>JAOBSW010000214.1:82500-97610 GCA_026214975.1 Gentiana macrophylla | reverse complement strand
TAAAAAAGAACTGTAATTCCAACGGTAGTGATTAATATTGACATAATAGAAGTAAGTGGAGTCTAGCAAATAACCAATTCTAAGAAAAATCGTTAATAATGAGCCAAGACCATACATATTGATAAATAGAATTGCTATTTATTTGCTGATTAGACAAGTTGGTTGAAAAAACCAAGATTATACTTAACAATAAAACACTCTGAAAAGACCACATACGACGAAGTCTGATTGTTGTTGTTGGAAAAGAAGAAGACCTAACCTAGGAATATAGGAACTGGAAGTGGAATGAAGTATATGATCACCCATATTAATTATGTCTACTGTTATAAAAGTTTTTAATTCTTAGTTCCCTGGTGATTTTTATTGTTTCCGATTCAGATCTTACCTCTTTAGGAAAGGAATACTTTAAAAGGGGAAGATATACACCTAAGTAAAACTACCGAGAATATATCATTTTCTTAGTATTTATTTCTTTTTCTAATTTTCTTTAAATGCCCAAAATCTTCAGCTCAAGAAGTACAATCAGTCCAAGTCTTAGGAGCAAGAATAGCATAGATTAATAAAAAAATTTTAAGTCGATTCTGAAATATAAAGTTAAAAAATTAAACATATACATTTATTATATTTCTTTTTTTTAGAGATAATATAAATTAGCAAATAAATCGAATGAATATACCTGAATATAATGGAAGAACTTACTTTTGAGACAATACATGTCTTTTCCACATTCACTTTAGAACAATAAGGAATTTTTTTTAAATGGCAGTTCCAAAAGCGTATTTCTACATCAAAAAAATATTCGTAAAAATTTTTTGGAAAGAAAGGATATTGTGAGCCGCTTTAAAGCTTTTTCATTAGGTAAATCTCTTTTTGACTGGAAATTCAAAAAGTTTTTATTGTGCAACAAACAAAAAATAAATAAGTAATAAAATTGCAATTGTCTGAATTGCATTTCAAAAATTGACTCATTTATTCTTTAATTGACTCAACTCACTAGATAGAGATAGTGGAAATTTTAATTATATTTTATAGGATAATTTTGAAATATAAAAAATGAAACTCAGCTTACTCTTTTTATCTTTTTTTTCTAGTCGTTACTTTTTAGACTTTTAGATTATTTACTAAATTCAGTAAAAAAGAACTAACACCCTTTTACTTTTACTGAATTTAGTAAATACAAATAATTTTTATCAAAAAAAAGTATTTGTTTGCTAACAAACAATGAACACAATAAAATATTTTTTTGTGAATTTTTATTTCCCAGGAGAGAAGCTTAGATTTCTCCATCAACACACTTTTTGTTACATTTACTAGAAAAATACGATAATAATTTTCGTTTTATCTCTCTTCTTCTATCTATAGACTATAGGGGTCTTAAGATATTTAGTTTTGTTTCATTTCTTTCCTGAAATAAAAAAAAAAGAAAAAAGTTCATTAAAATTGAAAAGTAAAACAAAACCATTTTAGTTATATCCCTTGATTGGCTCTTACTTGAGATTTTAGGTTCGAATTATCTAGTTACAATACAATTCTAGAGTAGCCAAAAACCACAAAACCCCTAAGTCCCTAAACTAACGAACATTAAAATCCTAAAGAAACTAAAAAATTACTCTTAATGGACTGCTAAATTCTCGACGATTGTTTATTCATTAGTTATTATAAGTTGAACACAAAGCCGCTATGGTGAAATTGGTAGACACGCTGCTCTTGGAAGCAGTGCTAGAGCATCTCGGTTCGAGTCCAGTGGCAGCATGTCACCCCTTTCACTTTTAAAAGAATAAATAGATTCTATAATTAATTCAACTCTTGAGGTTGCATTTAAACAACGCATTTTTAAGATTTTGTATGATATTTTCAACCTTAGAACATATATTAACACATATTTCCTTTTCAATTCTTTCAATCGTAATTCTAATTCGTTTGACAACCCTTTTTTGTAGATGAAGTGGTACAATTATCTCATTTGTCCGAAAAGGGCTTGCTAATTAGTTTTTCTGTATAACAGGATTATTAGTTACGCGTTGGATTTATTCAGGTCATTTTCCACTAAGTGATTTATATGAATCACTAATCTTCCTATCATGGAGTTTTCCCTTATTCATATAATTCTCTATTTCAAAAAAAAGACAATTATTTAAGCATAATAACGAGTTCTAGTGCTGTTTTACTCAAGGCTTTTCGATGTCAGGACTTTTAACTGAAATACACCAATCTTCAATATTAGTACCTGCTCTTCAATCCGAATGGTTAACAATGCACGTAACGATGATGATATTGGGTTATGCGTCCCTTTTATGTGGATCATTATTATCAGCAGCACTTCTAGTGATTACATTTCGAAAAAGCATAACAATTTTCTGTCTTTTTTGTCAAAGTCATTTTTTATTACACGATTCATTTACCTTTGGTAAAATTGAATACATCGGCGAAAAATAATCTTTTAAAAATACAAAAAAATTCTTTTTTTCGCCAAGAATTATTACAGATCACAATTGATTCAAGAATTGGATTATTGGAGTTATCAGGTTATTAGTTTAGGGTTTCTATTTTTAACCATAGGTATTCTTTCAAGGAGCAGTATGGGCTAATGAAGCATGGGGGTCGTATTGGAATTGGGACCCAAAAGAAACGTGGGCATTTATTACTTGGATCATATTCATGATTTATTTACATACTCGAACAAATCAGAAACTTGCAGGAAAATTCGGCAATTGTAGCGTCTATAGGCTTTCTTATAATTTGGATATGCTATTTTGGGTCAATCTATTTGGAGTAGGGTTGCATAGTTATGGTTCCTTTACTTTAACATATAATTAAATTCATGAACGTATCTTACGACTACAACAGAGTATGTTGCATATAAAATTTTTCTGAACCAACACGAACCATATGAATCGATACACTATTGTATTGATTCATGCAGTTCATATCCATGTCAGTTTTCAATTTTCTTTACTTAAAAATACTTCTAAATCATTTTTAACATAGTATTTTTAAGTTTAGTTATGAAAACCATTTAGAAAAAAATTAGATAGAATAATTTCTACCCTGTCAACCGACAGTGAAAAATGAAATCCGGGTACATACCAATACTTAGGACAGGTAAAAGAGAGAAATTGAAAGAAATAACTCTCGTGGTCCTGAATCAAAAAAATAAGAGTTTGAGCATTAAAAAACTTGTATCCGTAGAACATCTGTCGTGACAGAGATAATGAATAAATAGGAGTTAATATGATTCCAATTGCCATTAGAAAAGTAATTAGCATTTTTGGCAGCCAAAAATATTTTTGGCTAGTAATTATTCAAAAAAACTACCAATTCGGCAACAAAGCCACTCATACCAGTAATGCAAGCGAAGCCATCAAAAGCTACTGAACATCGTGAATACTCTTGGCATTGGGATAGCCATTGCGCCCATTTCGTCAAGATAAACAAGACGTATTCTATCATAAGTCGTCCCTGATAAGAAAAGAGTGCAGCACCAATAAATCCATGAGATATTATTTGTAAAAGAGCTCCATTAAGCCCTGTATCACTTATCAGACCAATTCCTATAATTATAAAGCCCATATGAGATATGAACGAAATACTTCTACTCTTTTTAAATTCCGTTGGCCAAGAGATGTTGAAGCCGCATAGATTATTTGGATTGTGCCCACTATTACTAACCAAGGGAAAGTAGATAATGGGCGTGAGAAAATAATTCCATATTGATACGAATCAACCCATATGCTCCCATTTTAATAAGATTCCAGCTAGGAGCATACAAGTACTATAATGTGCTTCTCCGTGGGTATCTGGTAACCATGTATGTAAAGAGTATAATCAGTGATTTGACAGCAAAAGCAATAAAAAACCAATATAGAATAGTATTTCTAAGACCCCAGGATACGACTGATTGGTCAATGTTTCAAAATTTAATGTTGGCTCATTAGAACCATATAAACCGATACACAGAACTCCCATTAATAGAAAAACGGAGCCTCAGACGTGTATAAAATAAATTTTGTAGCCGAATACAGACGTTTCTTTCCTCCCCACATGGATAGAAGTAGATAAACCGGAATTAATTCTAACTCCCACATGATGAAAAAAAGTAAAAGGTCTCGAGAAGAAAATGATCCTATTTGCCCGCTGTACATTGCTAACATCAGGAAATGAAATAATCGAGTCTCTAGTAACCGGCCAAGCCGATAAAGTAGCTAAAGTGGTGATGAATCCTGTTAGTAAAATGGGTCCTATAGAAAGTCCATCTATTCCTAATCTCCAATGGAAATCAAAAAAACGGACCCATTTATAATCCTCCACTAATTGTACTAATGGATCATCTGGTTGGAAATGATAACAAAATATATAGGCTATTAAAAGGAATTCTAAGATGCATATACAAATAGTATACCAACGAATGATCCTATTTCCCTTATGTGGAAAAAAGAAAATTAAGGAACCCGCAGATATTGGAAAAACTACAATTAGCGTTAACCAAGGAAAAAAATTCGTGGTAAAGACAAGATATACTTGGACCAGAAAACCCGTGCTCATAAGAATATTATGAGCACAAATTTTAATCAGTAAAAAAAAAAAAAATAAAATGGGTTATGGGTTCAAGTCTAGTTTTCTAGAGCGTATTAATAAGTTAGCCCCATACTGCGAGTTGTTTCATGCCATAAATAAACTCGAACACTCAAGAAATCCGTTGGACAGGCGGATTCGCATCTTTTACAACCAACGCAGTCTTCTGTTCTTGGAGCAGAAGCTATTTGTTTTGCTTTACATCCGTCCCAAGGTATCATTTCTAATACATCAGTTGGGCAAGCTCGGACACATTGAGTACATCTATACATGTATCATAAATCTTTACTGAATGTGACATTGGATCTATACATTTTTGAACGTTATAAGATTTCGATCTGGTAATCTTAGAAACAAACCATATATTTAGATACCAGACGAATCAACAAGTTATCAGAATTTTTCTAATCAATCTATTTCTGGATTGCTTTAGTAGACAAGGCCAAAATACTTTGATTTAGTCTATTTTTAACCAAGATCATACCTTAATGTAGCAACTCTACGAATTTTAATTTCTTTATTTATTTTTTATTTATTAATATTGAATATTTAGAATATTCAAATTTATATAATAAATACTATTTACTCAATAAATTGGATTCATTAATACGAGTTGATTTTCGATTACGAAAAATTGCTGAAACAATAGCCGGTCAATAGCTGCTTCAGCGGCTGCAATAGCTATAACAAAAATTGATAAGATTTCTCCCTTTAATTGACGATTATCAAAAAATCAGAAAAAGTTACAAAATTCATATTAACTGCATTCAGTATAAGTTCAAGACACATAAGGGCCCTAACCATATTTCGACTTGTGATCAACCCATAGATGCCTATACAAAATAAATAGGCACTCAAAACAAGTACATGTTCTAGCATTGTTAAATAATTCCTTCTAAATCTCATGATTTTTAACCGAAATAAGAATTCAACCGATTCGATTGAATGACATATAACAAATATGAAATTTTTTCATTGATGATTTTATTATTGTTATTGTCGAGCTACAGCAATTGCGCCTATTAAAGCAACTAAAAGAATTATTGAAATAAGTTCAAATGGAAGAAAAAAATCTCTTGATAAATGAATTCCAATTTGTTGACTATTAATTATCAAATCTTGCTCCACAATCTGGTTTGATCTTGTAGGCCAAAAAATTCCGTACCATGACGTATCTGGAATAGTAGTAATTAGCGAAATAAAAAGACTTGTAGAAACCATCAAAGTAATTCCATCCCCAACTGTCCAAGGATTAAAATAGTTGGAATATTCTGAACCATTCATGAACATCACAGCAAAAATGATTAAAATATTTATAGCCCCTACGTAAATCAGTAGCTGCACAGCACTTTTTAAAATAAACTCAGTAGAATATAGACTAAGGATATACAAACCAGAACCAACCCCAACGAAAAAGCAGAAAAAATTGGATTGGGAAGTAATACGACCCCTAAACCCCCTAAGATCAGACTTGATCCCAGAAAGACTAAAATAAAATCTGGTATTGGTTCAGGTAAATCCATTTAATTTAAAAAGATAGAAATAAAAGTATTTCATGACTTTATTGACCTGACCAGGAAAAAGAAAAAAGAAGAGACTCCACTTCTTGTATGTTTAGGATACTTCTTAACTTAATTAAACTTAATGAAAACTAAATGAAAGTTGAATGGGTGTGACTTGATGTAGATAGCGTTCTTGGAGCATTGTAATTAGATAATTAGACCCCCAGAATTTAAAATGTATATTTTAAAATCATTTTAAATGAAGATTTTAGCCAATATCTTGATTGGTCAAACAAAACCTTATTATTTTCTTAGTTTTCAGAGGTTTATACATTTTTTATTTGAGGCGAATTCAAAATTGTTTGAATTGTGTAATCATCAATTACTGATATCGGTAACCGACCTAAAGCAATTTGATTATGATTCAATTCATGACGATCATAAGTCGAAAGCTCATATTCTTCAGTCATTGATAAACAATTTGTTGGACAATACTCAACACAATTTCCACAAAATATGCAGATTCAGAAATCAATACTGTAATTAAACAGCCGTTTCTTTCGAATATTACTTTCAATTTCCAATCTACAACGGGCAGATCAATAGGACATACACGAACACATACTTCACAAGCAATGCATTTATCAAATTCAAAATGGATGCGGCCCGGAAACGTTCCGATGTGATCAGTTTTTCATAAGGGTATTGAATAGTTATCAGTAAACGATTCACATGAGACAGAGTAATTGTGAAACCTTGACCTACGTACCGAGCCGCTCGTATTGTTTGTTGACCATAATTCATCAACTCAGTTAACATAGGGAACATATTGTGAATATGTATAAATTAAAAATACTTGTTTCTTTCTCTTGTTTGAGAGAAGTCGTGAATAGAAACTACTCTAATACCTTAGAGCGAAAGAAGGTGAAACAGGGTTGTTAATAATAAATTACCTAGAGAAATAGGTAAAGAAATTTCCAACCAAGATTTAATAGTTGGTCCATTCTGAGCCTTGGTAAAGTCCATCTTGTGGCAATAGAAATGAACAAGAACAAGTAAGTTTTACCTAATGTAATAAAGATACTGATTATTGTTCCAAAGACTTTCCCCGGTTTATTTATGAAAAAAATGTCAGGAACAAATAGATAGAAATCAAGATTCCAACCCCAAAGTAAATAATTGTTACAAATAATGAAGAAACTAGTAGATTCAGATAAGAAGCAAGGTAAAATAAACCAAATTTGATGCCGGAATATTCGGTTTGATAACCGGCTACTAACTCTTCTTCTGCTTCTGGTAAATCAAAGGTAATCTCTCACACTCGGCTAGAGCAGAAATCAAAAAAATGATAAATCCTATAGGTTGACATACAGATTCCACCCCAAAAACCATATTTTGACTGTGCTTCAACTATATCAACTGTACTTGAACTGTTAGATAATTATAGTCGATCAGAATTACACTGTTTTCATCGCTATTCCAAAACCGTACATGAGATTTTCATCTCATACGGCTCCTCAAAGATCACAGCTAAATATAAGGACATTTCATTATTATTGATTTTTATATTTTGTAGGATAGAGTTAAAACTTCTCACAAGGTCCCGAATTAAATCAACGGAATTCTGTTTGCTATATTTTTATATTTTTAATATTAATTAATAAATGCTTTGGAATTGATCTTATCTTTTTCTCGTATATTGTATAAAGGGATTTTACAAAAAGTAAAAGATTACTTCGTTCGTACTAGTTATTTTTTTTAATCGACGGATAGGAACATACTCTGAATCGGAATCATGGGTAGTACTTCTTGATCATTTCTACCAACTAAAAGTCCCAATTCAAATTCCTTTTATGTATACAAATGTTCTCGCGGATAACTTAGAAAATCCTTATTACTAATCCTTTGTGTATCTTAGTCTTCCTAACCATCCACTCAATTTTGTTCAACCTGAATTTATTTTTTTTAATATACCTAGGCTAATAGATAAAAAAATCGATCTTTTAAACCCGCTTCAAGAAGTGATGAATAAACAACCAATCTTGGGGTAAGGTCTTGGGCTAAACAGTCTCTACTACTTATGTTTCCTTTTACTTAATCCTTGTACATAGGAAATGAGAATCAATCCTTTATTTACTGCAAAACTCAAAACCGTTTTATTTCACCCATATAACTATTAACTTTTATTCATCAACCCGAAAGATCAAAGAAAAATAAAAATATAAAATCAACCTATTTAACTTGACTTTCTTATTAGAATTCAAAAGAAAGGGTAGGTGAAATAAAGTTTCACCGAATCACACGTAGAGATATTGATAGTACACACAAAGTTAATGGTATTTCATAACTAATTGATTGAGCAGCAGCTCGTAGACCACCCAAAAGGAATATTTATTATTTGATCCATATCCCGACATAAGAAGTCCAATGGGAGCAATGCTTGAAATAGCGATCCATAGAAAAACACCAATACTAAGATCGGCTAGAATAAGGTGGTAGCCAAAAGGAATTACTGAATAACTTAGTAAAACTGCTACAACTGCGATGGATGGTCCGATACTGAATAAGTGAGTATACCCTCTAGATGGAAGAAGGTTCTCTTTGAAAAGTAGTTTTATACCATCTGCTAGAGCTTGAAGAATTCCTAAGGGCCCGCGTATTCGGGCCCAATACGTTGTTAATATACCTGCGGATATTTCTCTTTCTAACCAAACAATTACAGTACACCTATTATGATTCCTAATACAAGAGTAAAAATAGGGACAAGCGGCCATATGATTCTATATACCCCTTTAAAATTGAGTAAAAGTCGAATCTATAAAAGAGAGTTGATAGCTTGTATTTCTGTTGTATCCATTATCATTTTAACGATCAATTTCTCCCATAATGATATCTATGCTCCCTAGTATCGTCATAATATCAGCCAATTTCATTCTTTTAACTAACTGAGGAAGGATTTGCAAATTGATAAAACCCGGCGGGCGTATTTTCCATCTCCAAGGAAAAACACTCCGATCTCCTATTAGAAAAATTCCCAATTCGCCTTTTGGGGCTTCGACTCTCACATAAAGTTCTTGTTTCGACAATTCAAAGGTTGGAGAAGGCTTTTTACTAATAAATCGATATTCAAAATCATTCCAGTCGCTATCTTTTACTCTATCAAAACGTCGGATTTCTAAATTCTCATAGGGTCCCCCTGGAAGTCCTTCCAGAACCTGTTGTATAATTTTTACGGATTCTGTCATTTCACCGATTCGTACTAAATAACGGGCTAATGAATCCCCCTCTTTTTGCCATTGAACCTCCCAATCCAATTCGTCGTAACATTCATAACGATCAACTTTACGAAGATCCCATTGGATTCCGGAAGCTCGTAACATTGGTCCCGATAAACCCCAATTTAGTGCTTCTTTTCCACCAATAATACCTACACCCTCAACCCGTTCTAAAAAAACGGGATTACGCGTAATAAGTCTTTTATACTCATTAACCCCTGTTAAAAAAAACTCACAAAAATCTAAACATTTATCTATCCAGCCATAAGGTAAATCAGCAGCTACTCCTCCGATACGAAAATAATTATGCATCATTCGCATACCTGTAGCAGCTTCGAATAGATCATAAATCAATTCTCTTTCTCGAAAAATATAGAAGAAAGGGGTTTGTGCGCCAATATCTGCCATAAAGGGCCCGAGCCATAACAAATGTGAAGCTAGACGACTCAACTCCAACATAATGACTCGGATATAACTAGCTCTTTTGGGTACTTGAATATTTCCTAACTGTTCGGGGCCATTTACCGTTATTGCTTCTGTGAACATAGTCGCTAAATAATCCCAGCGGGTTACATAAGGTAAATATTGTAAAATTGTTCGATTTTCCGCAATTTTCTCCATCCCTCTATGCAAATAACCCAATATTGGTTCACAGTCAACAACATTTTCGCCATCTAGAGTAACGATGAGCCGAAGAACACCATGCATTGATGGGTGGTGAGGACCCATATTTACTATCATAAGATCTTTTCTTATATCTGGCCCAGTCATAAGTTTTTTATTGATTCATTCTTCCATGAATTGCTGAAAGTCAAAAGAAATTAATAAAAATTTAAAATAAAAAATTCGAATTAAAGAATAAAAAAATAAGCACTTAAAACAACATGAATTTTTCAATTAACGAATTTTGTCTCTCGAATATTTAATTGACCAATTAATTCTTTATAATGTACTCTATTTTTTTGACAAATAAGCCAACAGCCGTTGACGTTTTCCTAAATTTTCATAATCCTCTCTGAGATAAATAATCTTTTTTGTGCAATTTTAAATGTGAAGTAAGCCTCCATATCTTATTGGTAAAACTTAATATTTGAAATTCAACAGACCCTCTGTTTTCTTCTTTTGAGCTAATCGAAATCAATACATTTTTGATCATACAAGATTTTCCCTCTTCCAATTTTTTAACGATATGGATTTGACTACTGAATAAGAATAATGTTAGTAATTTTACTGTGGTATATACAATACCTTGAATTTCTTTATCGAATAGGGATAGGATATAATATATATAGGAAAAGGTGTTACCAACAACGTTTCAACTCGGAATACATATATATCCTTAACATACTGAAACGACTGCCATTATTTGTATCAAACCAATAGCGATTCATACAAGCTAAATCCTCTAATCGATAATTAGAGCAAGTCAAAAATTTCACTTTAATTAATTCATTCTTCTCTTTATGCTTATGTTTGTCAACAAATTGACTACAGTTGTTCGCGGTGCAAAATCCTAGATTTTTATTCGTATTTTGGAATTGAAACTAATTTTATTCTAAACTCTCTACGATATTTATGAGGTAAAATAGTTTCGGGAGAAAGTAAATCAAAAAAATTCTTATCAATATCTGCTTGTTCTGGGTATCCTTGATTATTTTTATGTTTACTCTTATGAACCAATGAAATACATAAAGTTTGATACAGAATAAATTGGCTATCATTTTTACAGACAGACAGGCGGGTTCGATAACTAATATCCCTTTTTTGATCAATTCTACAACATTTAAACTTTTCTGAATTAGCAGTATATCCAAGGTCATTTCTCTTCGCTGAATCGAAGATATAACAATTTTTGTTGGATTTAACAGTCTAAGCAGTAGACAATATATTTTGATATTATTGATCATTCGTTGATTCAAAGCATCGCCCCATCTCAATTGAAAAAAGTAAATAACGTTTCAGCAAGAACTTTAATTCTGCTTTTGATCCTACATAATCTTCTTCAATATTTTTGATGATTTGTTAAGGAGCAGGATTCAAGATTCACCCGTTTTTGTACATTTGATCTAAGATCTCTTTGGTTTGTTAGATTTTTTTAGACAGTATAAGCCATTCAACTTTTTGTTCTCAATGATGTTTTATTTTCCCGATAAACATTTTTATTTAGATTCCTTCGTAAAAAAGCCCTTTACTTGGTATAACCCAAGGTTTCATTTATACAGATTAGAAAGTATTAAAAATTCTGGGAAGAGCCAAAAGTTTAGGGTTACTATGGGACACTTTCGTATTTCCTCATTCATTCCCGTCCAATCAAAAAAGGTTTTTGGGGTTTGGTACCTTGATTTTAAGTTTTTCGGAAGTGCGAGATAAAAAGTTTTTTAACAATTTTATCAGTTATTTGATAATTGTTAGTCTTAATCTTAGTATTTTGATTACTCTTAGTATCGATCTTGATCCAGTATTCAATAGCGATCTTTTGTCTAAGATCAAAATGGAGAGTTTTCCAATCAAAATGTTTTCTATCAGGTTTTTTTCATAGATTTTCTATCGCTCTTTCCTATATAATTAGGAATAGGACTCCTTCCCCGTATATCAAAAAAGTTGTATTTATACGTGTTTGAGTTGGAATAACTATCTTGTTTTCTATTTACTTGTGTTTCAAAAGCTGATCCATAAATAGATAAGTCCCTTTTATTTTTATTTTCAGAATTACTAGATTGATATGAGAAAAGATCATATCGAGAGTTTTTTTAAATTATCTTTTTATTCTGTACGAAATAGGCTTCAACAGGATTTTCTTTTTTGAACAAGATTAATACATCTTTTCATACGAACCTCTTTTGCAATTTTGAGCCATAGGGTGTTGAAATTTTATTTCTCAACCCTTTGAAGTAATAATCTAGACCATCAGAATCTTAGAAAATTATATTGATGATATCGTTTTAATTTCTTTACCCAGGTTTTCAGTGATTTGTTCCATAATTGAAGCATTTATTATGATTTAATTCCAAGTGAATTATCCTTCAAAGGAATCCTTTATTTTGATTTCGTTCTTAACAAAAAAGGAATTCCGTAATCGTGATATTAAAAACATATCTTAATTTATCCAAATGAATACCTTGAGTTTGTGATAAGTTGTAAAATACATATGCTTGCGACAAGTAGGATAAGTAGCAACATTTTTGTGAATTTATTTGATTCCTAATAGTATTAATTGACTTTTGTATAGTTGAAATAATTGAAATAAAGTTAATTTTATTTTCGTTTTTATTAATTCTTTCTTCATCTGCTTCATTAATATTTATGAATTTTTTGATAAATTTGTTTATTGGGTCGAGAGAAAGTTGTCTAATGAGTTTGGAACGATTAATGATAGACAAAACAGGATTTATGTATATTTTTTCCAAAAAAGAATTTATAAAGAAATATATTTTCGGGATTAATCGAACATTTCTCCGTTTTATTATTTCCAAAAAAAAATTTGAAAATTCCAACCCTTTATCTTTATAAATTCTTTTGTTAGCACTAATATATATTCTTGTGTTTTTTTTTTTATCTTTTGTCATTCTTTCTATTTGATTCCGGATTGTGATTGCCCTAGCAGTTATATCCTTATTTTTTTCTGTCAGTGTCGGTTTGAAGATTGAATTTGATTAATCAATGATTCAGGAATTATCTCATTGATGTTTGTAGAATCTTTGTTGTTTTTTGTTTGATTCGATTTATAGACCTTTCTTACGTTAAAGAATAAGATTGGGTTTAATTTTGAAAATACTCTTATTTTTTTTTTTATTTTTATAAAAAATGAATTTCGTATAACCCAATTTTTTATTTGTTTTGAAACTAATTTCGTCTTTCCCCTTAAAGTTTTTCGAACTAAGAAATAGGTATTTTCGATTTTCCAATCTTTCTTTCAATTCCTTAAAAATAGGTTTAAAAGGAAGATCGTTGTCGAGAGAACCAAAAGGAAGGTCCGTTTCTAGCCCCCAAACTGTTAAAAAACAAAAATCATTTCTTTCTTTTTTGTTTTGCATTAGATTTCTACGAGAGGGCCGGAGTTTAGATCTATGCCAAGGTTTCAGATAGAAAGGAAATAGGATTTTTATCTGCATACCCTCTCTTAACCAATTTTTCGGAAATTCAGTTTCCGATAATTGAATACCATTATATGTACATTTAATATGCAGTTCTCTTTTCCATTCCTGTAGATCCTCAAACCATTCAGGAATTTGCAATAAAACCATACGTCAATATTTTTGCTATTATCAATGAAGGCAATAGAATATATTTTCTCAAATTCGATTGAGTTATTAGCATCAAACTTCTTGTTTTCTTGCAATTGGCATACTATTCCATGCTTCAGCTATATCTGCCCGCATTTGCTCTTGTCGTTTGTTCTCTTCTTTTTTATCTTTTTTATCCGTTTCTTTTTTATGTTCTTTTTTTGTTTCTTCATCCGTATTTTCCAAAATTTTGAAGTCGATTCGATTGTGTATCAACTTGGAAAAATGACTTTAATAAGTCCGGATCTATCAAATGAAAACCAAGGGATTTTTGATTATGTCCAAAAGAGGAGAATGTACATTTAGCTTGAAATGGTTCCCACATACAAATTTTACGTCTTTGAGCGCGGATAGAACCATTAATTATTCCCCGGCGAAAATCGGATTGTTGGTAATACCGTACCAAAACTACTTGCTTTCTTAGATCGTTTATATTAGCATCTTTATTTTCTTAGTATCCTTATTACTATTAGTAATAGTTTTTTCTTGATAGGAGTTAAAATTACTAAAAATTTGGTTTTCTTGAGCGAATTTGCCACCGCCTATTTGGATATTCTCCTGATTTTTGTTGGAACTCAGTAATTAATTCATATGACCGCCGGGGAACTCTTTTACTGATTTCTTTTAGTCCACTAGATTCTTTTGTAATTTTTTTGAGATTAGGGTGGTTTCAGACGGTCTTAAAAAAATTTTGAAAAATTCTCTTTCTTTTTCAAAATCTGTTTTACTCCTCCTTGGTCTGACAATAAACAAGGATTTAAATTTAAATTATGAGTTGGTTCGGTATCAAATTCACCAGTTAATAGTAATAAATTATTACTAGAAATTGAGAATTTATATTTATTATTATATTGAGCTTCGTCCTCTTTTAGTTCAATTTTTCGGAATCAGAATAGGTAAAAGGATATCATGAATCTGATTTATACCAACTGTCTCTCTTAAATTTTCTTTATAAGTTTTCAGATTACTAGGTAATGTTTTTTTATTTTTAAGCAGTATGAGCTATTCAACAAAGGATCATACATTTTAGAAAAATAGTCGTTACGAGTACCATCAGTACATAATCTAATTCTTGTTTCTAGTATATCGAGAAAAGTAAGTTCTTTTTCTAAAGTTTCAATTCTAGTTCGAAATTCGATGCTTGTATTATTACTTTGGGGGTTTTTAGGATAAAGAGAATGGGTGTAAAAAAGGGAAGTTTTAGTTAGTGTCAACAAGAATCTTTTGTTATTCTTTCTAAAAAATGAATAAACTGGGTGGGTATGTAAAAGAAATTTTTTTACATTCGTTTTACTTTTGGGTATGTCAAAAAAATGTTGTGCCATTTCATTTCGCACACTTCCTTCACTTCTTTTTTTTTTTATGTATCGAAATGGACGATTCCATCTGTTATGATCGAAAAGAAGAGTCACAAGAGATTTTGAAAAATCTTCAACTGCAAGCCGAAAGAATATGTATCCATTTTTGTTCCTTTTTTC
>JAOBSW010000214.1:35000-52500 GCA_026214975.1 Gentiana macrophylla | reverse complement strand
GATCCTTTTTTAAATTTTTAATTTACTACAATTTACTACGTAGGGTTCCCATCCATTGGATGCCATTGAATGGGAATGTCCCAATTTTATAGCATCAATAAAATTAAAAAATAAAGTTTTGTCATTATCGAACATGAAATTCGACGAAAACAATGATAAATATCTACGAATCGAACCGAACGAAGGGGGAACTATAACTATAACGAAAAAAATAAGTAAAGGTTAGCAAAAGTTATAGGTATATACAAGCCCCTACCCCCCCTTTTTTGATTTCCTTCTATCAAAATAAAAAAATCCTACGGACGATTCATTCACACATTATATACACTTGGGATCAAAAAGGTTTAATTTATTCTAACAAATATTACTTTTGAATTGGAAATTTGCTCGATTGGGATCCCTTCAATTTATATAGATTTACAGTTTACGAAGTTATTTCAATTTTTGATTTACATTAACCCTAGGTTTTTGTTCCGAGAAAAAAATGAATACTTTCTACTCGAGCTGCATCGTGGACTATTTACCCTCCCAACGGATGTCGAGACAAGAGCACCTTCGTTTCTATAGAACTATAGAAATAGAAGATGATGGATAGAAGAAGGAATACACAGCGGATCGTGTCCTTCAAGTCGCACGTTGCTTTCTACCACATCGTTTCAAACGAAGTTTTACTATAACATTAACATTCTTCTAATTTGGAACCAGTATGGAATTGATTCAATTAGGGAATCATGAATAGTCGTTGGTTCCATTTATGAATAAAGGTGATAAAGGATATGCTCTGGGACGGAAGGATTCGAACCTCCGAATAGCGGGACCAAAACCCGTTGCCTTACCACTTGGCCACGCCCCATTTAGATTTCTATTCGACACGAATAATCAACAATATTAATAATATTAATATTGATTTTTTGTCAACTCAAAGTACAAGATAAATAGCTATAGAGTCGATTAAATTTTTATTAATATTTTAATACGTGTAAATAGAGAATGTAACTTAATTTATTGATCATTAGATATAATTCAATTAAGATATTGTATGAAAAGTATGATTTCTTCTATTCTCTTTTGAGAATTGGAGGACTTTTGGTTGGGCGGATTCAAAAAAGAGACTCTTTGTCTCCCTTTTTACCTTTTCCTTTATTTATATTATATAAATAACTCAATCAAAATGGAATTATCTCATAGAACAAAATGTCTGCTATGCTTAATATTTGTAGTTTGATAGGGATCTGCCATTATGCCTTTTTCATATTCAAGTAGCTTTTTCTTCGGAAAATTGCCCGAGGCCTATGCTTTTTGAATCAATCATAGATGTTATGCCCGTCATACCTGTGCTATTTTTTTTCTTAGCTTTTGTTTGGCAAGCTGCTGTAAGTTTTCGATAAAATATTTCATTTTAAAATCGACGATAAAATGGCTGCTTTACTTTAGTTGATAATAAATCCTAACAATTGATCGGATCTAAAGATATTTAGATTTTGGTTAATAGAAAACTCTTTTTCAAAATGAATTTCTGAAAATCCTTTTCTATTTCGAATTTGGTTATTAGTATTCACAGAGGATATGCGGTGAAAACTGTAGAACCTATTCTATTTTTTTTTCGAATAAAAAATTTATTTTGGAGATTTTAGAATGCTTACTCTCAAACTCTTCGTTTATACAGTAGTGATATTTTTTGTTTCTCTCTTCATCTTTGGATTCCTATCTAATGATCCAGGACGTAATCCTGGACGTGAAGAATAAAGGTATCTTTTATTTTACATTTTTGAAGATTTTTATGTTTAACTAGGAACAAAAGTATTTTGACAATTTGGAAAAAAAAATAAAGTCATCAACGGAAGAGGAAAGAAAGGATTCGAACCCTCGGTACGAATAACTCGTACAACGGATTAGCAATCCGTCGCTTTAGTCCACTCAGCCATCTCTCCCAATTGAAGACGCTGTTAAATTACACAAAAAGTAAGGAATATTTATTATATAGATATTATATGGATATGTACACTTTTTAGCAGCAATTTAATTTCGTTAAATAAAAAAGGGGCTGTAAAGTGCCAACAAAACAATATAAAAAAAAGTAAAAAAAAAAAAGGAATTCTCCCTTTTTGATCTTGTTCAAAGGACCCGTCTTTTTTTTTATTACCACGGCCCGGCCTGTTCAGCCCCTAACCGGGCCTTTTTTGTTCAAACAAAAACAATTTTAATTTGAAATTAAATAGATTCTAGATAAATAAGAATGATTTATCTGATTTGGAAAATAGCTTAGTATTCTATAAAATTAGAAAATTAGAAAGCGGAATACAAAATATTCAAGCAAGAATAAAAAGGGAAGAAATGATAGTTCGATATACGAAAACAAAAAAAGGGTAAAAACTAAATTTTATTCTTTTGAGAGGATACTAACTTTAAAAATTTACTATTATTCTGTCAATTTCCCCGTTCGACAAAGGTCAGTTGTATACAATAATCACACTGTAGCGGGTATAGTTTAGTGGTAAAAGTGTGATTCGTTTTCTAACCCTTTAATAGTTAAAGGAATAGTTAAAGGATCTTTGCTTTCGGTTTGATTCCTATTCCGATCAAAAACTTTATTTCCTAAAATAGAAAATATAAAGGATTAAACCCTTTCTCTCTCAATCACATATTTGAGAAAAAATAAAAATTATCGTGATTTCTATCAATAGTCACTTATAAAGTGAGAATTGGATTATGAAATACAAAACATAGTTTTGAATTAAACTAATATTTCAAATTTAATAAGTAAAAGATCCATGGATGAAGATAAAAGGAGGTTTCTAATCGTAACTAAATCTTCCATTTTTATTTGTAGAGAAGAAATGGAATCAAAATAGCTATTAAATGGTGACTTTGGTTTACTAGAGACATCAACCTATTATTAGCTCAGTAGAAACAAAATACCTTTCCTCAGGATCTTTTCAAATAAAAATAAAGAACAAGTAACTAGAAAGATTGTTAGAATCACTCTCTTCTAGAGGATCATCTAGAAAGTTAGAAAGTAGTTTGTTTTGTCTGTATTAAGACAAAAAACTGACATAGATGTTATGGGTAAAATTTATTTATAATTTTGTTCACATCCATAAAGGAGCCGAATGAAACCAAGTTTCATGTTCGGTTTTAATTAGAGACGTTCAAAACGCTGAATTGGCGTCGACTATAACCCCTAGCCTTCCAAGCTAACGATGCGGGTTCGATTCCCGCTACCCGCTTTCTAGTTTTTAGCCGAAATTCTTATATATTCTATACTCTATAGATCTTATATTAGTAAGTGCATCATTCAATATAAATTGCAAAATTTCTCTCTTATATACAATCTGATTTTTGTCAACCAAGAGATTAAAAGGGCCAAATACGAATGAAAAGCGTCCATTGTCTAATGGATAGGACAGAGGTCTTCTAAACCTTTGGTATAGGTTCAAATCCTATTGGACGCAAATTCTTTCCATATATTTATTTTCGATTTTGATATCAAGAAAATTCTTTTGAATAATTTTAATTAGAGCCCATGAAATTCCTTTTTTGTTAAGACCGAAATCAAAAATAGTAGTGATCCATTTTTATGCTTGTTCCTGAAGTATAAAACGCTCAATTTGTTCCTGAATAGCTTCTTTCAAAGGATTTGCGCCTCCTCGGTAAATGTCTTGGTAGAAGAAATGATTTTTGGAACTGAGGTTTATTTGTTTTACATAAGCACGTAACTCAACCAGAAATTTCCTTACCTGCCCTATTTCTAATGAATCAAGATACCCGTTTGTTCCGGTATAAATAGTCATTATCTGTTCGTCCACTGTGAGAGGAGCCGATTGGGATTGTTTAAGCAATTCGCGTAATCGTTGACCTCTTGCCAATTGATTCTGAGTCGCTTTATCGAGATCAGAAGCAAATTGTGCAAAAGCTTCTAATTCTGCGAATTGCGCCAATTCCAATTTTAATTTACTAGCTACTTGTTTCATGGCTTTAATTTGAGCTGCAGACCCCACTCTGGAAACAGAAATACCCACATTAATAGCGGGCCTAATTCCAGCATTGAATAAATCGGCGGATAAAAATATCTGTCCATCAGTAATGGAAATTACATTGGTAGGGATATAAGCCGAAACATCTCCCGATTGCGTTTCAACTATTGGTAGGGCAGTCATACTTCCTTCACCTAAACTAGAACTTAATTTAGCAGCTCTTTCCAAAAGGCGGGAATGCAAATAAAACACATCCCCCGGATAAGCCTCACGCCCGGGCGGTCTTCGTAATAGAAGAGACATTTGGCGATAAGCTTGTGCTTGTTTGGAGGGATCATCATAAATGATTGAAGTGTGTCGTTCACGGTACATAAAATATTCAGCCAGAGCTGCCCCTGTATAAGGAGCAAGATATTGTAATGTAGCAGGGGAATCCGCCGTTTCGGCTACCACAATAGTATATTCCATTGCTCCCCTTTCCTGTAAAGTAGTTACTACTTGAGCTACAGAAGATGCTTTTTGACCAATAGCTACATAAACACATATTACATTTTGACCTTGTTGATTGAGAATCGTATCTGTGGCTACGGCTGTTTTACCGGTCTGTCTGTCCCCAATAATTAATTCTCGCTGGCCCCGGCCTATAGGAATCATTGAATCAATAGCAATAAGTCCAGTTTGAAGAGGCTCATATACAGAACGACGCGAAATAATCCCTGGGGCAGGAGATTCAATTAATCGAGATTCCGAAGATAAAATTTCACCCCTACCATCAATAGGTTTAGCTAGGGCATTTATAACACGACCCAAATAGGCCTCACTCACCGGTATCTGAGCAATTCTTCCTGTTGCTTTTACGGAGCTTCCTTCTTGTATCATCAACCCATCCCCCATTAATACAACACCAACATTATTTGATTCCAAATTCAGAGCAATGCCTATTGTTCCCTCGTCAAATTCGACTAATTCGCCCGCCATTACTTCATCAAGACCATGAATACGAGCAATGCCATCGCCTACTTGAAGCACGTTCCCTGTATTTACAACCTTTACTTCTCTATTATACTGTTCAATCCGCTCACGGATAATATTACTAATTTCGTCAGCTCGAATGGTTACCATGAATATTTTTTAATTATTAGTTTTCTTAAAAATAATACCTGTAGGCTAAAGACTAATTACTTATTTCTTTTCTTTTTCTTTTATTGACCCCAACATGTTAATATTTGCACTAATAGTACGTAAATGTAACTCGCTGTTCAAACAACTATTCAGAGTTCCTAGAGCTCCCCGCAAGGCTTGTTGAAAAACCCGTTGTCGGACTTGATTAATCACTCTTTGCTGTTCAAACTGAATAGTTTCATTTTGTAATTTTCTAATTGTTCTAGAGTCTTATAACTTGAATTAATTAAATTCAACTTTTCTTTTCTATCTCAGAGTATCCATTCACTCGAAACTGATCTGCTTCAGTTGAACTTTCTGTAAGCGAGCCCGTACTTTTTTCAACTGTTCAATGGCCCCTCCACGCAGTTCTTCTGAATTTCGAATAGTATTCAGGATCCTCTGTTTCCGATTATCTAATAAATCACTTAATGAAAGTAGATTATATTTACATACATGTCATAACTTCCATAACCCCTTCCCGAGACAAACATGAATCTTTCAATTCATTTGGCTCTCACGCTCAATTACTTAGAAATTAGTAATGATTCTCATATCTTTTTATATAATATAATGTATAATGTAATGAGCCTGTCCCCTCTTTTTTGTTCATATTCAAAAAAAATATATAAACTAGCACCGGATAAAAAGATTTAGAGGACTCTTCTGACAAAAAATATGTATATGTAATTGTCAACAAAGTTGTTTCTTTTGTTTATGAAAATCCAAAAAAATTTTATTACTTATACATAACACATAGGTCGTCACTTCAGCATTGAATAAAATAAAAGGGGGCATTTTGCCCTCTTTTACAATAAGTTACAAATAAGTCGTTCAAATCGTTTTATCATCTATCAATAGGAGTGTTATCTATCGATAAAATATTCATTTTGAACCACCTCTATATTAACATATTGGTAGAAAGAGTACCATGCTGCATCTAGACTTCAAAGAGTTTGTTTTAACCATATTATATTAAAGGTCCCGTGTTATTGGTTGCTAGAGAATCAAGGTAGGTTTTACCAATGAATTGAATCACGAAATGCTATGTTTCTTCCATAAAACATAAATTTTTTATATTTAGTCCGAAGTAATTCGCGCAATCGTGCACCTTTCTTTTATTTCCTAGTTAGAACGAAAAGGGTACAGCTGGTTGTATCCGCCGATTCCTGAAATAAACAACTCGCACACACTCCTTCCCAAAAGATCAATACACCAAGCACTACACTTAGATTTATTAGATTTGTTGATAAAATATCGGTATTAAACCCGAAACTCCCGGCGGATGGCCAGTAGCCCCAAGAAAGGAAAGAATCAGTTACATTTTCATATCATCTCCTCGTATGGATAGACTAACTAGATCGACTAAAAAATTGACTAGAGTCATTTTTGTATCACTTCGCACCTCTTTTTTCCTTTCTTGTTCTGTTTCTATTGGGAAATTGTGAAATGGATTTTATTTATGTGAACTATCCCCCCGTTTCAAGACTTAATTTCTTTTGGAGTAGGAACAGGAAGGGTGAAAGCAGGCAGGATACTAATTCCTCACCCGCAAATCCAACCTTCCCGCAGGTTATTTTCTTTTGTCAACGACGACATAATTCTACGAATGAAATCTTGATATAATTTGAAAAATCAAACGACAAGTCCAAGGCAATAAATATATATTTTGTATTTCTAATATTAAACAAAAGGGTTCGCAAACAAAAGGGCCAATGCTACAACCAGTCCATAAATTGTTAAAGCTTCCATAAAAGCTAGACTAAGCAATAGAGTACCTCGTATTTTGCCCTCCGCCTCAGGCTGTCTCGCGATACCCTCTACAGCTTGACCCGCAGCAGTCCCTTGACCAACCCCCGGTCCAATAGAAGCAAGTCCTACAGCCAACCCAGCAGCAATAACAGAAGCGGCAGAAATAAGTGGATTCATGATAAGTTCCTCGTACCAAAAAAAGAAATAGTTAATGATACAACCGCCCAACGAATTATGACTTAATTATTACGATTACGTTGTAGGATTCATCCAATCCAATAGAAGTAATTAAGAACTTCTAGTTGAAATAATAGTATTAGTGAATCATCAGAACTACTTCGATATCTCCTTTTGAGTTTCTATCAGAAGAGTCTTTTGGAATCCATACAACTTTCGCTCTTCCGTTTATTGGTTCCGAACTGGTATTTGAATTCTTCCATCTTTTTGTAATTTCATCAGTTTTCATTCAATTCACAGTAACAAGTAAACGGAAAGTAAAGGACTTCTATTCTATTGCTGAAAATAAGAGGGGTAGGGTCAAAGGAATCTATCTTTAATTAATATATACCCAGTCAATATGTAATATCACATATACCTGTCTTTCTTCCATAACGTAAACCAACTGTTTATCTTCGATTCAATAGGATAGAATTTGAGAATCAATTTTCAGAAATATCTCTAAGAGTTGACTTTTTAGCTATTAAAATTCCATATAACTACCTCCCTCAGACCAACTTTTTATTTCCTTTTTGTAAATTATTTTCCCTCTTCCCTTTTGTTTATCATTATTTCAACAGATCCAATCTAACTACACAAATTGATTAGTCAAAATCATCCGCTCTTTTCTCCTTTTTTTTTGGATCACATGTCCTAGACATATACTCCAAGCATTCTTATATTTTATTTCAATTAGTTGAAATAAAATAATAGAATAATGGGGTATAAATAGAATATTCGTTGAGGGGGGTATGCTAATAAGTGGACGGAAGATAACTTTAGGAAAAGATCATTTTTGTCTCTTTCCCTTTTTTGCAACTCTATAATATCCTACTATCTAATATCGTACTTTTTTGGTTTTGCTACCCCTTTCTATCGTATATGACGTAGTTATATATTCCTTAAGTAAATTATTTTGAACCAAACGCCTGTTGTTATTTATTGTTTTGAAAAAACAACAAGACTTTTCAATGATGGCCTTCCATGGATTCCCCTATATAAGCCGCGGCTAGGGTTGCAAAAATAAGAGCTTGAATACCACTTGTAAATAATCCAAGGAACATAACAGGTATAGGAACCACCAAAGGGACTAAAGAAACAAGAACAACAACGACTAATTCATCAGCTAAGATATTCCCGAAAAGTCGAAAACTAAGCGATAAAGGTTTTGTGAAATCTTCTAAGATGTTAATCGGTAAAAGGGATTGGAGTTGGTTGAATATACTTCCCGAAATACCCCAATCCTTTTTGTAAGACCCGCATAGAAATATGCCACTGACGTGAGTAAAGCCAAAGCAACAGGTAGTATTTATATCATTCGTAGGTGCAGCTAACTCTCCATGAGGTAATTGTATGACTTTCCAAGGTAAAAGCTCTCTGACCAATTAGAAACAAAAATAAATAGAAACATAGTTCCAATAAAAGGAACCCACGGACCATATTCTTCTCAATTTGAGTTTTACTAACATCTCGAATAAATTCAAGAACATATTCGAAGAAATTTTGACTCCCACTCGGAATGGTTTGTGGGTTGCGAACAGCTATAGTAGCCGAACCTAATAAGATAGCAATTACAATCCAAGAAGTCATAAGCACTTGGCCATGGACTTGAAACTACCTATTTGCCAATAGAAATGTTGGCCTACTTCCACACCCGATACATCATACAAGCCTTTTAGTGTTAGTGTGTTTACTAGAAAATTCATATTTTACCCCTAAAATTAAAAAATTGACCTTGAATTTTTGATTCAACCATCTCTTTGCCTACTTGAATCCGATATTTTGAATACCAACTAAGATTACTATTCTAAGATTACTATTTTGAATACTAAGTAATCACATAATATCCAGTTACTCTTATTCGGTTTGTTTTAAAAATTCAGAAATAGCAATCGACTTATTATTAATCAAGGATTTCTTATATAACTAAAATGCCCCTCACAAATTGCGAATACTAATTTGTTAAAATTAATCGGATTGAAGATATAGCATCATCATTCGCTGGAATCGAGATATCTGCTAGATTGGGATCACAATTTGTATCGATTAAACAAATTGTTGGAATTCCCAAAGCGATACATTCTCGTAGAGCCGTATATTCTTCGTGCTGATCGACGATGATTACAATATCAGGTAAACCTGTCATATATTTAATCCCGCTTGATATGTTTGCAAACGAGATAATTGTCTTTTGAACACGGCTGCATCTCTTTTTGGAAGACGGCTAAGTCTCCCTGTTTTTGTTCCATTCTCAAGTCCCTGAACGTATGAAGTCTCGTTTCTGTAGTAGACCAATTCGTTAACATACCGCCGAGCCATTTTTATTAACATAATGACACCGAGCCCGTATTGCAGCCCAGGCTACTGAATCAGCTGCTTTATTTTTGGTACCAACAATTAAGAATTGTTTTCCTCTACTTGCTGCCTCAAAAACCAAATCACAAGCTTCTGATAAAAAACGAGCAGTTCGCGTTAGATTTGTAATATGAATACCCTTACGCTTTGCAGAGATATATGGTCCCATTTTAGGATTCCATTTCCAGTACCATGACCAAAATGAACCCCTGCCCCCATCATCTGTTCTAAATTGATGTTCCAATATCTTCTTATCATTTCTCCCCACACCCCTTTTTTTTAGAGACGAGGAACCTGAACTCAAATAAAAGATTGTTCCGATGGAACCTTCTACTCTACCCTATGATTGGACGTAGAGCCACGACCCAAGTCATTCTATTCTTTTCTAGACATTTCTCTTTTTATTATTAAATCAAATGACTGCACCAAATCAAAGAAAGTAGTGCAAGGAATGAATCCTTTCTTAGCAATCATGAAATCCGATAAATGATTGTTCCGGTGTATCGTGGAAATCCTTTGAAGGGGATAATCAAAAATTTTCTTTGGTAAAACAAAATGTCTCTCATTTCTCCATCAAATCGATTCTTTTTTTTTGTTTCCAAAGGAATCTTGTTATATTGTTTTGAAGGATGCACGAATCCTTTGAATCCGGTCCCGCCAGGTATCATCCCCCCCAAAACAACGTTCTCTTTCAAACCTTTCAACCAATCGATACGTCCCCGTAGAGCTGCTTTTGCTAAAACTCGAGCAGTTTCTTGAAAACTCGCTTCTGATATGAAGCTTTGAGTATTGAGGATGCTCTTGTTATTCCCAATAAGATGGCTCGGTAACAAATTGTTTCTTCAAAGCTCGTCCCACTCGTTCGGCTCGCAACAATCAATTAGTTCTCCGGGTGAAAAAACGTTAGACATTCCGTCTTCTGAAACCAACACTTTTGATGTTATTTGACGTACAACAATCTCTACATGCCTATTATGAATCTGCACCCCCTGGGATCGATAAACCTTTTGGATCTTATTAACCAAAGAGATACGACTTTGCACTATAGTTAGCTCAGCACCAACCAAGAATCCCCAAGGAATGCCAAGAATTCTTGTTATACATTCGTTCAACCTTCAATCCTCTTTTCGAGATTTATCGATATTGAATCAATCAGACGTACTTCTAACACCTGTTCCACTTTTGGAAGACCCTGCGTTATATCACCTGATCTCGATTTTCATATATAAATGTAACTAATGTGTCTCCTTCGTAAAAATTTCCCCATAATGGCCATGAACAGTTGCTCCTGGGGTAGCCAAATAAGGCTTAGCTGATCGTATTATTACAGAATCACCTTGAACAAATATAACTTGACCGGATTTTAGGTGCGGTCCGTTTTGTCTATACACACATTTTGACAAATAAACTGTCCAAGACTTATTATTAGAGAGTCTCTTCACAACAACTGTGACGGATAAAATACCAATTCAAATTGAATGGATTGAAAATAATGTTACTGCCTGGATCAGTAGTATAAATTCTACCGCTTTCATCCATTGAATAATATTTTATTGCTTGAAAAGTCTGTTTTAAATTGTCAAGTTGGAAATAATTTGTTAACAGGATCTGATTATGAGTTTTTAAATGGTAAAATAAATAAAAATTATCAATTGAAGGAGACGATCCTAAAGATCCGAATGACTCCCGAATTTCAATTAGTAAATCTTTTTGAATGGATTCTTTTATTACATTATGATAGTTTACTCGGTTGGACGGGCCCATTCGAGAACACTTGGATGATAGCAAAATTATCAATGGTTGGAATTGCTTATTTCTATTCAACAACGTATGAATAGTTCCTTGATTGGGTGGGTTAAGGAATTGTTGAATCCTTGTCTTGGGATAAATGGAATAAAACGGATTACTATGGGTGCAATCTGATCCATTATCCGATAGTAATCCTGAAACTGCGGAATCATTTCTTTTTCCGATATATGAAATAGGAGATTTTGCCAAATCGATTCTTAAGAAATGCCGAATCAAATCGTTTGTTCTTATTTCAACAAAAGAAGCACGGGCTTCTTCGTTAGAAGAGTTTTTTTTATCTTGTTCCCAATTCAATACTAAACAAGTCCGAACTAATTGAATACTTGTATTCGAAATTCCTCTATTTTGGTTGACTTTTCCAGAAAGGATATAATTGACAACTCGAAGTTGTACATTATCACTTTCTTGCAAGATATCAGTAGGGAAAATTGCTGCTAAATTGGGGCCATCCGTTATGTCATATGTAACAACAGGTCGAACCAAAACAAAATACTTTTTTTTGCTAGGTGTAATCCGTTGGACATAGATCCAATTTGTCAATTTTTTGGATTCCTTGGAATTTCCCTTTCCCCTTCCTGGTGGGATCAAAACACCGCTATACCAGGATATTTTATCGGTATCCACAGGAAAATGGATATCTCAGAAAATATTTTAAGTTCAATTCTGTTTTTTTTTCTCTCCACTCGTACCAACCCACCTACTCGGCTTCTTATATTTAAGGTGATTTGTGTATCTACTCCAACGATACTATTGTTACATACCATTATGAAAGAAGATCCGGATAAGATATGCACTTCCTCAGGAATGAAAAAAAAAAGATCCACTTTCATTTGGGTTTGGTGTTTTGGCATAAATTCCTTGACTCCTCGATACTCAATCAAATCTTCCTTTTTAAGGATTGAATACATTTCGATATTCCCATATCCATATTTAGTAATCCCAGAACGCTTTCTTCTATATCTAGGATCATCGAAATAAGAAAAAATACTATTTATATGCAAAATACCATTTAGGGGGATTTCAGGCGAGATACGCGGAGGGGGCGTTAGTCTAGTCTCGCCTCCTTGAATTGATTGGAGTAAAATGAGAAATCCATTTCTGCGCCTCTTTGACAATAAATTAAATTCTCGTGCAAAATGGCCGGATATATTAGATTACAATAAAAATCCGAACTAAAGAAGTAGTGTCTCGGCCGGTGTTTAGTTACAGCGAGGTTAGAAGTATAACTTCGCTTGACAGAACGAGAATGCACGTTCAGTTGATCTTGATCTTTGTGAAGCGAAAGGGAGACTGGACTGGATCTGTACGGACCTCCTAATAATACCCATAAATGACTTGTTTTGGTAATAGATGCACATTCCCATATGTAAATTCAGATGCATGATACACATCAGTACTCAGTGCATTTCTCCGTCTGAATCTGAATAACTATGTTTTCGAACCCTCTCTTTAAAATTAAAAGTAGGCGTTCCTGCGCGAATCTCAGCAATCACTTGTTCGGATTCTACATATTGATCATTTTGAACTAAAGAAAACTTTTTCGCGGAATATTGACATTATGAATAAGATCTTCACTCTCAATGATTACATACAAGTCTATAGAACATAGAAAGGCAGGATGCCCGTGACGGGTACGTGTCGGATGAACCAAATCCTCATTGAATTTTATTTTTCCATTACAAGGTGCTCTCACATGTTCTGCAGTACCCCCGTGAATACGCCGCCGGTATGAAAAGTTCTTAATGTTAATTGAGTACCTGGTTCTCCAATCGATTGACCCGCAATAATACCTACAGCTTCTCCCAATTCAACCAGGTCGCCATGCGTAGGACTCCGCCCATAGCATAATCGACAGATCCAAGATGTACTCTTACAGGTAAAGGGGTTCGAATAGATATTGGTTGTGCTCGAAAGGTTATGAATCTATTTACAAGCCCAATCCCAATATCTTGATTTCGAGTAGCAATACATCGTGGACCCATATATACATCATCTGCTAATACACAACCAATTAATGATTGAATAAGAATCCTTTCTGACACCATCCCATTCCGAGGACTCACAGAAATACCGCGGCTGGTGCCACAATCTATTCGTCGTACAACAATGTGTTGTACTACTTCAACAAGTCTACGCGTAAGATATCCAGCATCCGATGTTCGTACAGCGGTATCCACAACCCCTTTACGGGCTCCGTAGCAAGAAATGATATATTCTGTTAAAGAGCCCTTCTCGTAAATTACTTTGAATGGGTAAATCAATCATTTGTCCTTGAGGATCCGACATTAAACCTCTCATACCTACTAATTGATGTACCTGGGATGCATTTCCTCTGGCTCCTGAAAAAGACATAATATGAACTGGATTACAAGGGTCGGTCATAGTAAAGTTGAGATTCATTTCTTGTCGCAAATATTCACTTGTAACATACCATATTTCGATGGATTGGCGTAATTTTCTACCGCGTGTACATTTCCACAATGGTGGTGTTTTCTAAAATCAAACTTTGTTGTTCAGCATCTTGAACTAGCCATCTCTTCGAGGTATTGTTAAAGATCATCAATTCCTAATGAAATGGATGTAGCGGTAGCTTGTTGGAAACCAGTGTTTTACTTGATCGAGTATGTGGGATGTATATCCCATTCCGAAGTGATCTATTAATCGACTAATAAGTCGTTTCATGGCAGTTCCGTCTATCGATTTATTGTGAAAGACCAGATTGGCCCGTTCTACCATAAGTACCTCCATATTATGTTGAGTAGGATTCGACAATAGATTTTGGTCGGTGATTGGAAAACTTCCCTTTCTTGATCTTGATTCGCATAGAATTTTCGGAACTATAATCCTAACTGAACCAGAGGCCTGAATTCGCACCGGTATTATACAATTACCTTTGTTAGTTAGGTAGTACCATAGAAACAGGCATGAAAACCCCTGTATGGCTTCGTCAATTTCTCGATAAAGAAATATGACCAACAGTAGTTCGAATGTATAGAAAAATAATTTTTTTTTTTATACTTCTGACTATTAGATAGTGTTCATAAATTTCATAATAAATACCTAAAGATTCATAGTGAACTTCGATGGGAGTTTCTCTTGAAGCAATAACGCGTTGATCTAGTCGCCACCGGAGCCACAAAGGACTATCTAAATTTATTTGTTTCTTCCGATAAGCTCCAATTGCATCATAGGAATTACAAAAAAAAGGTTCTTTCCTATACTCATAGCTATTATTATCACTTCTCTTAGTTTGATATTTTATGCGATTACCTGGACTATATCTATTTATACAAATACCTCGACGATTTCCGCTAGTTAATACATAAAGTCCCATAAGCATATCTTGGGTTGGTACGGAAATGGGATCTCCAATAGCTGGAGACAAAAGATTTATATGAGAAAACATAAGTAAACAGGCTTCCCTTGGGCCTCCAAAGATAACAGGACATGAACAGCCATTTGATCCCCATCAAAATCTGCATTGAATCCCTTACAAACTAATGGATGTAAGCAAATAGCACGCCCCTCCACTAAAACGGGCTGGAATGCCTGTATGCCTAATCTATGCAGAGTAGGTGCTCTATTCAGCAATACAGGATGTCCCCTCATAACTTCCTGAAGGATTTCCCATACAATGGATTCTTTTTCCCGAATTTTACTCTTAGCAACTCCTATGTTTGAAGCAAGATGTTGTCTAATGAGACCCCGAATTACAAATGTCTGGAAAAGTTCTATTGCTATTTCTCGGGGCAATCCACATCGATGTAATGAAAGTGAAGGCCCCACAACAATGACGGAACGCCCAGAATAATCGACTCTTTTGCCAAGCAGAGTCTCACGAAATCTTCCCTCTTTGCCCTCAATTACATCGGAAAATGACTTATAAACTTTATTATGACTATCCTTCATTGGTTGACCGCGAATTCCATTATCAAGAAGGGTATCCACGGCCTCTTGTACTAATTTCTCCTGACACATTAGTAATTCCGCGGGTGTAGATCTACTTGTTGTTAATAGATCGGTAAGAGTATTGTTCCGATAGATAACTCTTCTATAGAGTTCATTAATATCCGAGCTCATTAGTTTACCCCCATCTATCTGAATGATTGGTCTCAACTCCGGGGGAAGAACTGGTAATAGACACAAAACCATCCACTCTGGTTCTATATTTGTTCGAATAAAATGTTTAGCCAATTCCATACGTCTAACTAAAAAATCCTTTCTTCTTCCAACCTTTCGATCTTCCCATTCATTCCCAGTGGGTCCGTCTTCGCCTAATTCTTTCCATTCTAATAACGAATTTTCTATAAGAATTCGTAAATCTAGATCGGCTAATTGTTCTCGGATAGTACCCGCACCAGTAGAAATTTCTCGATTTCGAAATGTATCGAAGCCTTGAGTAGTAAAATAAAGCGGGATGCTGTATTTCCAAGATTGGATTTCATATTCTAATGAACCTCGTAATCGTAAGAAAGTGGGCTTTTTAGTTATGGGCCTAGCAAAGAAAAAAAAATTGGGATAGGATCCTCTAGTATCCCCCCTTTTTTTAAATCGGACGTGAAAATTTCCTTTCATCCGGCTCAAGTAGATACACAAAATAAAATAAAGAAAAGAGTTATCACTTTCAAATTATAGAAAACCCCAACACAAAAAGATCTACTCCTTACTCAAGTTCCCATTTAAGTTTAAGACCAAGCACGATTTCATTGATTCCGTCTTTCTTTTATTTCTATTTTCTTAATTCTTTTTTTATTCACTTATGATCTAATGAAAAAGTTTCAAATTTTTGAGTAGTCTACTTCCCTTTGAATGATCAATCCCTTAATTTTAAAAATTGTCTATATAAATTAAGGGAGTACCTTCAAATTCATAAGAGATTTATTTGTCTATATATTGTTTGATTAGATCTTTTAGGCCCCGACTTCACCTCGACGGTTATCCCACAATGCCCTAAAAGTCTATGCACGATGAATAGACTCCTATAACCACGACATATTTGCTTACTTGAATTGAAAAGAATTTTCTTTTGATTTCAAAAAAAGTCTTTTTTACGAGGTACAAATAGAATTCCTATGCCTATTTATTTGTTACGAAATCGACCATAGATCAATTCCCCCTTTTTTATATATATTGGAATAGTGACTCCACTGAGTTTCATGTTACTCCCCCAAGCGACATGTCAGGACTAGGGCATCCCAATTAGATTGACTGGGATGACAGTTTCTCATTCGAAATCTGTAAAATAATAATTTTGATCAAATCACACATCGCAGTATACTAGCCCCTCTAATTCTTTAAGGGATCTATCTAAAAGATTCGCAATATAACTAGGAAGACGTTTTAAATACCAGACATGGGTTACTGGGCGTGCGAGTTTGATGTATCCCATTTGATACCTTCGTATGCGAGAATCGACAAATTCGACTCCGCATTGTTCACAAAATTTTGGATCTTCCTTTTCAATTCCAATTACTCTATAATTTCCACAAGCACAAATTCCATTTTTTATAGGTCCAAAAATTCTTTCACAAAATAATCCATCCTTTTCCGGTTTATTCGTTTTGTAATGAAAAGTATAGGGTTTTGTCACCTCTCCAACTATCTTTCCATTAGGAAGTATTTTAGTGGCCCAAGCACTTATTTGTTGAGGAGAAATTGATCCAATTCGGAGTTGTTGATGTTTATACTGATCGATCATAGAATAAAAATACTAATTAATTACGATTAAGCTTCCTTCCTCTTAATCTGGAAGTTCTTCTCAGATACAAGGAAATGATTAAGTTCCAGAGCTAAAGATCGTAGTTCTCGAACGAGTAATCGAAAAGATTCTGGAGCATCCTCAGGGTTTGGTATTGTTCCTCCAACGATGGTAGTACCAAGTACTTCTTGGCGAGCTCTAATATGATCAGATTTATAAGTAAGCATTTCTTGTAAAATATGAGCAACACCGAATCCTTCTAGAGCCCAAACCTCCATCTCTCCTACCCGTTGTCCTCCTTGCTTTGCCCTTCCTCTAAGGGGTTGCTGTGTAACAAGTGCATACTGTCCGCTGGAGCGCCCATGGATTTTATCATCAACTTGATGAATTAATTTTAAAATATAGGGCTTTCCTATTAGAACAGGCTGTTCAAAGGATTCCCCGTCCTTCCATCAAATATTCTGCTTTTTCCTGGATACTCGGGTTCAAATACCCACGGATTCGCTGTTTGTTTACTAGCTTGATATAACTCGGA
>JAOBSW010000214.1:20000-30000 GCA_026214975.1 Gentiana macrophylla | reverse complement strand
TGTTTTCTAAATCGTTCCGCAACGCGTTTAAACTCTTTAGTAAAGAGAATCTAAAGATCTTCATTTTTATTTTGAATTCCATTCTATTCGAATAAAGTAATATATTCTATAAATCATACTCTTTTGATCAAAGAGATATTTCACTGCTCCTTTTCTTTGTATTTTGAATCTGTATGATAGAAACCTTTTTCCAACAAGAATTTCAATCAACGGACTCTTAGCAGGCTTAGAGACGGATACGAAGGACGACCGGACCCTTTTTTTCTATTATTCTTTTTTCTTGAGATGTTTCTCTCTTTACTGTTCCATTACCGTTTACTGTTCAAAGAAGAATTTATTTTGTTAAGCGTATATGGACTTTCTATAAAAAATGGTTAAAGGTGGTTATAGGCTTGATGATTATCGAACAAGATATTATAGATAAGAGTAAAGTGAGTGACATATTGCACATTTAACGCGCCTTTAGCTAAATCTAATTATCTTATAGAAATTCTATTTATGCTTTATCGAATCTCATTTCATAGCATGGTTGAGGTGGTTAAAAATCGATGAGGCTTACTCTTCCTTTTCAAAACCCGAGAAGTGCTCGCGAAACTATTCAATCAATTTAAAGTTTGCTAATTATTTTATTACTATACACCCCTAATCGGTTTTACTTCATTGCTGGAATTCCTTTCTTTTGATAGATACCTGGATTCCTAGTTAAAATAATATAAAAATAGAATAATTAGAACCCTAAGACATAAGAATAAAATGATTCTTTCAAATTGATCAAAGCAAAAAACTATATTAATATTAAATAAATAAACTGGGATGATATAGCAATTCCATACATGGAATTGCTATCCACATAAGCATACACGAAGATAATATATTTAATCTATAATTATACTAATATGTAGATCGTATGGTAGAAAGATTCATCTATTTCTTTCTACTATACGATTTCTATACTGGATACTGGGAATTGTAGTCGTCTTATTTCAGTTAAAGTTTAAGACGCGAAATGCGTTTTCAGTTTATTTTCGTGAATTCTTGAATTAAACTAAGTTTACTCAGTTTAAGTCAAATTAATTATTTTGACTGACTGTTTTTACATAAATGATAAGTAAAAAGGCGGTAGGAATTAAAATGAATAGTGCAGTAGCAATAAATGCAAGAATATTGACTTCCATAATATAAATAAAAAATCAAATTTAACAATAACCCGGGATTTAATCCCATAGAGATGACAAGCCCCTCTCCTTTCAATTCAATGGATGAATTACCTCTCGATGGTTTTGAATCGAATCAATATCATGAATAACAATATCTGAATTCTGAAATGAATTCGTCGTCAAAAATGGAATAGTATAACATAGGAAGTTCGTTTAATCATACCGAATCCCAACTTAGATTCCTGATCTAAAAAAAAAGCCCTTTTTTATCATTCATTTCTGTTCTTTTTTTTTTTTTGTATTACCTTGCATCTCCCATGTATAATTATCCGATGAAGTATCATATGATCACCCTTCCCCATTATTAACACAGTTTCAACCTCAACTAAGAAAAAAACCACTCCAAAAAAATAGAGGATTCTATTCCATATCCATGAATCTGGAACAATCGATAAAACATATCTCGTCTTTCTTGAAATGCTTACTACAGTGCTAGCACTAATCGGACTAACCCACTAACATATTCTTTTCTTGGACGAGAAGTAAAGAAAAATAGAGTTTTGAAAGAATTTATTAATGTATATTGATTAATGTATTTCGTCGATCCGACGGGACTGACGGGGCTCGAACCCGCAGCTTCCGCCTTGACAGGGCGGTGCTCTGACCAATTGAACTACAATCCCCAGGAAATAAATAGGCGGTCTACCAGAAATTTGGATTCTTTTTATCTCCGTATCAGTATTTTGTTTTGTAAGGAGGGGTTATACCCCCCATGGTAGATGGCGAATTTTTGGGCCGAGCTGGATTTGAACCAGCGTAGACATATTGCCAACGAATTTACAGTCCGTCCCCATTAACCGCTCGGGCATCGACCCACAAAGAATCACTTTTAGGCTTATTGGTAATCCATGATCAACTTCCTTTCGTAGTATACCCCTACCCCCAGGGAAGTCGAATCCCCGCTGCCTCCTTGAAGAGATGTCCTGAACCACTAGACGATGGGGGCTACTTGCATAACCGCTATCATACTATGATTATAATATAAATATTTTATATATTGTCAATATAATGGAATGTTATGATTAAATAATAATAGAATGCTATGATTAAATAGCAAGGGATTTTCACCTTTCCTACCTAATTGTAGAGAATCTTTTGGTTTGTGATTCATATTCATGAATTATTCATTAAATTAGTATTCTTCACTCTATTCTATATATAAAGATATATCATTTCGTCTAATAGAAATAGAAAAAAACCATAAGACGGGATATTCTTATTTCATCATTGAATTTTATCCCAGATTTGCTAGGTAAATCTATTTTATTATTAATTTTATTCAAGATTTTCTTAAGCAACCAAGAGTCTACCGCTGCTGTCTGTATTTCCGTATTCTATATATATATTCTGTATATGATATGTAAATATGTAATATAATATGATAATAGATCTATATTATCAACATAGTGATACATTTAGGAATTAAATGAAATAAGCCCCTTTAACTCAGTGGTAGAGTAACGCCATGGTAAGGCGTAAGTCATCGGTTCAAATCCGATAAGGGGCTTTGGTTTTTTCATAAAATTGCAACCATAGTATTTCGATTCTCCCTTCAAATAAAAAAAAATGAATATTTCTAGTAAAAAGTCACTAAGGGGATAATACATTACTCCATTACAGTATTAGTATACTGAGTTAGAATTAGCATATAATAATCAGCAAGTTAAACATTTGTTCAATAAATTTCAATTATTATGAATAATGATAAGTTACCTCTTGAATGAACAAACTACATAGTCCTCTTTTCCAGTGTATCAATCAAATCCACGGGAAAGATTAGAAATGAAAATAAGAAAAAGTAAGTGGATCTGACCCGTTGAATCGTGACTATATCTGCTATTCTGATATAAAAATTCGATAGAGATGAAATTGGAACCATTGATCCTTTTTTTATTTCATTTCTTTGACTCCGAAAGAATTTATGGATATTTCCCATTCAATCCTATATTTCTATATTTTATGTATATAGATAGAGTAGGAAAGTAGGAATAAATTGTTATTCTGTTCCTAAAAGATAAAATAAAAGAGAGGGGTTTCTTTAAAGTCACAACAGAACATAAGAGCCACTGCTACTAGCTCTCTTTGATTACGATCAATATTACTTTCTAGTGATATTAAGTCTATTACCAAAAATTGTGTATCAATATTTTTGTTCTGACAGTGAGACAGAAAATGGATGCGAAAGGGAGACTTTCTTTTAAAGTCGCCTGTTTTTATATAGAATAAGAATAAATAAATAGAATACTGTAATGTAATTTAGTATACATAGAAATTAGAAGAGTCTAGAAATATCTTTTTATTATTTATTAATCTCGTGAAAAGATCTCTTAATTAATGAAGCAGGACGGCTTAGGTCTGAGGGTCGATTGTTTCTAGAACAGTTCTTTCAAAAAATATTCATCTATCTGATTGATGAGTCATAAGAAGACAATTCACGTTTCATATACTTAGTAATAATAAGCTAAGAAGAAATAATTCAACTTAGTTCATGGATTTATCTAGGAAAAATTTAGGGACCCATATTGAATTTTTATCTTCGAAACCCATTGGAGTGGGGCAATGCAAGAGAAATCATATAGAGTGAATCTTCGGACGCCCCGAGAATACTATGAGGTGCTCGGAAATGGTTAAAATCATTGAATAGGAGGATCACTATGACTATAGCCCTTGGTAAATTTACCAAAGACGAAACTGATTTATTTGATACTATGGATGACTGGTTACGTAGGGACCGTTTCGTGTTTGTAGGCTGGTCCGGTCTATTGCTCTTTCCTTGTGCCTATTTCGCTTTAGGGGGTTGGTTCACAGGTACAACCTTTGTAACTTCATGGTATACCCACGGATTGGCTAGTTCCTATTTGGAAGGGTGCAATTTCTTAACTGCCGCAGTTTCCACGCCTGCTAATAGTTTAGCACATTCGTTGTTGTTACTGTGGGGTCCTGAAGCACAAGGGGATTTTACTCGTTGGTGCCAATTAGGTGGTCTGTGGACTTTTGTTGCTCTCCATGGCGCTTTCGGCTTAATAGGTTTCATGTTACGTCAATTCGAACTTGCTCGGTCTGTTCAATTGCGACCTTATAATGCAATTGCATTTTCTGCTCCAATTGCTGTTTTGTTTTCTGTATTCTGATTTATCCACTAGGTCAATCTGGTTGGTTCTTTGCACCTAGTTTTGGTGTAGCAGCTATATTTCGATTCATCCTATTTTTTCAAGGGTTTCATAATTGGACATTGAATCCATTTCATATGATGGGAGTTGCCGGTGTATTGGGGGCTGCTTTGCTATGCGCTATTCATGGGGCTACCGTAGAAAATACTTTATTTGAAGATGGTGATGGCGCAAATACATTCCGTGCTTTTAACCCAACTCAAGCTGAAGAAACTTATTCAATGGTCACCGCTAACCGCTTTTGGTCCCAAATCTTTGGGGTTGCTTTTTCTAATAAACGTTGGTTACATTTCTTTATGCTATTTGTACCAGTAACTGGTTTATGGATGAGTGCTCTTGGAGTAGTTGGTCTAGCCCTGAACCTACGTGCCTATGATTTCGTTTCTCAGGAAATTCGCGCAGCGGAAGATCCGGAATTTGAGACTTTCTACACCAAAAATATTCTCTTAAACGAAGGTATTCGCGCTTGGATGGCGGCTCAAGATCAGCCTCATGAAAACCTTATATTCCCTGAGGAGGTTCTACCACGTGGAAACGCTCTTTAATGGAACTTTAGCTTTAGCCGGCCGTGACCAAGAAACCACCGGTTTCGCTTGGTGAGCCGGAAATGCCCGACTTATCAATTTATCAGGTAAACTACTAGGCGCTCATGTAGCGCATGCTGGATTAATCGTATTCTGGGCCGGAGCAATGAACCTATTTGAAGTGGCTCATTTCGTACCAGAGAAGCCCATGTACGAACAAGGATTAATTTTACTTCCCCACCTAGCTACTCTAGGTTGGGGGGTAGGTCCTGGGGGAGAAGTTATAGATACCTTTCCTTACTTTGTATCAGGAGTACTTCATTTAATTTCCTCAGCAGTTTTGGGCTTTGGCGGTATTTATCATGCGCTTCTGGGTCCTGAGACGCTTGAAGAATCTTTTCCATTTTTCGGTTATGTATGGAAAGATAGAAATAAAATGACCACAATTTTAGGTATTCACTTAATCTTGTTAGGGGTAGGTGCTTTTCTTCTAGTATTCAAGGCTCTATATTTTGGGGGTGTGTATGATACCTGGGCTCCGGGCGGGGGAGATGTACGAAAAATTACGAACTTGACCCTTAGTCCGAGTATCATATTTGGTTATTTATTAAAATCACCCTTTGGAGGGGAAGGCTGGATTGTTAGTGTGGATGATTTAGAAGATATAATCGGAGGACATGTATGGTTAGGTTCTATTTGTATACTTGGCGGAATTTGGCATATCTTAACTAAACCCTTCGCGTGGGCTCGACGCGCACTGGTATGGTCTGGAGAAGCTTACTTATCTTATAGTTTAGGGGCTTTAGCCGTCTTTGGGTTCATTGCTTGTTGTTTTGTCTGGTTCAATAATACCGCTTATCCTAGTGAGTTTTACGGACCCACTGGACCAGAAGCTTCTCAAGCTCAAGCATTTACTTTTCTCGTTCGAGACCAGCGTCTTGGGGCTAATGTGGGATCCGCTCAAGGGCCTACTGGTTTAGGTAAATATCTAATGCGTTCCCCAACTGGAGAAGTCATTTTTGGAGGAGAAACGATGCGTTTTTGGGACCTGCGTGCTCCCTGGTTAGAACCTCTAAGGGGTCCAAATGGATTGGACTTGAGTAGGTTGAAAAAAGATATACAACCCTGGCAAGAGCGGCGTTCCGCAGAATATATGACTCACGCTCCTTTAGGTTCTTTAAATTCCGTGGGCGGCGTAGCTACTGAGATCAATGCAGTCAATTATGTCTCTCCGAGAAGTTGGTTAGCCACCTCTCATTTTGTTCTAGGATTTTTCTTCTTCGTAGGTCATTTGTGGCACGCGGGAAGAGCTCGTGCAGCTGCAGCAGGATTTGAAAAAGGAATTGATCGTGATTTTGAACCTGTTCTTTCCATGACTCCTCTGAATTGAGATAAGACAGGAGATCCGATGCTTGAAATAGGAATGCCTTTCATTTGCATTTGATCATACAGCTTGGGATCGGGGCATACTTACAACTCTTTTTAAATTGAATTCAAATTGGTTTTCTTTTTTTTTTCGCCTCATTTATATAATCTATTTTTTTTGGATTGACTCGGCTATTCCACCGAGTCAATCCCCCTTCTTTATCATAACAGTACGGGCATAACCGCTAAATAAAAAAAGAAAAAAATCCATTCAATTCAATGAACAAAAGGGAGAGAGAGGGATTCGAACCCTCGATAGTTCTTTGTTTAAAACTATACCGGTTTTCAAGACCGGGGCTATCAACCACTCAGCCATCTCTCCGAAGGACCTTCTTTATTTTATTCCTCTAAATAGACCACGGCCATAGGGGTGAATACCACTACTATCTATAGAAAGACCTCGGGACCGGCGGATCCATATATCCGTGTATATGCTCCAGCGCGCCCTTATGTACGAAGAAAGTGGTAAAGGATTAGTCATAAGTCATACAGAATCAATGGATTCATGAGAAAGTAAAATCCCTCAACGGTGTATTGTGACTAATAGAGGATCAAATGGTATAGTTCATTTGTTGGTAGCTTGGAGGAATAAAAGCATGACTCTTGCTTTTCAATTGGCTGTTTTGCATTAATTACTATTTCATCAATCTTATTGATTAGCGTGCCTGTTGTATTTGCTTCTCCTGATGGTTGGTTGAGTAACAAAAATGTTATATTTTCCGGTACATCATTATGGGTTGGTTTAGTCTTTCTAGTTGGTATCCTTAATTCTCTTATCTCTTGAACCTATTCGTCCCAGATCCAAAAGCGAAAAGACCCCCCGAATCTGTACTAAAAATTAGAGGGTCGAGGTTAAATACAAACTTCTTGAAAAAAACTAAAATTACTAATTTATTTAATAATTTATTTAATAAAAAATAACCAGATATACAGATATATAAGATATATATAAGATATATAGTAATATTGTATGGATAGAGTATGTATCACAAATGAAAAAATGCGGATATGGTCGAATGGTAAAATTTCTCTTTGCCAAGGAGAAGATGCGGGTTCGATTCCCGCTATCCGCCCAAGATAAAAATAAAATAGTTTAATTAAAACTAATTAAAACTAAACTTCAATATGCTAAACATGATAAACAAAAATATTCAAAAAATATGATATGATTATGATAAAGGGTATATACCAAGGGATTGAGTATACTTATCCGCGATCGCGGAGTAATTCTATTCCCCCTTTTCCTTTTACTACCAACTCCAAAAAGCGTCAATTAATTAATTGTGAGTCAACCAGAAAATTGTTTGATAAACAAGATATTGCGGAGACAGGATTTGAACCCGTGACCTCAAGGTTATGAGCCTTGCGAGCTACCAAACTGCTCTACCCCGCGCTGAAGAGAAGAACTTAAAACTAATAGTAATATACAAACAAAGGTTTAATATGTCCCTTTACCATATCTGTATAAATAGAATAGCCCATTTATACCGAATGGTAAAGGGGAACTCTAGGATCACCGACCATAGAATAGAATTCAAGAGTTAATGTTTACCAACTTGATCTTGTTGCTCTGGCAACAAACATGTATGAACCATTTCACAAAGTCTATGCCCGGAAAGTCAAAGTCTCGATAGTTAGCTCTCGGTCTGCCGGTCGCAAAACAACGTCGACGAAGACGTGTTGGGGCACTATTCCGCAGTGGGGATTGTAACTTTCTATAAATTTCCCATTTGTCACTCAATGACGTAACTTTTCTTATTTCATTTTTTAAGGAGTGACGGATCAAATGATATTTATGTTCCAATTTTTGTCTCTTTTTCTCCCGCTGAATCAACCCTTTCCTCGCCATAATGGTTCAGTTCCTATTAGTATTCCTGATACAAGTCGAATCCTAGATGTAGAAATATAAAAATATAAGAAGGCGGGATCCCTCTACATCGAAAGAAATGATCTTTTCGAGGGTCCAACAAATTCAAAAATTAACCAAATTTGCCCGATGTAGAGGCAATTAAGAAAGCCGCATAAGTGAATATATAACCTACAGAAAAGTGGGCTAATCCAACTAATCTTGCTTGCACAATGGAAAGGGCTACTGGCTTATCTCTCCAGCGAATCAAATTGGCTAAAGGTGTACGTTCATGAGCCCAGGCTAAAGTTTCAATCAATTCCTGCCAATACCCACGCCAGGAAATTAAGAACATAAATCCAGTCGCCCAAACAAGATGTCCAAATAAAAACATCCATGCCCAGACTGATAAACTATTCATACCAAAAGGGTTATATCCATTGATAAGTTGGGAAGAGTTTAACCACAAATAATCCCTTAACCACCCCATCAAATAGGTGGAAGATTCATTAAATTGGGAAACGTTACCCTGCCATAATGTGATGTGCTTCAATGCCAATAAAAAGTAACCCATCAATAGTATTTAACATCCAAAAAACTGCCAAATAAAATGCGTCCCATGCAGAAATATCGCAAGTACCACCTCTTCCCGGACCATCGCACGGAAAACTATAACCGAAATCCTTTTTATCTGGCATTAACTTGGACCCGCGTGCATCTAAAGCACCTTTTACTAGGATCAATGTAGTTGTATGTAAACCCAGAGCAATGGCATGATGAACCAAAAGTCTCAGGACCTATTGTTAAGAATAATGAATTACTATTTTCATTAATAGCATTTAACCAGCCGGGCAACCAGATGCTTCGACCCGCATTGAATGCTGGTCCACTTGTTGAAGATAAAAGTACATCGAACCCATATGAAGTTTTACCATGAGCTGATTGTATCCATTGAGCAAATATGGGTTCTATCAAGATTTGTTTTTCTGGAGTACCAAAGGCAAGCATGACATCATTATGAACATAAAGTCCCAAAGTATGGAATCCCAAAAAGAGGCTGGCCCAGCTTAAATGAGATATGATAGCTTCTTTATGGTCTAACATTCTTGCCAATACATTATCCTCATTTTGTTCCGGATTGTAATCTCTAATGAAAAAGATAGCTCCATGGGCAAAAGCACCTGTCATGATGAACCCTGCGATATATTGATGATGAGTATATAATGCAGCTTGAGTCGTAAAGTCTTGTGCTATGAATGCATAAGCAGGCAAAGTACATGTGTTGAGCTACTAAGGAAGTAATAACCCTAATGAAGCTAAAGCAAGGCCTAATTGAAAATGAAGTGAATTATTAATTGTATCATAAAGACCCTTATGCCCGCGCCCCAATCGCCCCCCGGAGGAACATGCGCATCTAAAGATCTTTCATACTGTGTCAATCCCGAAATTAGTTCTATACATATGACCAGCAACGAGAAAAATAAAAGCAATAGCTAAATGATGATGGGCAATATCAGTTAGCCATAAACTTTGCGTTTGTGGATGAAATCCCCGAGAAAGAGTTAGAATGGCAGTTCCTGCCCCTTGAGAGGTCCCAAATAAATGACTATCAGAATCAGGGTTTTGAGCATAAAGATTCCACTGACCTGTAAAAAGTGGACCTAACCCTTGGGGATGCGGTAAGATATCTAAGAAATTATTCCATCGAACAGACTCCCCCTGGATCCAGGAATAGCAACGTGTACTAAATGACCTGTCAAGCCAAGGAACTTACTCCGAAAAGTCCTGACAAATGATGATTCAGGCGCGATTCGGCAT
>JAOBSW010000214.1:0-12500 GCA_026214975.1 Gentiana macrophylla | reverse complement strand
TACAAATGCGATGCTCTAACCTCTGAGCTAAGCGGGCTCACATAGGATTCATTTTCTATGCATAGTAATTCAATAAAATAACAATACACTAAAGTATTGGTATCTTATTTACTAATTAATATTTCTTATCTAATCAGAATCCAATCCTAGATAAAAGAATAGAATATCAAATTTTAACTCAAATTTAACTAATTAAAAAAAAATCAAAAAAATTGTTAATATTATATAACATAACGATTAATAGAATGATCCAAAACATAGAAGTTGAATTTCTTTATCACGAATAAATTAATGATATTAACAATTTTTTAATAGAGATTATTTTGAGATTATTTTTTTATATATTATCTAGGAATAATTCGTTATAACGAATGAGGCATTCTTCCGCTTTCATTCATTTCATTCATAAGGATATAAGTAGTAAATGCGGAAATTAGGACGACAAAAAAATCGACCGTTCAAGTATGCAAAAGGTTACGGGAAGAGTGACAGGTAGATATATATATATCTATCTTATATATATCAATATATATTGAATTGTGGATACAGAAAGGATAAAATCCTATTTAGTTTTAGTTGTACCAACTAAGGGTTTCCTAGAGAGGATTGGTAAGAAATCAAAGAAGAGAAAACACTTTCACTCAACGGTTCCAGTAGAAATCAAAAAAGGAAAGGGCGGAGCGACCTCACAATAAACTACTAATCTAAAAACAAAAAGAGGGGGATATGGCGAAATTGGTAGACGCTACGGACTTAATTGGATTGAGCCTTGGTATGGAAACCTACTAAGTGATAATTTTCAAATTCAGAGAAACCCTGGAATTAATAAAAGGGCAATCCTGAGCCAAATCCTATTTTCGAAAAAGCAAAAGAAAGGCTTAGAAAGAAATAAAGGATAGGTGCAGAGACTCAACAGGAAGCTGTTCTAACAAATGGAGTTGGTTGCGTTGGTAAAGAAACCTTTCTACCAAAAATCCCAAAGGATGAAGAAGAGGGTATATACAGACTGTATCAAACGATTCACCCACAGCCTGTAGATCTTTTCACGAACGGATTAATCGGACGAGAATAAAGAGAGTCCCGTTCTGCATGTCAATGCCGACAACAATGAAATTTATAGTAAGAGGAAAATCCGTCGACTTTAAAAATCGTGAGGGTTCAAGTCCCTCTATCCCCAAAAAGCCTATTTTTCTTCCCCGACCCTTTTGCCTATCCCCTTTTATTTTCTTACGGGTTGAAAATTCTGATGCACCCCCTATTCTATATTCTATTTGTCTATATTCTATTTGATTCGTTTAGTTTTTAGTTTATAAATAGATCTGGGGAGAAATGCCTTTCTCTTATTACATGTTATATATATATGAGAATATATCAAAATGAACATCTTTGAGAAAAAACCCGTGCGTACTGTTAATTGACAAAGACCCCATCCTCTAATAAAATTAAGGGTGCTGCATTGGGACTGGTCAGGGATAGCTCAGCTGGTAGAGCAGAGGACTGAAAATCCTCGTGTCACCAGTTCAAATCTGGTTCCTGGCACATGATTAAATCGGTCGAGTTTCTTTAAATTAATTGATATGAATCGACATCCATATTCATTTATACTATAGTTTAAATTAGAGTATAGTTTAAATAATAATCCATAGTTTGATTCATCTTGCCGAGATATACCCCATCTATTTTTTTTATCTATTTTATATTTATAGATGGGTTGAATTTAATATTTAATAGACAAGATTCAGTTCAGATCCAAATAAAGAAATTCCATACCCTTTCATTTCTTTGTATTTTCTTTCATATTTTATTTATTCATTCCTATCTACATAACTTTCTAAAACCTTCTAAGTAATGTGCGTCGTACAAAACGACGTAAAACTTTCTGATGGAGAACTCCTTTTGTTCATCCTATTGTTTCGGCTCATATGAAATAAGTATCTTCCAAACCAAATAACTGGGATGCGAGAATCAATGAATTCCTAATTCTCTTTTTTATTGTCTTTTTTTTTTGCCAGCCTATCGAGAATTCCCAAAAGAATTCCAAAATAGAAATGAGACTTCCATTATTCTAGTTAATTTAGAACAGAACGTACAATCTTTGAATATTTGAAATTTTAGAATAAGCGGAAAATTTTTCTTAGTATTCAATGAGCATCTTGGATTTCATAAAAATGGAAATATAATCCTTACGTAAGGGCCATCTATCAACTTTCCGGCATTAAGATACGTTTCAAGCGTGGATGAGTATCATAAAAGATTCCCAGCATATCAAAAGATTCTCGTTCTTGAAAATCCACGCCTTTCCAAATCCAGAAGACGGACGGAATCCTAGGATTGTTCCTCGAGGCAAATACTTTTATGCATACCTCTTCTGGGTGATCGACACCATACTCTATTCTCGTAAGATGATACACACTAGCTAACAGCCCGCCCGGCGCTACATCATAGGCGCATTGGGAGCGTAGATAATTGTAACCATATACATATAAAATGACAGCAATGGAATGCCAATCCCCAGGCTTTATTTGTAAAGTCTCTATTCATAGTAATCAAAGCCCAAAGATCTATGAATTAGCCCATGCTTTACTAGCCAAGTAGACAAAGAACCTTGCATCTTTTTTTCTCTCCCGCATTTTTATTTGTATAAGTAGTAAGTATTGCCAATTTATGATGAAAGTTAGTATGATTGTCTTACTAATTGTTATTTTGTACAAAGGAATCCGCCCTTAATTGACTAATTCATGGGAAGATACCGAACTTTTGTATTTGAAAAAAGGTTCAGTAGGTATCTCTGAAGTAGAAGTAGACGGTGGTTGATAAAGGAATCTTTGATCATAATTTCCAGTATGAATATTGCGTCCAACATAAAACTTGTGATTGGTAGTAAAACAACGATTCGCTCGTTGAGATCTCATTCTATCTTCATAGATTTCTAGAGATATTTTCTTACGAAGTTTTGTTATAGCATCTATAACCGCTTCTGGTTTAGGTGGACATCCTGGCAAATAGACATCCACAGGAATTAGCTTATCGACTCCACGAACAGTACTATAAGAATCGGTACTGAACATCCCTCCGGTAATTGTACATGCTCCCATAGCAATAACATATTTTGGTTCAGGCATTTGCTCATACAATCTCACTAAAGAGGGGCCATTTTCATTGTTACTGTTCCGGCTGTTAAAATTAGATCCGACTGTCTAGGACTCGATCTTGGTACTAGTCCATAACGATCAAAGTCAAACCGTGACCCTATTAGGAAGCAAATTCAATGAAGCAGCAACTGGTACCATAGAGGAGCGGCCATAAACTAGAGAGTCTTGACCAATTTGAAAGATCAGTTAATGTAGTTGAAATTACTGAATTTTTGGCTGTTCGATTAACATTAACTAAAGGAAAATCAATAGAATTCATAATCGTCTCAATCTTAGTTTTTCTTTATATTGTCTCACTATTCAGGAACTAAGACCATTCCAATGCACCCTTTCGCCATGCATAAAGTAAACCAACAATTAGGATAAGCACGAAAATTAAAGCTTCTATAAATACAGATACACCTAATACGTCGAAACCCATTGCCCATGGATAAAGAAAAACGGTTTCAACATCAAAAACAACAAAAACGAGCAAACATATAATAACGTATTCGAAATTGTAACCAAGCATCGCCCATCGGTTCTATCCCCGATTCATAACTAGACAGTTTCTCTGGCCCTTTCCTAGTTGGGGCTAAAACTCCGGAAATTAAAAAAGTTAAAATAGGAATAAGACTTGATATTATTAGAAATGCCCAAAAACTATCATATTCATAAATCAGAAACATGGACGAACTCCTATGAACGTGGAAAATATACCGGATTACTCGATTCAAGATGTCAAGTCATCCATAAATATTTAGTCAAAATCACAACAAGAATTTTTTTGATCAAATTAACGAGTTTCTTGCGTTTATATTGTGGGACATATCTCATTTAAAAATGAAATCCTATTTCTATTCTAGTTTATTTTGAATTCTTTATTCCATTTTTCAACCTATACTTATTAGTAAGTTATTAAAATTAACATCTATTAGAATTATATATATCTTTTTTGAAATTTATGAAAAGAAATCTAAAAAACTAGAAAAAATGAGAAGTTAAATTGAAAATAGTAAAATACCAAATAAACATAATAGAATACAAATCAATAATACTATTAATTAGTTAATACAGGGGTCTTTTTGTCTTTTTTTTTATTTTCATTAATCATTTGTTTTCTAATTTTATATTATTTTGATCTCATATTGGAGTTGTAGTTATTAGGGCTATACAGTTCAGACCGTAGACCTTCTCAGTAAAACAGATACAACTTTTATTATCAAAATGATCTGAACTGTTTCAAAGACCCAACATGCATTTTTTTTGCATTGGGCTCTTTCATTAACTGATCAAAATATCAGCCAGTCTGCCATATTTTTTCTTGACACAAAAATAGGATAAGGAGATGGCTCCCCGTGCTTTGCTTATTCATTATTTGCGATTCTGTTGCAGTTGCAAGAACACTACCAAAGTTTTTCAAGGGTATGATTATCTTGACGTAGGTCTGCCTATGGCTTAGATTAACCTAAGTTAAATGAAGTCTCAATCTTTCTGCTGCTTACAAACTACAATATGAAACCTCCTACACCTTAAAGTTCATAAGACGAAAAGAGATTTTTTAAAGTACTTAGACTCAGTATGCCTAGCATTGAATAGACTGGATATTCACCTTATCAAGATCTCCAATTCATGATAGGGTCTAGTTGGTGCCTAAACGGCACTACAATCAGACCGAACCCTTTAAGTCAGGCTATTGTTCCCTCAAAGTTAAAGTTATAGGGTAAGACATCAATTTAAATCACAATTTTTTGATTTGATTGTATGATAAATTCCCCTGAAAAACATTGGCGCACGTGTAAACGAGGCGCTCTACCAACTGAGCTATAGCCCTTATTGCTTTGCTTGTGATACATATTTTATCGTGTAGATAATTTCTTGTCAAGGGGGGTATTAAACGATCCAACATCATAAATCTTTGATCCGTTTAAGTGGGTATTGCTTAAGCTTAAGGTTAGTATTGCTTATAAGTAATATGGGATTTATAATCCATCCATGGAGTGGTCCCCTTGGTTCTCATTAGTCTGAGAAATGACCTACTTAACTCAGCGGTTAGAGTATTGCTTTCATACGGCGAGAGTCATTGGTTCAAATCCAATAGTAGGTAGAACTTATTAGATACCATTGACTCCAGTATCTAATAAGTTTTTGTTCCAGCACCTTTTACCCTTTTTATTGATTATTGATTTTGTAACTTCATTTTGTTTTGAATTTTGTTTCGTTGCATCAAATTGTGATTTTCAGTGATTGTAGTTGATTCTTTTCACTCGACAGAATCAAATCAAAATAGGTTCAGAAACAGACTCTTTTTATTATTCAACATACCCAACTAGTTATATTATGAAATTAAACCACATTGATAAGCTTCGACTCGTGTCCTAGCTCGTCGGAGAGCTAGATTTGCTTCAATTGTTTGTCTTTTTCCTTGGGCTTTTCTCAAATTAGCTTCCGCTATTTCAAGAGTTTGTTGAGCTTCTTGTGGATCAATGTCACTGCCCGTCTCTGCATCATTTACTAAAAAAAGGATCTCATTATTGCCTATTCTAGCAAAACCGCCCATCAAAGCCAGTGTTACCCATTGGGCGTCAATGCGTATTCTCAAAATACCTATATCTACAGCTGTGGCAATAGGGGCATGGTTGGGTAATACGCCAATTTGACCACTATTCGTAGATAAAATGATCTCTTTTACTTCTGAATCCCAAACAATTCGATTAGGGGTTAGTACACAAGATTTAGGGTCATTTCTTCAAATTGTTCTCCATTTCTAAGTTTATAGCCTTTGCAGTAACTTCATCAATATTACCTACCAAATAAAAGGCCTGTTCAGGAAGACCATCTAATTCTCCGGCAAGGATCAATTGAAATCCTCTAATTGTTTCTGCTAGACCAACATATTTTCCCGGAGAGCCGGTAAATACTTCTGCTACGAAAAGGGTTGTGATAAGAAACGCTCAATTTTGCGCGCTCGTGCTACAGTTAAACGATCCTCTTCGGATAATTCGTCTAACCCAAGGATAGCTATAATGTCCTGAAGTTCTTTGTAACGTTGTAAAGTTTGCTTAACTCTTTGCGCAATTTCATAATGTTCCTCACCAACAATCCGCGGTTGAAGCATGGTTGATGTTGAATCTAAAGGATCGACTGCGGGATAGATACCCTTGGCAGCTAATCCTCGTGATAGTACGGTAGTAGCATCTAAATGTGCAAATGTCGTAGCAGGGGCGGGATCGGTTAAATCGTCTGCAGGTACATAAACTGCTTGAATAGAAGTTATGGATCCTTCTTTTGTCGAAGTAATCCTCTCTTGTAAAGAACCCATTTCGGTACTAAGGGTCGGTTGATAGCCCACAGCGGAAGGCATTCGACCCAATAAGGCTGAGACTTCGGATCCTGCTTGGACGAAACGGAAAATATTGTCGATAAATAAAAGCACGTCCTGTTCATTAACATCCGGAAATATTCCGCCATAGTTAGGGCAGTCAAGCCAACTCTCATACGAGCTCCCGGCGGTTCATTCATCTGGCCGTAAACTAGAGCCACTTTTGATTCTGCAATATTTTCTTGATTAATGACTCCGGATTCTTTCATTTCCATGTAAAGATCGTTTCCTTCACGAGTACGTTCACCTACTCCGCCAAATACGGATACGCCCCCATGAGCTTTGGCAATATTGTTAATCAATTCCATAATAAGTACTGTTTTACCCACCCCAGCTCCCCCGAAGAGTCCTATTTTTCCTCCACGGCGATAAGGCGCCAAAAGATCTACTACTTTAATTCCTGTTTCAAAAATAGATAATTTTGTATCTAACTGTATAAAGGCGGGCGCAGATCTATGAATGGGAGATATTGTCCGAGTATCTACAGGCCCTAAATTATCAACAGGTTCTCCAAGCACGTTGAAAATTCGTCCCAGAGTCGCTCCACCTACCGGAACACTTAGAGGAGCTCCCGTGTCAATTACTTCCATTCCTCTCGTTAGGCCATCTGTAGCACTCATAGCTACAGCTCTAACTCGATTATTTCCTAATAATTGCTGTACCTCACAAGTCACATTAATTGGTTGACCAACAGTATCTCGACCTTTAACTACTAGAAATTATAAATATTCGGCATCTTGCCCGGCGGAAAGGCTACATCTAGTACTGGGCCAATGATTTGGACGATACGCCCTAGGTTTTTTCAAGCGCGAAACCCCGGAACCAGAACCGGAAGTAGTCGGATTTATTCTCATAATAAAGAAAATATGTCAAATTTTTGTGAAAATTATCGAATTCAAAAAGTATCCCAGAGCGCGTGGATCAGTTAATTCAATACAATATAGGAAAAGAGTCTATTTTCGAATTTAACCAATTTTTTTTAGAATATCAACCAGACAATGCTATTTAGATGCTATTTAGATTATCTATTCTATGAAATTCGAACCCCAACGCGATCTATATTATGATTCATTATTTGTACCCCACCAACTTTCTTTTCGATTTATTTAGACATATGGTTTCTGTCTAGACTATTTGTTTTTATACCTAACCTTTCATAGCTGAATTTTCATCTAGGATTTACATATACAACATATACTGCTGTCAAGGAGGAATTTCTTATTAGTTATTAGTTAGTTCAATTCAAAAAAGACCAAGGTAAAAAAGAAAAATTGGGTTGCGCTATATATATGAAAGAGTATACAATAATGATGTATTTAGCAAGTCAAGTCGCATGGTCTAATAATGAAAATTCTGATTAGTTGATAATATTCTGGTTATTGGTTGGGTATTTTGTGAAAGATTCCTATGAAAAGTTTCATTAACAACTAATTCGTGTCGAGTAGACCTTGTTGTTGTGATAATTCTTAATTCATGAGTTGTAAGGAGGGATTTATGTCACCACAAACAGAGACTAAAGCAAGTGTTGGATTCAAAGCTGGTGTTAAAGAGTACAAATTGACTTATTATACTCCTGAATACGAAACCAAGGATACTGATATCTTGGCAGCATTCCGAGTAACCCCTCAACCCGGAGTTCCACCTGAAGAAGCAGGGGCCGCGGTAGCTGCCGAATCTTCTACTGGTACATGGACAACTGTGTGGACCGATGGACTTACTAGCCTTGATCGTTACAAAGGGCGATGCTACCACATTGAGCCCGTTCTTGGAGAAGAAGATCAATATATTGCTTATGTAGCTTATCCCTTAGACCTTTTTGAGGAAGGTTCTGTTACTAACATGTTTACTTCCATTGTAGGTAATGTATTTGGGTTCAAAGCCCTACGTGCTCTACGTCTGGAAGATTTACGAATCCCACCCGCTTATGTTAAAACTTTCCAAGGCCCTCCTCACGGTATCCAAGTTGAGAGATAAATTGAACAAGTATGGTCGCCCCCTGTTGGGATGTACTATTAAACCTAAATTGGGGTTATCCGCTAAAAACTATGGTAGAGCAGTTTATGAATGTCTTCGCGGTGGACTTGATTTTACCAAAGATGATGAAAACGTGAACTCCCAACCATTTATGCGTTGGAGAGATCGTTTCTTGTTTTGTGCCGAAGCGATTTATAAAGCACAGGCTGAAACCGGTGAAATAAAGGGGCATTACTTGAATGCTACTGCAGGTACATGCGAAGAAATGATCAAAAAGAGCCGTATTTGCTAGAAAATTGGCAGTTCTATCGTAATGCACGATTACTTAACGAGGATTCACCGCAAATACTAAGCTTGGCTCATTATTGCCGGGATAATGGCCTACTTCTTCACATCCACCGTGCAATGCATGCAGTTATTGATAGACAGAAGAATCATGGTATCCACTTCCGCGTACTAGCTAAAGCGTTACGTATGTCTGGTGGAGATCATATCCACGCTAGTACCGTAGTAGGTAAACTTGAAGGAGAAAAGAGACATCACTTTAGGCTTTGTTGATTTATTGCGTGATGATTTTATTGAAAAAAGACCGAAGTCGCGGTATTTATTTCACTCAAGATTGGGTCTCTCTACCAGGTGTTATACCCGTTGCTTCAGGAGGTATTCACGTTTGGCATATGCCCGCTCTGACCGAGATCTTTAGGGATGATTCTGTACTACAGTTTGGTGGAGGAACTTTAGGACACCCTTGGGGTAATGCCCCAGGTGCCGTAGCGAATCGAGTCGCTCTAGAAGCATGTGTACAAGCTCGTAATGAAGGACGTGATCTTGCTGTTGAAGGTAATGAAATTATCCGTGAGGCTAGCAAATGGAGTCCTGAACTAGCCGCCGCTTGTGAGGTATGGAAGGAGATCAGATTTAATTTTAAAGCAGTGGATACGTTGGATCCGCTTAAGTCATAATTACCTTTTATTCTCTTAGTTGAATTGCAATTAAACTCGGCCCAATCTTTTATTAATTAAAAAATTGAGCCGAATACAAAATGCTATTACATGTATTTTTGAGAAATACAGACTTATCTAGATATAGAAGATTTGAAATACAAAATCTAAGACTCAAATCTGTCTATTGTTGTCTTGGATCCACAATTTATCTGATGGATCCCTAAGTTGTTAAATGCTTTTATATCCTGCAATTTCACTGAATTAAGTATTGCTTTCTACCCATCCTGTATATTGTCCTTTTCTTTTCCTTTTCGTATTGGTGGAATATAATCATCAATTATTCCTTATTTTGAGTTAGTTCGGAGACGAGATTTTACGAAAAAAGAATGATTCATTTATAGGTTATTTATTTATAGGTTATAGGAAAAACAAATATTTCTATTTCTTTTTTTCGATGCGAATATAGTGTATAGTGAAGTATTCCCCCAAATTTTCCTAAAAGAAAAGAGAATTTTTTTTCAATACTTAAAATTCTTAACCTTTTCTTATTAGCCAATAAAAAATCCCATGGCTTTCTATGCTTATTCGCATAGTAAATAAGATATTCCAATCAAATAAATCATTTTAAATCCAATGACTATTCATCTATTCTATTTTTATTATTCTATTTTATGCAAACAAATAAGGAAAAAAAACTTTATGCGAAGATGGTGGTTTAATTCGATGTTGTGTAAGAAGAGTTAGGACGCAGGTGTGGGCTAAATAAATCAATGAACAATCCCGGTCTAGTGAAAATACTAGTAAAAGTGAAGATTCACATCGAAAGATACATCGAAAAATATTCAGAGTTGGGGAGGTCGTGATGATTCTCCTTATAGTAATGTTGATTTTTATTAGGCGAAAAAGATATTCAGATTTCATCTCCAGATGACACCCTTTTAGTTAATGATAGTAATGGAACAATTATTCAATATATTTTGATATTGAAAATCAAATTTTTGAAATTGACAACAATCATTCTTTTCTGAATGAACTTTCTAGTTCTTTTTATAGTTATCAGAATTCTAGTTACATGTCTGATATTCAATATAGTTGGAATAATCATATTTATAATTGCATTGGCAGTTATCTTCAGTCTCAAATCTGTATCCATACTTCGACAGTAAGTGAGAGTTACATTTATAGGGCCATTTGCAGTGAAAGTAGAAATAATAGTGAAAAAAGCGGGTTTGGGTATACAAATCCGCACAAGAATAGTGATTTAACTATAGGAGAAAGTTCTAATGATCTCGATGTAACTCAAAAATATAGGCATTTGTGGGTTCAATGCGAAAGTTGTTATGGATTAAATTATAAGAAATTTTTGAAATCAAAATGAATATTTGTGAACATTGTGGATATCATTTGAAAATGAGTAGTTCAGATAGAATTGAACTTTTGATCGATCCCGACACCTGGGATCCTATGGATGAACATGAACCTCTCTGGATCCCATTGAATTTCATTCGGAGGAGGAACCTTATAAGGATCGTATTGATTCTTATCAAAGAAATACAGGATTAACTGAGGCTATTCAAACAGGCATAGGCTACATAAATGGCATTCCCGTAGCAGTTGGGGTTATGGATTTTCAATTTATGGGGGTAGTATGGGATCCGTAGTTGGGAAAAAAAATCACCCGTTTGATTGAGTATGCTACCAATCAATTTCTGCCTCTTGTTATAGTGTGTTATTGCTTCCGGGGGGCGCGCATGCAGAGGAAGTTTGAGCTTGATGCAAATGGCTAAAATATCGTCTGCTTTATATGATTATCAATCAACTAAAAAGTTGTTTATGTATCAATCGCCCATCTCCTACTACTGGTGCATGAGTGACAGCTAGTTTTGGTATGTTGGGTGATATCATTGTTGCTGAACCCGACGCCTACATTGCATTTGCGGGTAAAAGGGTAATTGAACAAACATTGAATAAAACAGTACCTACGAGGGTTCACAATCAGCTGAATATTTATTCGAGAAGGGCTTATTTGACCTAATTGTATCACGTAATCTTTTTAAAAAGCGTTTTGAGTAGAGTTATTTAAGTTCCACACTTTCTTTCCTTTGAATCAAAATGACATGAGACGAAATAAAATAGAACACTAAGCTCAATTATTTATAGCAAATGGGCAATTAGTTTGTCAGAATCAAATAAAAAAGGAGAATTGTCTTTCGTCACATAAGATCAATTGTATAAAGAAAACCAAAAGTTATTGAAATTGAGCATTAAATGAGTTGTTACAAGTCATAATAATAAAACTGTTCATTTTCTAATTTTATAAATTCTAATTGTTACTCTCAGATATATGAAACTAATTTTGGGAAATAATAATATAATAATAACATAGCAATTACAAAACAATAAATCAAATTGCCCATTCTGCAATAACTTTTACAAACTCCCTCTATTTTGTACCTTTATTAAAACTTAGTATTTCAGGCTTAATTACTGTTAAACTATTTATATATTCATGTTCAAAAAAACGAGATTCACTAAGTCAAGGTAACCCTATATCTATATCTATACCCTCCAATTGTTTCAAAACTTTGATTTGTATCATAAAATAGATATTGATATTCATTTATTGAAATATGGTATATTATGTGATTATGTGATTTTCGCTAAAACTATCATAAGCATAAAAAGCACAGGGCCCCCAGGCCGCTGACGCTAGAATATATAAATCAATGGAAGATTCATTGTATTTAGATGTATGGTGAGATTCTATAAGGTATGCTATTTTTAGATCTAACCAATTTGATGACCTTCCTAAGGTTCCATCAAACTAATTGCTAGTTATTGAGAGTTATTTCGTAAATAAAAAGTAAAGTCAAATTAATTTGAGGTAGTCTCTCAATTCAATAAAAATACAATCGAATCAGTATGAGTTCTTGATGGGAACATATGGATAGAACTTATCGCGGGGTCTAGAAAAATAAGTAATTTCTGCTGGGCCTTTATCCTTTTTAGGTTCATTGGGATTCTTATTGGTTGGAACGTCAGTTACCTTGGACGAAATTGATATCCTTT
>JAOBSW010000798.1:0-155270 GCA_026214975.1 Gentiana macrophylla | reverse complement strand
TTTTCTACTTGGGCGGTTGAACTAAGAAAGCGTCCTTCCTAAGAAGGAAGACGAGTACAAGATTGGTTAGTGCGGTTTCGGCGGTTAAAGTTGAGGTTGGTCAGCTTTGGGTTGAGTGTACGAGGTTTGAACTTTGAATGGTTTGGGAATCGGTAAAGTTTTGGTTCGGTGGCTAGCAAGATCAGAATCCGGTTTGTTGTTGCCAGAGGGAAACAAGCGAAGCTTCGGTTGGTTTGTGTTGAAGAGAGATTGCTAAGGAAATTCAACGGTTTGAGCACGCTCGAGTTTCGAGGACGAAACTTCTTTTAAGGGGGAAGGAATGTAATATCCCGAATTTTCGAAAAAGGGCAGACGTGTCTTTTTACGAAAAATGGAATATTATGGTTTTCAGATTCAAGTATTCTAAGTGTATTTATATATATATGGCCGATATATATAAATAAATTTGGAGTTAAATCGGGTTTTAAGTAAAAAGGGTATTTAAGGAAAATAAGAGATTAGGTTAACTATTGGGATTTTTCCTATATAAGGAAGATAAACCCCATTAGTTTCCCCCAACCTTTTAAATCAGAAATTTTCCTCCTTGTTCTTGAGAAAAACGCGGCTGAGAGCGAAAGAAGAGCCAACGAGAGTTTCTGCGATATCTCACGGAGTATTCAACCGTTTTCGGATCCGCGAGAAGCGTTGGAATCGTCGTGAAAGGAGCGTCGTTTCAACACTCAAAGATCAGAGTTTTGTTAAGGTTATCTGCAAGAAAAGATCAGGTTTTGCTGTTTTTTCTGAGAGTTGAAGGTTGGAATAGCTTGCTAAAGGTAAGAAGCTCTTCCTATAAATTAATTATGGTTTAGAGAGTTTAGATCGTGCTTTTGATTCGTTTTGTAAGAGGGTTTTCATATTGAATTGTAGATGTTTTATGATGTTAAGGTGAAATAAGGGTGTTATAACAGTATTTAATCATGTTATTCTTCGGTATTTTTGTTGGTTCTTTTTACAATATATATATATATATATATATATATATATATATATATATATATATATATATATATATATATATATATATATATATATATATATATATATATATATATATATATATACAAGAAACTCTATAAATTAATATAATTGGGACCGGAAGATTTTATTAATTTGGAGAGGTATTAATTTATCGATAAATTAATAATTATTAATTTATAGAGAGTTTTGATATCAAACAAAATTAAATTTTAATTATATAAATTTAAATGGAATGAATCTGTACTTATTTATGTATTATACTTAATTCAATGTATATTAGTTACAAATTCAATGTACTCGTACATACAAGATTCAAATGTACATACATTAATTTGATTCATTGTATTTTTAAAATGGATGTCATTAGCCTGTCAGATTATCCGGGTGAAAATGACGCAGCGTTCGTATGGTCCGGGCTCTTGAAGAAATTGCAAATACCATTCTTGAAAATAATCTCAAAGATGATGTTGAAGACGATACAACATTTTTGGAACCCGTTACATGTAAAGAAGACTCAACGATCAAAGCATCAAAGCGACAACTTTTTGATGCAATTTCAAAAGCACCACACCAACTTTTGGATGCAATAAGGAAGATTAGAGATGAGCTTCAAGCAGATTTAAACTTTAAGAAAAAGCAGACAACAATAGAATCATATTTTACAAAATTGTAACATATATATTTTTGTGATTGTGAAGAATTATTAATTTATGATATTATTGGGATCAGATATCTACCTGGGATTTTCTAAAAATTATTATCTTATCGAAATTGGTCATTTTTGAATGAGGCTGTGTTTTAATTTAGAAAAATATTATTTTAGAGAGGTATTAATATAACGAGTATGAATTTATAGAGATTTTCTTGTATATATATATATATATATATATATATATATATATATATATATATATATATATGTGTGTGTGTGTGTGTGTGTGTGTGTGTGTGCGTGTTCTCGTCGCGTTCCTTCCCGTATATACAGTAGTAAAATAAAAAGAATTAACTGTTGATGTTCGAAGTTGCAGACAATAAATAAAAGAGAGAAAAAAAAATGCTTGCCGTAGGTCTAATAGCAAAAAGAATGAAAAAGGCGTTAGTTTAGTTTTGTGTTAAAAAAAAATTGGTAGCAGTAATCCCTTGCTGTCAAGTTGCCATATTGTATAAAGTAAAAATATATATATATATATATATAATTTATAACAAAAAAAAATAAGAAGAAGCAGATTTCCTCTCAGGGTGATTAATGAATAATAGCTTTTAGAATGGGAAAAGGTACCTAATAAATATTTATAATTGTACATGTGCTAGTTCGAAAGTTATTAAAAAAAAAAGAAGAGCAGAAGCATTTTATAAAAAAATAAAAAGATGAAGACAAATGGAAAGTTATCTAATAAATATATAATGTATAGTTGTTTGGTGTTATTAGGTTATGTTATTTTCCAGTTTCAAAAAATATGCAAAAGAAAAATATGATTTGATAGACAATGGATTTAGTGGCGAGTGTTATTTTGATGCTTAGTTTGAATTGTAGTTTTGTTAATGATCTTAAATAAGATTAAATTAAAACGAATGCCTCGATTGAGTTTACGATGCGTTTAGTTCGTGGCACCGAATGTACTTTAAAAAGGGAGATGAAGTTCGGGACCGTCGGAAAGGCATGAAAGGGCTTGTGCTTTGGTGATCTGAGTTCATCAATGCGTATGAATCACAGCGCTTGTCCAGGTGTCACAGTAGTTTAGGAAAGAGAGTTGAGTTTGTGAGGAGCTTACTTGAAAACATTTAGATGGGTTGTTAACAACATAATAATAAACATACTTGTATAGCTAAAAGACTAAACATCACGTCATTCTTGGTAAGCGCATGCAGTCATATCGCAATGTGTGAGGCTTTCGGATAAAACGAGTAAACTTGCTTGCCTTTCTAGAGGCACCAAGAGTAGAGGGTACTCGTTGTGGATAACTTAGTGGCCATTAGAGGCACCAGGAGTAAAGGGACTTCACAAGTGGATAACTCTCACGCCCAGGCCACCAGGAGTAGAGGACTCTACAGTTGAATAACTCCGTGAGTTCACAAGACCCAAGCACGGAGGGACTTCGCCGAATCGCGTATACTATCGGGACTAGCCCGTGGCTATTGGTGAGATGGACCAATAGGTTGCACCCAGATGTCTCATGGTGGCGCGAGACCACGCGTAGTGTCCTTGAATGCTGATGTAACAAAGATAAGCTAAGTTAAAAACAGTTAGTCATGACATGTTGATGGACATGAAGTGAACCCTAGATTGAGTCGGTCTAATAAAGATAATTATTGAACTAAAAATTGTTAAAGAGCCTAATTAAATTGTAGCTTCTACTTTTTACTATGTATAATGTACTTATCTCAAATGCATGTTTATTTATGTGTTTGGGGGAGAGAAGACGAACAGGTGAATTTAAAGTTCAAGGAGGACTTCGATGACGACGTTTAAGGGCACCGAGGTTGAATAGCTTATTTATTTATGTTTTAATTATTACATTTTGAAGTTTCGTTTGGGGAACTTGTAATAACTTTCTAGTTTTCTCTTTTGGAGTTTATCGTACGTTTTGGATTTCGTTGGTTTCTTTTCCAATGTAATAGACGTTACATTTCTATCTTTAGTATGTTGATTCCTAGCATTTATGGTGTTTGCCGAGTCTTTTTAGCTTCCATTTGCTTTTATTTGATACAACGACGTAGAGGCTTACGTGTAATATTATATTTATTTAATATTATACGTGCCGAAAGCTTTCGTTCCTGATAAGGACTCTATCATCCTGAGTGCGCGTTACATTTTCTTTTTCGAAAAACATTCTTCACACGACGTTGTTTTGGACCATCTACAGCCGGAACACAGTGTTATACACAGTAGGATCTGGGCTCCTCCAGACTATATGTACGTTACGGTGAATGTTATTACACGAATCCAAAGTTTGGTACACAAATTTTCATGCATGAAGTCTTCATTTTCTTGTAAAACTAAGTACCTTGTAAGTAGTTTTTGAGCTATAATTAATTTTCATAGTGTGAAATAGTTATTATGTTTATGGGTGTTAGTTATAATAATAATTGATTGTACATATGTACAGAAAATGTATGCAATGATGTGGAATGTGGAAAAGGGACATGTGAAAAAGCAATAGGGCAACCATTTAACTTTGTTTGCAATTGCCAAAGTGGTTGGAAAAGACTTCGTCAAGGAGATGAAACTAATTTGCAGTTTCTTCCATGCATTATTCCTGATTAGTGGCGGACCCAGGAAAATTTTTCAGTGGGGGCCAAATTAAAAAAAACGTGGAAAAAAAACTCAAAAGCCAAGATTCGAACTTATGACCTAAAGATAGGTAATTAAGCTTCTAACCAATTGAAATTAAATAGATATTTACACTGGGATATCATTCAAAATAATATACATACACAACTTTAATATTACTTAGAGGTAGAATAAGAACTTCGTCCTGGAATTGAGGTGGGGTCACGCACCCCACCCCTATAAGGCTGGGTCCGCCTGTGTTCCTGACTGTAAGCTTTCTTTATAGATATATACATAAATACACCCCCCTAAAAGGGGACTCTAACTAAGAAAGTGGAATACTCATCAGTGGATTCAGTATGGGAAACTGACACACACACACACACACACACACACACACACACACACATATATATATATATATATATATATATATATATATATATATATATATATAAAATGCGCATCTTTCATTGTGTTCGCTTAAATATATTGTTGATTATGTGTTTAATTAATAAAATAAATATATATTCAATAATGATAATTATGATACTATGACTTTATGAATGATAGAATTATTTTATTTCTCTTATTCATATGCATTGAATCAAACTTGTCATTTACATTTTCATTCTTTTAAATATGATAAGCTCCCTTAAAAAAACTTGATAAGTTATTTTTATAGTTACAAATCATGTTTTTTATTGGGATCAAATGTAGATTTGTCTCACATATGATACTCTCTAAATTCCTTTTAACCTAAAAAACATCATAAAAAAATAATGTGTCCGAAAAATTGTTTAATGTTTTAATTATGTATATTTTTATACTAATATTGTATTACAACTGTAAACACTCTTTGTCAAATACTTACTGTCAGTCAAATTTAATAATCATAAAGACATACATTAATTGTGTCACATGAGTATTGTTGAGTTTAAAAAAAATCAAGGGTTTAGCAATAATCCCATATGGGGTGCAAATCTCCTGTATATACATGTTAGGGAAAAAAATCCTCTCGATTCAGCCACATTATAGGTTTAGAGCCAATTTGACATAGCTTGAATCTTACTTGGGTCAGCATTCACTTAATATTCTTGTATGACATGACCCATGTATACCACCTTGGTTTGTCCAAAAGAGCGTTTGGGCAATTTAGCATAGTATTGGTTTCTTCTTCAAAACATCTAGAACCACTTTAAGATGTGTGTGGAAAGCCATGTCGTAGTGAAGATTAGGATGTCACCAAAAAATATCAACGCAAATTTCCTCAAGTAGGTCTCAACGTCTCATACATACTTCTGTAGAATGTGGTCGGGCATTTGTGAGCCCAAATGGCATAATTTTGAATTCAAATTGACAATAATGAGTTACAAAGGCGGTCTTATGGACATCATCTTCATTCTTCAAAATCAACTGGAATCCAGACCTCAAATTTATTTTAGAAAATACCCTAGCACTCTCTACCTCATCCAAGAATTCATCAATTAGGGGATATTATAGCCATCATTGACAGTCAAGTCACTCAACATCTATAAACCTCACAAAATCTCTGGGTTTCATCTTTCTATTTACAAGGAGAAAATGTGATGAAATTGGACAATTATTGTGTCAGTATAATCCCATTTGTAGCATTTGATCTACCAACTACTCTATTTCATAATTTTGACAAAATGAGCATATCTACAAGGTTTTAGTTTCACAGTTCAACACATTCTCTCAAAGTGATGGGATGCTCATAGCCCTTCATTGGTGAAAATCCTTGGGAATTCGCAAACACCTCATGATACTCTTCTTCAATAGGCATAGGCCATAGGATTCAGAGCTTGTTCCTGTATCAGAGCTTAGTAATGATCTTACAGCTGATCATCTTAGTTGAGCTTCTTCTGTGTAACTTCTTAGCTTAATTTGTTCTACCTCGTTAGTGAAAACAAGCTATTTGTTGACGTAAAAAACCATGGGACTGTACCTTTTCATCTAATCCACCCCTAATATCATGTCACAGCCTCTCAACTTGATCAATCTCACAACTTGTTAGAACTTAACCTCTTGCATGATCCATGGCAAGCCAGGACACGTAAATTCGCTCATCTTTTTGTTTCCATCTACTATTGTGATTAACATATGGTGAGTTAGTTATGTCACACATTGCACCTCATTGACAGCTTACTGGTCTATGAAAGTGTGAGATCCACCACTTTCTATGAGGATGGTAATTGTTTTTTTCTTCAATAGGCATGTAGTCTTAATAGAGTTACATGTGACCTATCCATATAAGGTGTAAATGGATAACTAAGTAGTCTCATATGGTTTAGAATCCCGTACCATATCCTCTTTATCCACTGCAATCTCTCCTCAAATTTCATCATCCCCTGAACAGAAGTGTATGTGTTTCTGCTCGCACACATGGCCGGGGGTGTATTTTTCATCACATTTAAAACATAACCCCTTGGCTCTCTTCTATCATAACTTATGAATAATTATCTTATGTATCACCGGTTTTATCCTCAATACGGGTATTTTATTAGTCACTTCAGCAGGTGAATGGAGAGAACTGGGATCGCCAGGGTTAGAGTAATTCTTTTTCACATGCGTGTCATTCAATGCTATAATAGATTCTTGGCACATGGCAGCATTAATGACATCATACATGTACTCATTCATCATCAATCTCACCGTAGACTTAATTTTCACTTAAGGCGTCGATAATTCATTTGATGAAGTATGTCTCCGTCGACATATGATTTTGTAATCGCACTAAGCTTCGATATGCTTCAAATCAAGAAAGATATTTCTCTCATGTTTTTTTGTCTCGATAGATGGAATTCATCTACTGCAATTTATAAAGACTTACCCCAAATCGTCCTCATAACTTCTTCTCTCATTAATTCCCAATTCATACTGTAAAACTCATCCTCGGATTTCCAAACCACTCATATGCTTTTCCTCTAATATGCGTTTCTATTACGCCGAATCTCTGATCATCCGAAACATCATGAATCTGGAAGTATCTTTCACTATGTTGTTTGCATTCCTTAGGCTCTTCTACATCAAACAGGGGGAATCGACCAAAGGAACCTTAACTCCCGCCTCAAAATTCTCATTTATATATAATTTGTAGTTAGCTTCATACATATGTGGCGTAGGTAGAAATCCTTCATGAATTGATGGTGAGTTCCAGTTTAATGAGATGACGACGAAGGTGCTTGTGAAAATGTCTCACCCACACTATCAATCTTCTTCATCCACGCTTGTAACATAGACGTCATGAGATCCTTCTGAGCTTGCATGGCAGCTTGTTTCACAGTCATAGATGACCGGAACAAGTCCATTTTGGCATGCACCGCATCAATTTTCACATTACTGACCGTGCACCTCTCTTCATGAAAACATGAACATCTTTTTTATAACCATTTCTCGTCCTTCAACAAGTCAACCATTACCTTCAAATATGTACTTTCAACCATGGAGATTTCACGGGGCATGATATGGCTCTAATAACAAATGTTAGTATGATCCTCGAGCATCACTATGAAAGTAGGACGATGCAAGGACAATGCCATTGATGCTAAACATCATTGAAATCAACATAAGCACCACTTTACTCTATTTGTAAACGGTAAACCGTATGTGGGTAAGGCTAAAACATCTTCTAAAAATTTAACCATAGTATATGATGTATGCAAACAATATTTTACTATGGAACAAAGTGCGTGTTTAGTAAATAAATTCTACCATGCAAATAATATTTAGTTGGAGAGAAATATATACATGCCATTGTCAGTTGATGTGGCAGTCATGGAAAACAACGGAATGATATAGATGTCTTTTGGTTCTTGGTTGTATTGGAACTTGAATACAATCCGGTTTGGGATCAATTGCTTGGGGGCACCAAGTTGCTTACAACCCCTGAGGTATTCTTTAGGCTTTAGAGAATCATGTTCTACAATATGATATGATGTTAATGGATGAAAGAGGTGAAAAAAGAAGAAGCTATGTTTGTGCCTTCAAATAGGAAGGACAACAGAAGTGGTAGAGCTTCTCGTGGTGGCAAGAGGAAGCAACCGTGGTGGTGGCTGCATGGGAGGCGGTCAAATATGCTCCCATTGCAACCGAACGAACCATACGATGCATAATTTCGGCTAATGCTTGGTAAGCCTACATACGAAGCACGTCATGCTCAAGCATTCTTTCAGACGAACATTACCTCGAGTTAATTTAGGTATCTATGGAAGAGTGACAATATCAAGAATCAATCAATGAGCTTAAGTCCTTCCACGTCAATTGTTTTATGGATTAAAATAATAGTTATAAGGATAAAAGTATGACATAGCACTTGCGTGTTTGAATTTCGAGAATGAAGTTTTCCGTTAAGGTCCATCATGTATGCAATTTCAAGTGCCTTATAGATGTTTGCAGTGCTTGTTCATGCAAATGTGCTTCGTACTTTGCAGTTATTTATGCAGAAGTACTATGTTATGAATATCTGTCAAGAGAATCGCCGGCATCTCCAAAAGTAGTTGTATTGATTGTATGAAAACAAAATTGCGTAGTTGATCAACTAAATTAATTAAACTAAAATTTAATATGAGGAAACACCTCATAAAATCAATTTACTATAAATATAGTATTTTATTGTTATATTGTTGGCGGCATTTATAATATTTTATTATTATTTTGTTGTCCATATTGTAATATTTCTATTTTTGTCTATATAAATTATTTACAGATGTAATTATATTTATAAGATAAATCTTGATTCATAAACTATATATACTATTTAATTATTATTTAATATTAAATATTTATTATTATTTTGTTGACGGTATGTATAAATTTTTTTTAAAATTATTTTATTGGTTGTAATGTAATATTTTTATTTTTGTCTATATAAACTACTTTATAGATGAAACTATATTTAATTAAGATAAATAGTGATGCGTCAAAGCTATACACACTATATCGGATAATGATAGAACTTAAAAAAATGTATGAATATGGATTCAGGCCCTTAACGTGTTTTCTAGTATTTTTATTTTTATACTTTTAGGTTGTTTGATAATTAATGGCATTACAAATTTATATATATCCTTTAAATTACTTAATTAATATTATGTTTACCGAAATAAACTATGGAGAAACTTTTTTTTAGGGGAAACACCCGAGGGGGAAACACTTTTGAGGGGAAGCACATTGGCTCTTTTAATATAGTTAATGATATATATACACACACTAGTTGATCAAATGCATGTCTAAATGATAGTTGTGTTTCTGGAGTTGTGAATGTATCATTTTTCAGCTGGGCTTGTGAAATCGGTTGTTACGGCCATCTGGGCTCGAAAATGAAAGTTGTATAGCTTTAGATATGCAACTTTGACTCGATCATCGTTTACAATCATGATCGAGTCAGTGGAACAAACAAGTTTACCAAAGGTCGTAGATGATATATAGTTGTGTTTGTGGAGTTATGAATATATCACTTTCCATCCGGGCTCGAAAACAATAGTTTATAATTATACATACATACATCTTCATAGATATAACTCTGAAGTTATAAAACTTCTAACAATTTGAAATAAATGGACAATTGCATTAAAGAATGTCTGAAATAATATACACACAGTTTCTAACATTATTAAAGGAGTATATTAGTAAATTCGCACGAAAATTGGAATGGGTCCATAGACCCCACCCTTGCCTATGTGGTTCCGCCCCTGTTTGACACAAAGACAAACGAAGGTCGGTGGGACCCACTGGTCGATCAATTGTTGTAAATGATAGCTATGTTTCTGGAGTACTTGTGAATTGAAAGTGTCGTTTTCCCTTGCCTCTCTTAATTTGTAGGTTCTCTCGACTATTCTTGCATGCCGGCTCCGTCTCCAGCTCCAGCTGTTCCGTCGAATCTATCGTTTTTCGACCGTAATTAATCCCTTAATTTTACATAACCATAATTATATGTCATTTTAACAAGTTCATTTGGCTCATAATCTGAAAATTAAACATTTAATTTTGCTTCATATATGATTTACAGCATGCTATTGGATGTATCGTGGAGAAGGAACATGCACAAAAAATTCAACATATACACATACATGTCAATGCAATCCTGGTTACTCTAATCTTCTTGATTTTCCAGCTTATCCTTGCTTTGGCCAATGTAAGAATTATTATATATTAAAACCCGAGTTATAGATATTTTAAGTTGTAATTAGTATCGATTTTTTAAAGATTATTGAGGTTGAATTTTATGTATTTTTACTTATATTTGTGATGAAAAGGTTCTTTGGGATCTGATTGTGTAAATCTTGACAAAACATCGTCGTCGTCAACAACTTCGACTACGCCTAATTCGTTCGCCTCACCGAACGATTCCAATCCCGGTATGATTCAAGATTCGCATTTCTTAATTTGCTTTTCGAGCAAATTGTTTCGTTATATCTGTTATTTTAGCACTTTATGTTTTAGATATATTACTTGCCATATTACAAAAATCAGTGCAATATCTAAAGTTGTACATCTTTTGTCCCTATTTGTTGCTATTATACAACAACAACAAGAACAAAAAAAATGGGGGAATGAGGGAGAATGACAGAAATATTTCATCAATTTAGTAGAAGGACAGTCTTTTGAAACTTTTGCATAAAGGACAAAACTATTTATCCACTGTCGAAATTCACTTTTGTTCGAAATTCACTAATTTTCAAAATTCATTGTCGAAAGTCACTGATTTTCGGGATTCACTGTCGAAATTCACTGATTTCGGGATTCACTATAGAGATTCACTGATTTTCGGGATTCACTGTTTGTCCTTCTCGCTATAAAACTTAGGGAGAATGAGAGAGATTGACATAAATATTTCATCAATTGAGTAGAATGACGCTTTTGAAATTTTGCAAAAAGACAAAACTATTTATCCATCGTCGAAATTCATTTGCTTAAATTCATCGCCGAAATTCAATGTCGAAATTCACTAATTTTCAAAATTCGTTGTCGAAAGTCATCGATTTTCGGGATTCAAATGTCGAAATTCAATGATTTCGGGATTCACCTGAGAGATTCACCGATTTTCTGAATTCACTTGTTTGTTCTTCTCGCTATAAAAATTATGCAGTGTCAGCCTTCTACCTATCAAAAATATGTATTACAAGCATATTTACTTAAAAATATTTCGGATTGTGTCTTTATCCCTAATTTTTCAATAAAAATTATGCAGTTGTCCTTCTCCCTATCCCTTCTACTTAATACAAAGAGAAGGGGGGATTTTGTGGAGCTGCCACGTGTCGCCCCCCTATTGGCTGGAAGGATTTTTTTTTTCCCCTATATCACATTTTTTGATTTTTTTTTTCCTTCCCTTTCCTATATCACATATATATTCCTATCTTATCTCCTCTCTATGATACGGTTGCATGTGTAAATTTTTTTTTTCCTTTTTTGCGTACATATATTTTTTTATTTTGTGTCTATGTCGGTTTTTTGGAGAGTCATCGATTTTTCCTAATACTTAATGCAAAGACAAGGGGGGTATTGTGGGGTTGACACGTGACACCTTTTAAATTTTTTTTTGTATTGTGTTGTGTTTTTCGTTGTTGTATATTTTTGTGTTTCCTTTTCTTTTTCCGTAGTTTTTTTACGTAATCTAATATCGTTTGTATTACGCTTTCTTCTCCGGAATCCTTTATGCTTCTTACGTTTTTTTATCTTTTATTTTATTGCCTTGGATTTGAATTTTTTCGATTCCCGTGTATGCGTTCCTTCACGATATGGGACTATAGTGGGTGTGTACACGCCAAGACCTTTTATTTTATTTTTGGTATTGTGTTGTGTTATTTTTTTGTAATTGTATATTTTTGTGTTTTCTTTTCTTTCTTCGCAGTTTTTTTACATAATCTAATATCGTTTGTATTACGCCTTCTTCTCCGGGATCCTTTATGCTTCTTACGTTTTTTTTTTGTTTTTTTATTTTTTCCGTGGTTTTGACTTTTTCCGATTCCCGGTGTATGTTTCCTTACGATATTAATTAGATGATTTTACCTATCTCTCTTAAACCGTCTGCTCACTTAATATCCCCGTTCTTTTAACGATGATGTTTCGTGGTAGAAAGGTTTTTAGGTCCAATCTACCTTTTCCGTTGTGTTCGGGGGGGGACAATTGTGGGCAGGACGCTTGACACCCCATTTTTTGATTTTTTTTTCCCTATATCACATTTTTTTGATTTTTTTCCCCTACACTTTCCTATATCACATATATATTCCTATCTTATCTCCTCTATATGATACGTTTGTGTGTGTATTTTAATTGTATACGAAACTCGGAAAATTTGACGTGAAATTGTGTTTGGTGGATTATAGAACATAGACACAATAAAATATGTCATGTTTACAATACAATATATTATATTATACAGTAGTAGTCCCTCAGAAGAGCTAATACAAGCGCCATGGCGCTTGAACGCCGAAACCCGTAATTTTAGCACCCGTTTTAAATGTAATAAAAGTGTATTTTAGGTCAATTTTTATTATTTACACAAGTTAAAAAACGACAAGAGCCGAATTTATAGCCGAAATCAGTGAAAGAAAGTCTAATTAAATTATGTTACATTTTTTATAACCTTTATGAACATAGTATACTCAAAAATATTTGTGATATATTATTTTTTTCACAGAATGAGTCTTAAATTTTTTTTTGCTTATAGGCCTGATTCTGTGAGTGACACTGATATTATACAACAACACTTTATAAAATATGTCATGTGCACACATGATATATACAAAGTTTTTTTTATAGAAAGGAGAAAAGCCAAAAGTTGAACAAACTTTATTGGGAAAAGTGTTAGAGGGTTAGTGGGGTGATATTGGGGGTAGACTTAGATACGTCAAACGTTTTACGGTGTTCATTCAAAGCAATGTATTCATCCCACCCACCCCACCCCCACCGTTCTCCCTTCCACCACCACCCCTTCCGGCTATCACTGCACACATGTTACCACCTGAAATCCGGCTGATTGACCCACCTTTCTTATCAGCCTTGACAAAATCTCCTCTCCAGCAACATGGAAAAGAGCCACGAAGCCTGGCTACGACTGCCTATGAGCAGATCAAAATCATTGCTAAATTCACTGTTGAATCCATCCACGTACCCCCTGCTTCTACTGGTTCTATAAGAAAAAATATCAGCTCCATTTGTTTTCACTCTACAGCTTTATCAAGGTATTCTCTCCACTTTTTTTTTTTAGCTTTTTTTATACACCTTCAGATCTAAAGATTCATGGTGTTGTTGATCTGAATTTATAATTTCCATTTGTTTATCGGTGTCCACTGTCCCCGATTTAGGCTTGTTGCAGCCAGAAAAATCAACGGGAAATAGACAATTGCTCTGCTGCAGGTTTGCTCTTAAAACAACCTTCTTTGATTATATTTTTTCGTTTTATTTGCTTTACATAAGTAGGCTAAATCTTCCAGAAGAAATTGGGTTTTTGTGTTCATAATGGTGGGATACGTGTGTTACAGTCTGGTACTGTGGTTCTTCGTGTTACAATTGTAATGAAATTTAGGGTTTGCACCCCAATAATCTGTTTCCCTCTCTGACACTTAAGGTTGTAATAGAGTTAGATGTTTTATTTGGTTTGCTACTTAGCTTTTCGTTTGATTCGTTTGCTAACAGAATATGTTGCCCCCATTTGGCTTTCATGCTTGGTTGCTTAGGCCAATTAGTTTTCAAAACAAATATGCTACAGTGCACTTAATCATGTGTACTTGTCAATATGCGTGCTTCTGATAAGGCATTGCAGTTGAGTGTACTGATTGCTCATTTCACATGCTATTGTCATCACTTATCATCTCTGTGTTCTTTCTTTTTTAAAAATTATTCACAATTGAGTACTGCGTATATTCATGCAGTGTGAGAGGATATCATGTATGCTGCTTAAGATCAAGTGGGTGGTGTGATCTTAAAGTAAGTCTTGGATACCTCTGTAGTGTCATCTTTTTTTCTTTTTTTTAATGGTTTATTTGTTGATTTATGTTGTGTTAATGCAGGAACTTCACCATGATAAATGGTTATGTTGCAATGAGTTCCACATGATATATGCAGCCCTTCAAAATCTTATTTTGAATGGAACAGAGGTACTCCCTGATTCCGTGGCATCCCAATTATATAAAAAGCATGAAGAGAAAGGTCTCAGTGGTATGGCTCCAAATGATTTTCAGTGTCGCGTATTAAATGGTAAAAGTTGATATTACAGAGCTCTGCCTTTACTTTCCAGAGCTGCAGCTATTTTCCGGGTAAATTCTTTCTTTGGTATATTGGCCATCTGATGTAGGGAGACTACAAAACAAAATAGGAGAACAAGAGCTAAAGCATATTCAGGCAAAGCCTACACTTAAAAAGCCCTCATTGATGTCCACTAAATCAAAACAATAATAAGAGACTATTGGGTAATTACATTTCCTGCATCACCATCCATTTGTCTTTTCCGTCCTGTACACTGGTGGGGGTTTCATTTTTTTATGGCTTCTAGCTTTTCTTGTCTCCTGACTATTTCATATGTAAATTGACATAAAATGAAGTGTGTCCTAAGATTAAATGTTGTTTTGAATATCAAATATGTATTAGTTGGCAGTTGGTGCTAGAATTAAGGTGATTATATTATGCTTAATTCCTTATGGCAGGAGTGCTTTGCTCCTATTGTCGCCAAATCTGGTAGTGATCTCATACCAATTATGGTATATGGGTAAGCTTTCTATATCCTTTATGTAGGTGTTTGATATTTTTCCCACAAAAGACATTTGGAAAATGTCCTTTCACTAATTTTTGTTGTTGGATTATGTTTTATGTAATGTTAGTTTGGGAAAAAGAAACTCAGGTGATGTTTTGTGGGCGATTATAATTAATCTTGAGACAATGTTTGAGTTCTTCCGACTAATAGTCCAACTTAACTCCAGAATGCCTTTTGGATTGTGAAATCTTTGAATATCGACCTACCATGTTTGATACGACAATCAACCGGTATTGAATAATAAATTAATGCAGTACATGATCGTATGGTGTAATGTTTTTTTCTTAAATTGTCCAATGTGTCCAACATAATGCATAATCTCGCAAGTTCGTATAGCCGTGTATTTTGGAAAAATAATTATGCTTCTAATATCATTATTTCTTCTAATTAAGGCATGGCTTCCTTTTATGGAGCTCAAAATGAGAAGGGACAGTAGGGGTCAGATTTGATGCAGCGCTCGTGTAAAGTGCTTCATAGGTTAATGTTAGCTTTTTCGCCATTGTTGATTGTAAAGTCGAGGGATCTGTATCTGTGTTGTTTGACAGCGTGATTAAATTGTTGCTTGCTTTATGCTTCATTTATTGTTTACTCGTGGTTTGTTTGTTCTTGGTTGTTTATATGTATGTGCTTGCTGTTGTAGATACTGATTCTGGAATAGGTCCAAATCCTTCAAAGGTAAAGTTAAAATTTTCTTTAATGTAGTTGAAACCCATGGAATCTTAACAAGTAATTATTTTCCACGTTCTTACAAGGAGTGGCTGATGCTTCTGTATTTTCCATGTTCTTACAAGGAGTAGTTGTATAGAGATACGCAATCGTTAAGCTTTACACTGCCACAGTGATTCAAGAATATAATGCAATTGTGTTGTTTGATTGTACAAATTTAGGTTATGTCTTCATTTTATCTTTCTGTGCTAATCCATTTTAGTAGTACAGATTTAAGTGGTTTTTTAGGGGAATCATAGTTGTTTGCTACTGGTTTGCTGATCTCTTCTATTGAACAGATAACCTGGTATTACCCCTTGTTATCCATATTCATTGTTGTTCAAAAATATTAGTTTTTATACATGTATTTTGGCAACTTGTTTATTATAGAGTATGAAGTATACTGTCTGAAGTATCCATTATTTACATACTGCTTACACAAATAGTCGGTTTAGCTCTTCTCTCAAACCATAAATGATAACGAAATACAAGCACAGTACAACTGTGGTACTGGAATGGGCATGAACCGTGCCTTGCACGGTTATATCCACTAGTAAAAAATATGTAGCTGTCCGGTTACTTAAAAATATTCCAGATTGTGTCCTTATCCCTAATTTTCCAAAAAAAATATTTGTTCGACCCTATGTGTTATTACCTAATCAACAGAACTCACACGTACTACAAACATCAACAGTCTGAAATCAAATTTAGATCCTCTAAATGTTTAAAGAATGAAAACCTCTTCGGTAAAGTGTATTCCATTGGCTCTCTTTATAGCTTCTGCCCTGCAAGAAAAATAATGGCACAAAAGGAAGGAAATATTACGCAAACTGAAGTATTTACTATTTAAAGAGTCTTTCAGAAGGCAAAGCTCCCAAAGGACTACTTACATGTAGGGGTGTCATATACCAAAGGCTTGTTTTTTTACGATTTTCTCGAATCGAATTGTAATTCACGGTTTTGATATTTTCTGAATCGAATCGAATTGGTCATTTTTCTCGAATTGGATCAACCAATACAATCCTGGTTCGGATTCGATTTCGGTTTCCAGACTATATTTTATTTACTATAAAATTTTGATTTTTTTCTTCTAAAATGAGACAAACACCATTATTGGCACCATAAGCCAACGTGGTCGTTGTAACGATAATTTGAGGTTCTTTCACCTTTTCACGATCAAAGGATGAAGAATATTAGAAAGAAGCAAAACAAATGGTGAGCTCAAATGGCGGTTATCGTGGTAATTTAAGCAATTTAGGTTTAGGTTTAGGTAGAAAGCAGCGAAGTATAAGGTTTAGATTTTTAGGGTTGTGTGTGGGGGTTTTTATAGTAGAGGAAGTAGCAATAACAAATTAAATTATATATATATATATATATATATATATATATATATATATATATATATATATATATATATATATATAAAATTAAAATGAAGTATAACTCGTTTTGGTTCGGCCATACCGTTTTAGGGATAAAACCAAAAAGCGAATTGGATTTCGTTCGGTTTTTCTTCAAAAAAAAAACGATTGGAAAACCATGGTTCATCATTTTTCGGTCCTATTTAATCCGGTTCGATCGGTCAAGACTGATTTTCCAATTTCGTTGTACACCCCTACTTACATGTCACCACCTTCACAATAACCAATGACGATGCAAACATAACAACCCTGCAAACAAAACACGGAAGGTGTCATTTCAGTTCTTACGCATACTTGAGCATTTTTTTTAACATTGTTCTCTTGCTTTTCCACACACACACCCCTTCATATTACCTTACAAACAAACTTCATCTAAAGTAATAAAAAGGAACTATTAGAATTTGCACCACATAAATATATATGTATTAGCTAGTATAAAAATAAAAAATAAACTATCTTGTTTATTTGAAGTTTTTTCCCTCTACATTGGAAACCTCCATGAATCCTGAAGGTGGCGGTTTATCACTACTTTAGAATTGGCAGGCTTCATTTTACGACTTAGTCAAATAGTCTTTAGACAAAAACCGATGAACAGGTCTTTGTTTCGCTAAAAGAAGTATCCAACTCCAACTTATAACAAAGCTTTTGATGTTAATCTTTTTATTATATCCTTAATATATGATCCAACTCCTGATTCACAAAGAAGCAAGTCAGGACAACCGACAAGCCACCTTCTAGAGAACAAAACTAATGTGAGACACTGGCAATTTCAGACCATTGCACTATGCGATACATTTTATTATGAAATAGTCGAGATTTTATAATGGAATAATCTGTCATTAGTGCTTGAAAAGAACACATCCATGTTTTTTTTTTGCCATGGAATAAAAAATGCAGATCCTGTTAATATTGGTCCTCAAAACATTTGATAGTATAATAAGGCCATTTACCATGTGAGAATCTTACGAATAATAAGAAGCAGTTTTTTCTGAGAAGTCTCAAGTTTGAAAGAATTAAGAGCTTGAATTATTTAGCAAATACTGCTCTATAGACTCATGAATGCAATTCTTGGCCAGAGAATTCAATATATGTTAAAAACAGTAAAAGCAAAACCAACAATGGAAAAAGACAAACAGGAAAAAAGACAAAATAATGGCCTTGTAGCTGTGAAAAAAACAATCAAGCAACAATCATTCTTTAAAAGGAAAGTTATAGTCACCTTCTCCACCCAGGAATCTTTGTACTCCACAATAAAAGGATTTTTCATATTAGATATTAGATCCATCTGCAATATACAAGAGTCTGATCAGCCAGTTGGTTCTAAAGGTGAAATCTTCTAAAGATGAAATAATACACGCATCAGCTACGATTAATTAAAGATATTCAGCTTAATTTCAGAGATGAGTACTATTTACAATTAGTAGGAACTAACAAGATCTAAGGGAACTGGTATAAGTGACAGTTCCATTGACATAATCAGAAATCAAGCAGAGAGGAAACCACAACAGAAAATATCAGTGACAACAAAATGAAAATGTTACCAGATAACCAATAGTAATATTACATCTCAGAGACAAACTACAATTTCACATTTTGAAATACGTACTTCTTCTTTTCATGTTTATGCCTCACTAGAAGAGCAGAACCAAATGCTCCTTTCCCAATTTGCTCCAGGACATCATAATGTTCCATCATTTTCCTCCCTTCACTTTTCAAACCTACACCAAAGATATATCCATTAAGAATAAGAATGAAAATTATTTACCACTGTCAGTAAACAATTTAGTCCAACTACAAGCAGAATCTAACTGCAATTCGTTCAATTACAAGCAGTTAAGTCTCTCACTTTTGGTTAAATTCTGTGCAGTGCATTGGTGCTGAGCCTTCATGCGATATGGTCTTGACTTTGCCCATTTTATTCCCGAAAATTGCCTGGACCAAGTTTGAGTGTAATGAATAGGGAAACTGTTGCGTCTGGGGCCGTTTAGTTTGAGATGGATGTTATGAATATATGGTTGTATGTATGGGTTTTCAAGAAGTTCAGCAGCCTGCACCAGAACAATGAACAAAAGTCATCTGCAATTTCACGCATACTGAATATATATCATCAAAACAAGCCGAGAAGAAAATACAGTACAGAAGATAAATCACTAGCAATAGAGTAGACAAGCAGTAAAAGTAGATGATGTCAGACATGGGAGCATACATTTGGCCAAAGTTCAGGGTTCTTTCGCAGCATGCTTTTGATTAGACCGCGACCGCAGCATGCTTTCAATGAGTATATTACCAATAATAATGTAAATGAGCAATGTGTGTTGAAAGGGAAAGACGTTTTTTCAGGACTTGATGGGGACATCCGCTTCCAAAATAGAAAAATGGATAAAAGGGTGCATAAACTAGTGCATAGAGCAAGAACAGCGATTTCAATAAACATAGGTGTTAAAATAGTGTGTAAATATGTGTATGTGTACTATATATACTGTCAGTTTTGGTGACTTGATCTCTAAACTGAGAAATATCTGGTGGAACTAATCTGGGAAAACTGAGACTGAGTTTGATGGTCAGTTCAGTTAAGTATATTCAGTTCTGTGAAAGTCAGTTTGATGAAGCGCGAATCGAGTTTCTTACAAGTCGATAGTCGGTTTAAGTCTCTTGAGTTATCTTGAGTATAGCTAAGTTCTACATCTGGGCAGCTGATTACAAGTCTGGGAAGTCAGTTTTGAGCTAAGTTTCGTCTGGTGGATAACAGCTGGAGCTGGGGTCTACATCTGGGGTATTTATTGTAGTTCCGACAAAGATCTTTGGCGGTTAGGGTTTGAGACTTGTGTTTATAAATACCGAAGTTGTAATCAATGCAATGTGTGTCTTTCAAGAGTGTTGTCCACACACTTGTGGAAACCTTGTAATTCTGTGCATAATAAAATATCTCCTTTTCTGTCCGTGGAGTAGTCGGCACAACGCCGGAAACCACGTTAAATCACTGTGTTCTTCTTGTCTCTGTGTTTTATCATTTCCGCCATTCTTCACGTTTGCATTGCTATCTGTATTTGTTTCTTTCTTAAACCGCATATTCTATCTCGTGTTTATAACAAAGCTGGTATCGGGCGTCGAGGTTCAAGATTCGTGGAGTTGCAGTGAACATAGTTGATCTTCACCAAGACCGGTGACCGGTGCTAGGATTTTGTGATCAAAAGTTTGTTCTTTAATTAGAAGGATGTCAGCAATGAACGTGAAGATTGATAAATTTACAGGGAGGAACAGTTTCAATTTATGGCAAATCAAGATGCGGGCCTTGTTAAAGCAACAAGGATTGTGGACTCCTTTATCGTGTAGAGGATGCCGCTCTGCAGATTGTGCGATTCTGCAGACAGTGCGGTCCTGGAGGAGAAAGCACATTCAACCATCATGTTGTGCTTGTCTCGATGATGTTATCACGAAGTTTACGAGGAAGACACCACGCCAAGTTATGGTTAAAGCTTGAAAGCTTTGATATGACTAAGTCATTGACCAACAAGTTCTTTGCTTAAAGCGGAGGTCGCTCACCGAGGATGCATGAGGGCTCGGTTGAGAGATCATCTTGATCACCGAACACAATATTACTTGATCTCGGAATATTGATGTTAAGATTGAGGATGAAGATGCGCTTTGATTTTGTTGGTTTCGTTACCCGACTTCTATATGAAACTTTGTGCAGTCTTTCATAGTTGGGAAGGATACATGTCACGGATTTTTATTAACACAAAACAAACAAGTAATAATCCGGTTAACCTCAAGTATAAGGATCGTAGTAATAGTGGTTAATGCCGGGTCGATCTTACGGGGAACTAAACAATTGTGATTTCTAGTTTTTGTCTAACCTAAACTATGTCACGAAACTAATCTAACAGCGAATAAAACAAGACAGAACCGAAAATTAAACTAGACAGAGGATATAGTCCAAAGCTAGGAAGAATACGGGTTGCGAACCTTTAACTAACCTAAGATGCAAATAAAAGTAAACTAACTAAACAAATTCAAGTTTTTAAGGATTTGAATCAAATGTGTAACGAACAAACGAGGATTGATCCACCTATCCAACAAGCATTGATTTCCTATCTCGATTATATCGTGGTTTTTATCTAGGTTGTGATTCACCTTATCTAAATATGAACCCTAATTTCTTAGAAAGTTCATCTATTAATCCATTATCTTCCAATGCAAGATTAACGCGTTTTCTAACCAAAGGTGTAAACTTTATGTTTATAATCTAGCAATTAAACCTACTAACTTCCGTTAAGATAGATTCCAAATACTATTACTATTCATGGTGATCTAAGGTTCATTAAGATTTCCATCAACAATAAACAATCAACACATGCATATCTTCCGATGTAAAAGCAATTAAACATAGTAAACATGATTAAGAAACAACCTTTAATAAAAACTCACAGTTTAATCGATGGAAACGAAATCAACAATTGTTGGATGGCTTCAAATACTCGTTTGATGAAGCTTTTAGCTTCTGAACATCCTCAGCAACTCAAAATCGCAGAAACAGTGCATAAAAGTAGCCAATTTAATATAAATCTAAAGTGCATAAAAACTGGAATAAAAGGGAAAAACGCACCTAAAGCCGCCTTGGTTTAGGGTTTTGAATAATGAGTATATGGTACCCTTAGGGTTGAAAAACAAATTACTTATATATAGATTTCCAAGTCGGTTCAAAGAAAGTCGGCTACGGACGCCTGCGTCTGAAACCTTGAACGCCCGTCCACTCTTCAATAAAACTTTGAATCGGGCGAGTCATGACCAGGCGCTTCGTCCATCCAGCGTCCACTCAAGGCGTCAAACTTCCCTCGAATCAAAGATGTCATCCTGGGCGCTCGTCCATTTCAAGTGACGCCCGCCCACCGGACGGAGATTCGACGCCTTGATTTGATATGATCGAATTTGATTTCTTGATCTTTATCTCTTCCATCTCTATCCCATTCTTTCATTATCTCCTTTATCGTCAATTAGCTCGAACTTAATCAACTTTTGAGCATCTTTTGAGCCTCAAACATGTATCTATAACACAAAAACATCGCAAAATGTAATATCGCTCAAATAATCATAAAATCACAATTAAAACACATAAATCAACCTATTTTGCGAATGACTCATTGAAAATCTCATTTACTCAATATTTCAATTAAACACTCGTTTCTTATGCAATTTCATACGAATATGAGGGAAAATATCATGGAATATAGCGTTATAAATCGTATAAATTCACCCTTAACAATACAGTTGCTTTAGAGGATGTAAGGTCAGCTTTACATGCCAGGGAGCTGAGACATAAGGCAAATGGGCGAGCATATCAGTGCGGGGTAGGATCGATCGATTGCAAAGATGCCAAGAGAGCATGGTCGATGAATTGAAGAAAAGTTCCAAGAAGACAAGGTCCAAAGGCCCTAAATCCACAGATGTCTGTAATTATTGTAAGGAACAGAGACATTGGAAGTCCAATTGTCCAAAGAGGAAGAAACAACAGGAGAACAGTTCTGGCACAGCTGCTGTAACAGCTGAGCATGATTCAGATGAGGACTTGGTCCTAGTGGCAGGAGAATCAGCACATCAAACTGATGTGTGGATTCTGGACTCTGGACTCTAGGGCATCCTTTCATATTTGCCCTCACAGAGAGTGGTTCTCAAGTTATCAGCAGATAGATGGTGGTCATATATCTATGGCATACAACAAGGTCTGCAAGGTAGTTGGGATTGACTCAGTTCATTTGAGGACATAGGATGGAAGATTCTGCAAACTGAGTGAAGTTAGACATGTTCCACAAATGACCAAAAACTTGGTATCTCTCAGTTCTTTGGACAGCAGGGGATTCAGTTTTAAGGGGGGAAAGTGGTGTACTAAGTGTCTATAAAAACTCAGTTGAGGTTCTCAAGGGAATCAAGGAAGGACTCTGTATATATTACAAGGGTCAGTTGTTGCTAGTTCTTTGTTGCTTGTGGCATCACCGAGGTTCATCAGTCACAGCTTACAAAACTATGGCACATGAGACCAGGTCACACGGGTGAAAAGGGATCTGAGTTCTTTCTCGAAAGAGCTTCTTGGGGATGTAAGGTCAAGAATCTGGACTTTTGTGAGCATTGTGTGTTTGGGAAGCTACATAGGAGCAAGTTCTCAAAAGGGATACACAATACAAAGTCATCACTTGATTACATTCATTCTGATTATTGGGGGCCATCAAAGGTGGAGTCATTGGGTGGTCATAGATATTTTGTGTCCTTTATTGATGACTATTCAAGGATGACTTGGGTGGTACTGATGAAACACAAGAGTGAGGCATTCAAGAGCTTCATGCAATGGAAGGCTCTAGTTGAGAATCAGTTGGGGAAGAAGATCAAGAGGCTTCGTACAGATAATGGTCTGGAATTCTGCTGGACTGAGTTTGATATATTGTGCAAAACTGAGGGTATTGCCAGACATCATACAGTCAGGAATACTCCTCAGCAAAATGGTGTAGCTGAGAGGATGAATCAAACTCTTCTGGAGAGAGCAAGATGTATGCTTTCTCATGATGGTTTGTCAAGGAGATTTTGGTCGAGGTCATTACCCACGACTGCTACTTAATCAACAGGAGTCCTCACATAGGGATCAGTCTCAAAACACCAGTTAAGATGTGGTCAGGCAAGCCTGCAGATTATTCAGTTCTAAGGGTATTCGGGAGCACAGTTTATTATCATATCAATGAAGGGAAACTGGAACCAAGGGCCAAGAAAGGAGTGTTTGTGGGGTATGGTGATGGATTAAAGGGTGCAGAATTTGGTCATCGGCAGAAAACGAGTCATTCTCGGCGAGATCGATTTTGATGAAAATTCTATACTCGATTCATCGATGGGGAGGATAATCAAATCAAACGATCAAACCGAAAAAGCGGCGATAAGGTGGAGCTTCAGGTGGAGTCAGTTGGATTGCAACAATCAACTGATCCAAGTCAGTTTTCATCTGATTTGGTTCTTGAACCGAGTGAATCCAAGCCGGTCACCGAGCAAATGTCGATTGAGCATCAAATCGAGAACATGGGTCGGCCAGAGTATAAATTGTCGCGAGCTAGAAGATCCAATGTTGCGATACCTCCTGAAGATATGGGTTTGATGATATGGTTGGAGTGCGCACTTCAAGTTGCGTAGAAGTGGATGGTTATGAACCTTCTACTTACAGGGAAGCGAAGGACATGTTACGAAGCATCTCATTGGCTTCTTTGCCATGGGAGATGAAATGGAGTCATTCTTGAAGAATCGGACTTGGGATCTAGTTAAACATCCAACCTGAAAGCGAGTTGTTACTTGCAAATGGATTTTCAAAAAAAGGAAGGGATAAGCGAGGCAGAAAGAGTTAAGTATAAGGCATGTTTGGTTGCAAGAGGGTTCAGTCAGAAAGAAGGGGTGGACTTTGATGAAATTTTCTCACAAAGAGTCGACATACTTCAATCAGTGTTACTAGCAATGGTGGCACAAAGAGACTTAGAACTTGAGCAGTTAGATGTGAAGACAACTTTTCTACATGGTGAGGTAGACAAAGAGATATACATGACTCAGCCAGAGGGTTTCCAAGTTCCTGGTAAGGTAGATCTTGTGTGTAAGTTGAAGAAGTCCTTGTATGGACTGAAGCATGCTCCTAGACAGTGGTATAAAATTTTTACAGTTATATGATCCAATTGGGTTACAGCAGAAGTCCTTATGATTGTTGTGTCTACAACAGTCAGTTGAAAGATGGATCTTACATCTATCTTTTGTTATATGTGGATGACATGCTGATAGCTTCAAAGAAGAAGTCCGATGTTCAGTATCTGAAAGACCTTCTCAGTGCTGAGTTTGAAATGAAAGATTTGGATGCAACCAAAAAAAATTTAGGGATGGAGATCTGGAGAGATAGAAGTCAGAGAAAACTATTTTCATCTCAGCAGGGCTATATACAGAAGATTTTGTCAAAGTTTGGCATGTCTGCTGCTAAGCCAATAGATACTCCTATGGCATCAAATGTTCATTTGTCAGTTTTTGCTTCACATTCAGCAAAGGAGAAGGAGTACATGTCAAGAGTTCCCTACGCTAGTGCAGGTTAAGCGATCGATGTATGCCATGGTGTACCTAGGCTTTGATCCGCTCGAGCGATCGGTGTTGTCGATGGTTTATGGCTCAACCGGGAAAGGAACACTGGAAAGTTGTGAAAAGAATGTTCGAGTACCTAAGAGGTACAAATGATGTTGGTCTCATTTATGAAGGTGATACTGAAACCGATCACGGGATCTTGTGATGCGATTATGCAGATGATGTGGGCGATGAAAATCTATGACCGGTTATGTTTTCACATTGGGAATTCGGTTGTCACCGAAAGCAACTCTTCAAGCAACAAAGTGGCTTTATCAACTCTCGAAGGCCGAGTATATGGCTCTTACTGAAGCAGCCAAGAAGGGTATCTGGTTGAAAGGTCTAGTCAATGATTTGGGGCTACATCAGGATCAAGCTGAGATTTATTGTGACAGTTTGAGTGCAATTTGTCTAGCTAAGGATCAGGTTCATCATGAGAGAACCAAGCATATTGATGTGAGATATCATTTTCTGAGAAATGAGAAGAGGGTTGTAGTGAAGAAGATCAGCACCAAGGATAATCCAGCTGATATGTTCACTAAACCAGTTCAAAAAAGCAAGTTTCAGTTGTGTCTGGACTTGCTTAACATTCAAAGCTTATAATCTGTTTTCTGGATACTCAGTTGAGGGCAGATCAACTGAGTGGATTCTGAGGAGAAGTCTGGTACTGTACATCCTGGCATTGACGAATGCATCTGGTACAAGTACATCTGATTATGCAATCTGGTGACGTTGAATGAGTGTTCAAGTCAAGGTGGAGATTTTTCAGTTTTGGTGACTTGATCTCTAAACTGAGAAATATCTGGTGGAACTAATCTGGGAAAACTGAGACTGGGTTTGATGGTCAGTTCAGTTAAGTATATTCAGTTCTATGACCACCTACGAACTTGCTCATGCCTCGGTGTGTCTCGATTGCACCACATTGGTTTTCACATGAACAACATCTTCCGGTTTCGAAGTAGTATTTTCTTTGAAACTTTTTGTCAACCAAATAGCGGTTTCTCTAGGAGAAACCTTACCTATACCAAATGGCTTCAATAATACCCCAAGTTCTTCAAACCTCTCTTCTTGCATCAATCTTGCAATCGAATTCAAGCAATCCTTCCAATGCTTGGCTCGTTCTTTGAAACGACTACATGTCAAACCTCGGCGTCTTTCATCCAACGACGTCCGGCTCGAACTCCGTCAGTAGCGTTTTGATCGAAATACGCGTTTTAGGGTGGCTCCGAATCCTTGCCAATTATCTCGCAAAACTTAGCTTACCAAATGCTTTGTCCATAACCTGAACTGTACATTTATCCTTCATAACAGAAGGATGATGATCACCTTGAGGTGAGCAGTGAGCTAGATGAGCCTTGCACAGAGGGTGAGAATCTATGGGCCGGGTTACACGGATCATCGTACGAGTCTAGGTGGAATTCAATCATCCGGTCAATCCGTGGTGCATCGACGGAAATATCAGGAGATTTAATGCCTACGTGTGTCCCGAGACTAGGCCTTCGACTAGGTTCTTGAACCTCAGACTTGGTTGGTAAAGAAGCACAACGGGTTGAAGAAATAGTTTTCTTTACAGAGCTTCTTGAAGCCAGGGCCTGAAAGATTAAGCATTATTAAAGGAAACTATGTTAACGGATACTTTTAGAACTCACCGGATATTTAGAACACACCTCTGGGGCAAAAATGCAAAATTTTAATGATGACAAAGATTTAGTGGAAACAGAGAATTCAAGATAGTTGCATACCGTATCACGGATCTTTGGTGGCTCGGGATGTCTCCTCACCATAGGTGTTCATGTCTCTGACCTAAAGGGCCACTAGGTAATTGAATCAAAATGGGTATACTATATATCCTAACAATAGGAACCAGCACTCTTAAATTAGAACTTACTATGTCCATAAGTAACCGGGACTAGCAACTCAATGCTTCTTAAAGATTAGACTCAAAAGTGGCCAAGAGTTCAAGACAGACAGGCCATTCAAATATTTTATTCTGCTTCCTAAATCATTTTAAGTATGGATGATTTGCGAATCTTTAGCACAAGTATGGGTGTTTTAAGTACAGGCTTGAGTTTGAACACTGCAAAATTCATGCACGATTAGTATAATGATGCTCCAACTTTATCAATCCATTTACTGTGCTGGCATTTAAACTAACCTTGACATCACGATGAAGAATATGATTTTTGTGCAAATAGTCAAGGGCCAAAAGGAGTTGAACTAGCCATTTACAGAGCTTCTGCACGAAGATATTTAGAGGCAAGACCCCTATGTGTTATTACCTACTACAAACATCAACAGTCTGAAATCAAATTTACATCCTCTACATGTTTAAAGAATGAAAACACCTCTTCATTAAAGTGAATTCCATTGGCTCTTTTTATAGCTTCTGCCCTGCAAGAAAAATAATGGCACAAAAAGAAGGAAATATTACGCAAAATGAAGTATTCAGAGAGTCTTTCAGAAGGTAAAGGACTACTTACATGTCACCGCCTTCACAATAACCAATGACAATGCAAACATAACAACCCTGCAAACAAAGCTTTTGATGCTAATATTTTTAGAATATCCTTAATATATGATCCAACTCCTGATTCACAAAGAAGCAAGTCAGGACAACCGACAAGCCACCTTCTAGAGAACAAAACTAATGTGAGACTCGGGCATCGGGCCATTTCAGACCATTGCACAATGCCATACATTTTATTATGAAACAGTCGAGATTTTATGATGGAATAATCTGTCATTAGTGTTTGAAACGAACACATCCATGTTTTATTTTTTGTGCCATGGAATAAAAAATGCAGATCCTGTTAATATTGGTCCTCAAAACATTTGAGAAACTTAGTTATAATAAGGCCATGTAGCTGTGGAGAAAACAATCAAGCAACAATCATTCTTTAAAAGTAAAGTTATAGTCACCTTCTCCACCCAGGAATCTTTGTACTCCACAATAAAAGGATTTTTTCATATTAGATATTAGATCCATCTGCAATATACAAGAGTATGATCAGCCAGCATTCATTCAAAGATTAAATATCCCAAATATGAAACAATATGCCAATGAATTACATGCACCAGCTACAATTAAAATCAGAGTAAAGATATTCAGCTTAATTTTAGAATTTAGAGATGAGTACTATTTACAATCAGTAAGAATTAACACGATCAAAGGGAACTGGTATAAGTGACAGTTCCATTTATAGTAACTCATCAAACATTCGGGACTTTTGCATAATCAGAAATAAAGCAGGGAGGAAACCGCAACAGAAAAGGATGAACTAAAGAAAATATCAGTGACAACAAAATGAAAATGTTAACAAAAAAAGTAAGAGAGTCCTTAAAATAAGCAGTACACAAGTAATAAAGTACACCAACCTCCTGATGAGCATTTCGACGAGTCCTATCAGTTTGCCGAGCGAGACGAATCTTTTTCAAGACATACCTATTTAACCAAAGATGCCAGTAAATAACCAAATGTAATATTACATCTCAGAGACAAACTACAATTTCACAGTTTGAAATACGTACTTCTTCTTTTCAAGTTTATGCCTCACTAGAAGAGCAGAACCAAATGCCCCTTTCCCAATTTGCTCCAGGCCATCATAATGTTCCATCATTTTCCTCCCTTCACTTTTCAAACCTACACCAAAGATATATCAATTAAGAATAAGAACGAAAATTATTTACCACTATCAGTAAACAATTTAGTCCAACATTGAACAATCATACAACCAAACTGCTTCAGACACAGAAAACACAACCTGATTTCAAATGAGGGCGAGCGTAACTTCGCGCGAATCGCGCCACGTAATTTTTACTACTTTTAAAGGAAAGGAGACTTGAAATAGAAACATACAGATTAGCCTACACTATCTCATAGTAGTCTCTAGATTTAGAAGCTAACTGCATTTAATTATTCATTAAAATGAACATTAATTATAACATTAAAGCAAAATCAATGCAAAATAAACCTCATACTATCAGTTTCGAGCATAATTAATCAAAAACAGTTACAGAACTCGAAAAGTAGCAAATGCAGATACGACAACAGACCTGCGACATCAAACTCACTTCTGCACTCATTCATCAGGGGTACACACAGTCTCATCATGATCACAGTCTGTTCATAAAGCATTCAGCTACCTCTTTTACTGCTTTACTAGTATATGTTGATGATGTGGTTATAGCCAGCAGTGACAGAACTGAAGTTGCTTCTATTAAAGATTTTCTCCATCATACATTTCAAATTAAGGATCTTGGACCTCTTAAATATTTTTTGGGCATTGAGGTGGCTAGGTCCAAGGAGAGCCTCATACTGAATCAAAGGAAATATGCTTTAGAATTATTGGAACAACAAGGTCTCTTGGGATCAAAACCAGCTATAAGTCCCATGGATAGCTCTCAGAAATTAACACATCAAGATTCAGAATTATTACCAAGCAATACTCTGTACAGAAGTCTGGTTGGTAAGTTGCTATACTTAACCATAACAAGACCGGATATTTCTTTTGCAACCCAACAACTTAGTCAATTCCTTGATGCTCCAACTGTCAATCATATGAAAGCAGCACAAAGACTCCTTAGATATGTAAAAGGAAGTCCAGGTCAAGGTATCAAATTTCCTGCAAACAATGAACTGAATTTGAAAGCTTTTTCTGACTCTGATTGGGCAGGATGTGAGTAGTGCTGTAAACGAGCCGAGCCGAGCCGAGTAGCTGATGTTCAAGCTCGAGCTCGTTTATTATCGAGCATACTCGGCTCGACTCGTTAAGACAAACGAGCCTAAAAGCCTGTTCGAGCTCGGCTCGATAAGAAAGAAAAATGTTCGAGCTCGAGCTCGAGCTCGAGATCAAGCTCGCGAACAGGCTCGAACTCGAGCTCGGCTCGTTCAACAGATTTTTTTTTTTTTACAGATTCAGTTTTTCCAAGTCAAAAAAAAAAAAAAAATACAGGGGGACACATTCACAAAGACACAAAATAACCCGATAGGCAATAGTCCAAATTCAAATATAACAACTAGCAAGCACAAGTTACAACTTAAAGGTTCAAAATGAGTTAATTGACCGGATAACATTACATAACCCAAAAGCTTAGTAAATTCTTAGACAAAACATTATATATTTATTTTGGGGTAAATAAACATTGTATATTTATTTTTTGGGGTAAATAAACATTATATATTTATTTTTTATATAATATATAATATATGTTCACGAGCTTAAACGAGTGTTCGCGAACATGCTCGTGTAAGCTCGTTTACTAAACGAGTAGTAGAACCAGCTCGAGCTCGGCTCGATAGCATAACTGAACGAGCTTAAACGAGCCGAGCTCGAGCCTCGTTCGTGAACACTCGGTTCGTTTAACACCCCTAGATGTGAGGAAACAAGGAGATCTGTGACTGGATTTTGTATATTTCTTGGGCAATCCTTAATATCTTGGAAGTCAAAAAGCAAACCACGATTAAAAAAGTAGTTCGAGGCGAGTATAGATCAATGGTCGCAACAACTTGTGAAGTGCAATGGATTACATATCTCATGAATGATTTGCGAGTTAAGCATGATAAAGTCGTGCCCTTTGTTTTGTGATAATAGCGATCTTTGTGTATATAGCGAGAAAATCCAAGTGTTTCACAAGAGAACTAAAACAGATAAAAATTTGTTACATTGTGAGGAGAAATTCTTGAAAGGATTATCAAACCATTGCCTATAAGATCGGAATTGCAGCTGGCTGATATGTTTACCAAAGCATTGGACAGTATCAAGTTGAGACAACTGATGAATAATCTGGGATATTGTATATACAATATATATGCAAGGTCAGGTTTGAGGGGGGCTGAAGAGAATGAATGTACAAAGGAGTGAGTTGTCACTTTGTGTTGATATGATTGGTTGTGATGACATCACTTAGATTCATGTAATAGTCAAAGTGTATATATAGTTGACAGTTGTAAAAATATCTAGTTAGTTGAATAATACAAGATATTTTTTCTGCTCTGTTTTTCTTTCTCTCTTCCTGCTCTGTTTTCTTCTTCGTCTTCTTCATTCTTCATTGGAGAATAAAAGTTGTTGCATATTCTGGCGGACTTGCACATTTTCATCGATCCACTTGTCATCCCGTTGACTATTATCATCTAAGAGAAGCCCAATGTGATGAAGTAATTGTCCAAATGAAGAGAATGATTTTTACTTCGATTATTTTAACACATTTGGCCAAAGATCATGGGTCAAGAATTCAAGAGAAGAGAAGATGAATTTTTTTGCTATTTTCTGTTTTTTGGATTCTTATTATTAATATTGATGTCCCAAGGCCATTTAGCCCGAAATTAGAAGTCTTATGATGATTGATTTTATCAAATCTTCATCTTATTTTGGTAAATAATAAATCAATCTGATTGGAGGATTATTTACTAATTATTGATTTGAAGATTTCTTTTATTTTAGGAAATATTTCTTTTTTCTTTTTCACTTAGACATGGAAGGAGACTAGGTTCATTGTTATTTCTCCTTTTATTAATTTATTTTTATTTTCTAGAAAATAAAATGTCAACTTCCTTAGCCTATAAAAGGAGGGGCACACCATGTGTATTTCTCACCTTGAATTATAATCATATTGAGAATTTTCTCTTAGAGTTTTTACAACTTTTATTAAGTGTAGTTTAAGTGTACGAGCATAGCTTAAAGTGTTTCATTGTAGTCTTTGGTTAAGGATCATTAGAAGTGTCTTGGCTTCTTGATGGCCGAAATAGTGACGTCCAACCTTAGTCGGCAGAGTACCGGGTCGAAAGCACTATAGAGGCGAGCAAGGTCATATCTCACGAGGAATCAATCGAGTACCAAAGTCGCTTTCATACATAGTTCAGGTTAATCAAAGGTGTTTGAGGTTCTGATTATGCTAAAACGATATTTAAACGAGAGAATAAAAGTGAAAGAGGTATAGTCAAATCACAATCCAATTAAATACTTCCGCCCCTCTAATCAATTATTTGGAAATGGAAACTACCAACCAACTATCCTAATGCATATATCGACTCGTTCTTGGGTGCAAACTCCTAAGATAGTACTAGACGTCATGCAACAACCTAGAAACCTTTGCCCGGTTCAACATGAAGGATGCAGGTTCTTAGATCTAAACGAGTTAGATCTATGCGTGATGACCAAAATAGTAACGACCAACCTTAACCGGCAGGGTACCGGGTCGGAAGTACTATAGAGGTGAGCAAGGTCGTATCCCACGGAGAATCAATCGAATACCAAAGTCGTCTTCGGATTTAGTTTAGATCAACCAAGGTATTTCAAGTTTAATTACACTAAAACGGAATGTAAACTAGAGATATTAAAGATAGAAAGATACATAGCCAAACCATGATCCAATTGACTACTTTTGCCCCTCTAATCGATTATTCGGGAACGGGATTAACCATCCTACCAACCTAACGCTTATATCGACTCATCCATGGGTGCAAATTCCTAAGCTAGTGTAGGACGCCATTCAACAATCAAACACCCTTTGCCCGGTTCAACATCCGCCTTTAAGGATTTAATTGACCAAACAAGATTAACGCACTAAATTGCCCGATTTCACAACCGATTAAACCTCACTCCCTAATCAATCTAAACAACTCAGTTGATTATAAGGAATGATCTCAAAACCCCTTTTCCCACACCCCTTCGCAACATACATTTATGAAAGTGGTGTACGTGTTCGTGAACTAGGTGATCAAGCTAATCCACGCATTAAGAACAAGTTTTAAGACATGAAATTGTCAATATAACAACAATTAAACACTACCCATTCCCAATTTCATCAATTAGAAGGCAATTTCATCCATCTTCACATGATTTGACTATGATATATTTAGCTACTCATAATGGAACTAGGAACAGAAATTAAAGACAGAATTAAAGCCATAAGAGAAGGGAAAACTAAAATTGATTACCAAATTCGTGTAAAAATCTGAATTACATCAAGATCCAACACCATCCAACGTTAATTGCCGATGAAGAAGACCCACAAAAGATGAAATCCAAAAGTAGAGAGGAAACTTGAGCTAGATTGAGCTAATTTTATCTATTGACTAAAATAGAAGAGAATCTAATAAGTGAAAGAGTGAATTTCGATCTAGGGAGAAGAAGGGTTTGGGAGAAAATTTTAGGTAAAAATGGAGTATCAAAAAGTGTCCACCTCCTCCCACAAAATCATGCAATCCTCTATTTATATGTGCCCAAAATCAGTACTAAGAGTCATCAAATCGTTACATTCTTTGTCAAATCGCACGCATTGCCACAATAATTTGTCTGTCAAAATCTGACTTTGCTGAGGTGGATGCGTACGCATAGACTGGAATGCGTACGCATGCCCACTTCCTTAGCTGCTGTTTCTTCTGGAATGCGTACGCATAGAGAGGAATGCGTACGCATTGTTCCTGTTCTTCCCATCCCGAGCATCTCAGATCAATGATGCGTGCGATAGCTTGAATGCGTGCATAGCTTGCATTTCTCCATCTTTTGCACTTTTCTTCAACTTTTCTCATCCCGAACCTCGGTCTTGCCTTTTTGAGCTCATTACCTCACCTTCCAGCTTTACGAGCACCTAAATCCTGTGTCATGACGTCCAAACATATACCAAGCATAATTTCACAAGATAAATAGGACTCGAAAGGACTAAAAACATCATCAAATAACACGGTTTGCCATCTATATGATGGTTTACCTCAACGTGATTGCATTGTGTGTTTTCTCCTTAACATGGCCTAAAATTGCCGGAATGAGCCAAAAGTGCCGTAAATGGGGTTGAACTAAGCACGGAGCAAAGTAAAGTTGACTCTCATCAACCACCCCCACTTAGCGTTTACTCGCCTCGAGCAAAATGAAGTTTTAAAAGAATCAAGGAGTCAACGCCACACGCGTATGTCAAGTCAATCACACCTCAATGATAAACGGAAAGTAAATGAGTGAATGCATAACACTTAACCCTATCTTATCAATCAAGCGGGATGTGTGTGAGTGAATAGCTTTTCCTACATTTACCACGGTTCACCGGTTCGGATTATGGATGCTAGGTTAATCACGACTACACCATAGGCTCATACTTCATAAGCATCTCCACTAATCGAGGCCAACCGAGGCTAAGTGAGGTCAAGTAGGACTTGCACGGTTGTAACGTTAGGCTAGGGACGGGGCTAACCGAAGGGAATTTTCTGGGGAAAGACAAGAGAGAAATAAAACGAGCAAGCTTAATCTCGGGTGTACAATGTAGAATGTAGCTAGCTCTACCTTTCTACTAGCTAGCTCAAAAATGAGCTTAAAACATGATTCATTAAGTAAAACGCCATATCGCACTATGTCTCAAGTGTAACGAGGCTCAAATGTAGATGAAATCATGTTTCTAGACCGGAGACTCGTCCCAAATACAAACATCACAACTCAAATCAAAAACACAAGTCTCAAAACGCTTGGCCTTCTTTGACTCAACCTCTATTACACTTTTATTGACTTCATTGCAGGCTTTCTTTGATTGATTTCATTCTCTTTTGAGTTTTTTTTTTTTTTTTTTTTTGAACTTAGAAAGTTTGCATTATACAAATTAAACAGTTTGAGTCAAGGGCCATCACATGAACATAATACGAGTCAAGCTCCTACCCTCCAAGATATGAAATAGCTCGTAAAAACACCAACTCCTCTCAAAATACACATCACTCTACCACCCCACACTTGCCTAAGCAAGTGTGATTAAACGAAAAGATTAAGCTTAACTCGTAGGGTGTTCAAGGGAATGTAGACCACAAATAAGGCTCGGGGTTGGGAAATTACGGGCTAAATACGAATGGCTAAGTGTCGGATGGGGTCTAAACCATCCTACCAAGGCTTAGAGGGTTCTTGTGGAATATGTCACGGGATGGCTATATGGCTCTAGTTAAATCAAAGAAATGCCATAACTATCGCTCCAAACTCTACCAAAGTCGGCCTTTCTATTTCGTCTCGAAGTTAATGATATGAGTTCTAGGTAGCCGAATTGTGCTTGAGTCTACCATAATCGGTCACTAGTTACCATGGTTCATGAAATCGAAGCTATACGTGCGTGAAAATCCCGTTTCCAAGATAAGGTAGTAAGCCAAGTATCATGCATTTAAACATTCACTAACCATTTATCCTATCGGTGTGACGGCTCAACATACTGAATGCAACATCAATACCATGGAAAATTTTAAAAAGTGCTCAACTTTTTGCTGAAAGTGATCACACACTAAGCATACAACACAATGGCCGAAAACACAATAAAGCACATATCAAAGCTAAGCCTACCACCCCACTTTAAATGCAACACTGTCCTCAGTGTGTAAATGATAAAGAGAAAGAAGGCTTAGCTTAACCCGGCAGAAAAGCGCAAGAATCGTATACGTGACATGTCTAGGGAAGCTCCATCCCAAATACCTACACCAAGAGAAACCAAGAAACCACAAACACGGGGAACAGCCACCGTGCCGAATAGAGGCAGTAGATATCGAGATATAAGAAAGATAATGCCACAAATACAATTAGGGGAGGATACGGGGGAAATACCGACTCAGACTGCATGTGACCAAAAATATCAAATAAAAGAAATACAGTATCAACCATGCATAAAGATATGGCCAAAACAGGCCAAAGTAGAATCATCCAAGTACGGTAAAAAGAAGAAAAAGTGAAGAAATTAGTGTAGTGCCCCTCGGGTTTACATCAAGGCCAACTGGAAACTGAAAAATGCAAAAGACGACCGACTAGTCTAGGGCTATACAACGAGAGAACGGGAATAAAATAAACTCAAGCACGCGTGGATCGGTGCAGGGGATCACGCACGCAGGTAAAGGTCACCGGATCGTCTGCTCAACTCAACGGCAGTGCAGCGATAGTATGGGCTTGAGTAGCCCCAAAGAGTAGGAACATCACCCTCGAAAGTGACCTCATCATCCTGAACTCCGATCAAGACGTCGGTGGAAGCGCTCTCTCCGCCCTCAGCAGGTGCAGCAGCAGTACCTGTAACTGTGGTGGCCTGTGGTGTGACCTCGTCTCCATCAGATGCACTACCTTCCCCCTCTCCCTCACTACCCTCATCACCAGAACTAGACCCAGAATCAGAACTACCCTCCACATCACTGGACTCACTTTGCCTCGGTGTCGTAACCACCTCCTCGCCAGTAGCCCCCGATCTCCCTCATCTCCTCTCCTAAAAAGCAACTTTGAGTGACAAAAGAGTCTAACTCCCGGGAAAACACAAGATAGAGCGGCCGACGAAGCTTCTTCCTAACGGAGGAGTTGCCGGAGGTGTGGATCGCCTCGATAAGACCGGCTAGGACAAGCCTCTGATCCTCAGCCCACGAGCGGAAAGATGCTGCCATGGTGTAGACATGACGCTCGAAGGTGGAAAGAGGAGGAAGAGAGGATGGAGCGGAAAAAGAAGGTCCGGAAGGTTGGGCTGGAACAGAGGGTCGGGCGTGCGTACTCCTGAGGACAGCATGCTCCGGGTTCTTACGAACACGCTCGTCTCCAGGGTAGGTTAAAACACCCGCGGAGGAAGCTAACTCAAAGATGAGATGAGGAAAGATGAGGGCTCGCTTAGCATCAGCTTTAAAGTTCGTGAGCTGGTTATAAATGTAGCGGCCAACATCGATAGGAACATCGAAATGGAAAGCATAGAGAAGGTCGAAGTCATCTTTGGAAAGTCGGGACTGATTTTTCCTAGGATGAAGGCGGTTCAGAAGGAACTTGATCAAAAATTTTGTAGCATCAGACATGGAACTGATCAAGAGACTGGGGGCTTTATCGGATTTGGCTGAGAACTGAACTTCGGGGCATCACACTTGTCTACCCTCCTCACGAAATTTTGGCTTAGACTTCTCGAGGGTAGCAAGGGCACGGACATAATCTTTCTCCAATGGCACCCCGGAAATGTGAAAATGGGTATTGATAGACTCGGGAGAGATAGTAAGGGTGACTCCCCGGACTTTAACTGAGGTGCAAGGCTGTGGAGAGGCTGTCCAGTTTGCAAAGAATTCCCGAACGAGGGTGAGATTTGGTGGTTTGGCATTGGTGGTTAGGAGGGGGTTCCACTTTCGTTGTGCGATGTTCTCATCGAAGTGCATGCCAACATCCTTAGAATCGAAACACCGCTCAACAATGGGGCTCTTTTTGACAAAGAAGTTTTTGTAGTCGTCGAGGGCTAAAGGTGAGATGAAACGCTGTTCAAACGGGATTGGACCGGAGGCACCCCTAGGAGGATTGGACCTAGGTTGACTAGACGGTTCCCGGATGGTGAGGGCTGCCCCTCCTCGAGTCTTTGGCCTTTTTGAGGGTTTCTCGGCCGGAGCCTTACCCTTTCGTTTGGCCAAGGCGGAGGAGTCGGGATTGGACGTGGATTTGGGTGGAGCCATTAACCTAAGGTGTAGACAAAACAGAGATAGCACCGGAACAACACCACAACAACCAACAAACACAACCCGATTAGCGTCCAATCGGGATTTCCCAAACACAACAGCACACAATCCGAACCAAAACGAACCACAAAACGACAACACCACCACCACAACGCAATGTAGCACAACCGAGCCACAACACCACCACCACAACGATACAAGACAAAGCCATAAATTGCAAAAATAGTCAACAACAATCCACAGGTGAAAAATAATGGCGAAATTGACCGAGAGGATATCAAGCTATTCTTACCACACGAGGAGAGGAGGATTTGGAGGAGGAAGGCCATCCAAATCGCGGCGATTAATAGCACGAGAGGGTGGCGGAAAAGTGCTTCAGCGCGCGGCGTCAAACACGGCAGCAGTTGGCCAGAGTAATGAAATAGTAGAAATTGGGGATGGAAGGAGGAGAAATTGGGGGTGGGTAGTGTTTAATTGTTGTTATATTGACAATTTCATGTCTTAAAACTTGTTCTTAATGCGTGGATTAGCTTGATCACCTAGTTCACGAACACACACACCACTTTCATAAATGTATGTTGCGAAGGGTGTGGGGAAAAGGGTTTTGAGATCATTCCTTATAATCAACCGAGTTGTTTAGATTGATTAGGGAGTGAGGTTTAATCGGTTGTGAAATCGAGCAATTACAGTGCGTTAATCTTGTTTCGGTCAATTAAATCCTTAAAGGCGGATCTGTTGAACCGGGCAAAGGTGTTTGATTATTGAATGGCGTCCCTACACTAGCTTAGAATTTGCACCCATGGATGAGTCGATATAAGCGTTAGGTTGGTAGGATGGTTAATCCTGTTCCCGAATAATCGATTAGAGGGCAAAAGTAGTCAATTGGATCATGGTTTGGCTATGTATCTTTCTATCTTTAATATCTCTAGTTTACATTCCGTTTTAGTGTAATTAAACTTGAAATACCTTGGTTGATCTAAACTAAATCCAAGACGACTTTGGTATTCGATTGATTCTCCGTGGGATACGACCTTGCTCACCTCTATAGTACTTCCGACCCGGTACCCTGCCGGTTAAGGTTGGTCGTTACTATTTTGGTCATCAAGTTTTCTGGCGCCGTTGCCGGTTAAGGTTAGCTTTGATATGAAGAACTGTGTTGAGGCCTAGAGGATTGCCCTTGATTCGGACCACGACCCCAAGTCAAATTAGGATTCTCTCTCCACCTCGTTGAGCTCCTTGAAAATCATAGTTTTGGACACGCCCTTGCCCCACATAGTTAGCATCATAGGGTTGTGTGTCCAACATCAAACTCGTATCCATAGGTTCAATAACCGGATTGCCATAGGTGGTGAGAGGGTTAAAATCCATTTGCCCCGCATTCAATTGCCCTAAAGCGTAGGCATTCATCAAAGATTGTTGCAATGAATTCGCATTAGCCACTAAAGTCCCGGCTTGAGGTGCTACTTGAGCTTTCATTGGCACGATTGTTGGTGGTGTATTTGGAGATGTGCAATTCATAGCCGAATGTTCACCACCACAAAGTTGACATAACCGGGCCTTCTTGTTCTCTAAAGCCAAATCATCAACTTTTTGTTCCATAGCCAACACCTTGTTATGCCACTCGGAGTTCCTTTCGGGCTCATCTACCACGGCGGTCACAAGTGGCTTTTTATGCTTTAGTTGCTTTCTTCCCGAACTCCATTGCCTATTATTCTCACAAATACTCTCAATGGTGGCCAATGCCACATCCGTGCTACATCCATAATGGATCCTCCACATGCCCCATTCAATTGTTGCATTGAACTACCATCCAAATTTCGATAGAATAGATGCACTTGATCCCATGCTTCAATCCATGTTGAGGGCATTTTAAGTAACATAGTCTTGAACCGATCCCATGCCTCAAACAAATCTTCACCCAATAGTTGCTCAAAATTAGAGATGTCGGACTTCAAGTCAAGAGCCTTTGATGGTGGAAAGTACTTGAGCAAGAATGTGCTAGCAACTTGTTCCCATGTGTGGAGAGAGTCATGAGCTAAAGATGAATACCACTCCTCGCTTTCCTTTTAGAGCAAAAGGGAACAAAAGTAGCCGAACCGCTTCTCACCAACCCCATTTATCTTCACTGTTTTGCACACCTCAAGGAAATTATTGATGAAAGTGTTCGGATCATCCGTCGCCTTTCCTTCAAATTGAGCATTATCTCAAGTAAATGCCAAACATGTTGCCTTATTTCCAAGTTATTAGCCGCAACGGCCGGTACTCGAATAGGACTATGACCCGTGGTAGCCATCGGTGTCACATAATCTCTACAAAGCCTCACCGGTCGATTTCCCGCTTGGTTCACTTGAGCTTGAGGTGCACATGGTTGAGGGTTCACTACGGGATTTGGTTGAGGATTAGCTTGAGGGATAAATTGTTGAGCATAGGGGTTTGCCATTTGAGGGAATTGGTTCATCATAGGGTTCATCATGGGATTCATCATAGGATTGAATTGGGCCATTTGCATCATCATTTGTTGATATTGTTGAAGGAATCGGGGTCCATATGTGGAGGTTGTTGTGTTTGAGGATTTGTGGAGTTTGAAGAGGATATTGGTCCTTTGTTGAAAGTGATTTGTCAATGAGGACTACGCACAATATTCCTTCTTCTCTGGTAAAGGTTCCATCCTTGGGAGAGAGAATTGGGCGGTTGACCTTGATATTGAGTAGTATCCCTTTCCTCAAAAGGATTCACACTTCTTTCTCGCTCCATACCCCGGTCAAACTCAAGATCTTCATTCCCGTGTAGCCATACTAGAAGTCTCGAACTAAAACTCTCACTTTCCAACTCTTGAGTAACCTCTTCAACTTGAACTACCTTGTTTCGCAGGCGTTTGGTGTCTCAGCCAAAGCCTCAATCTCGGGAATATATGGAAGTAATGGTTCCTTTGAGCTTGGGTCATACACTACAAGGAGCAAACAACACAAAAACAAGAAATAAAAACAACCTAAGCCTAAATCGTCAAAAGACTTAAGAGATATCGATCAATTCCCGCAACGGCGCCGGAAAACTTGATGACCAAAATAGTAACGACCAACCTTAACCGGCAGGGTACCGGGTCGGGAGTACTATAGAGGTGAGCAAGGTCGTATCCCACGGAGAATCAATCGAATACCAAAGTCGTCTTGGATTTAGTTTAGATCAACCAAGGTATTTCAAGTTTAATTACACTAAAACGGAATGTAAACTAGAGATATTAAAGATAGAAAGATACATAGCCAAACCATGATCCAATTGACTACTTTTGCCCCTCTAATCGATTATTCGGGAACGGGATTAACCATCCTACCAACTAACGCGCTATATATCGACTCATCCATGGGTGCAAATTCTAAGCTAGTGTAGGGCGCCATTCAACAATCAAACACCCTTTGCCCGGTTCAACAGTCCGCCTTTAAGGATTTAATTGACCGAAACAAGATTAACGCACTAGAATTGCCCGATTTCACAACCGATTAAACCTCACTCCCTAATCAATCTAAACAACTCAGTTGATTATAAGGAATGATCTCAAAACCCCTTTTCCCACACCCCTTCGCAACATACATTTATGAAAGTGGTGTGTGTGTTCATGAACTAGGTGATCAAGCTAATCCATGCATTAAGAACAAGTTTTAAGACATGAAATTGTCAATATAACAACAATTAAACACTACCCATTCCCAATTTCATCAATTAGAAGGCAATTTCATCCATCTTCACATGATTTGACTATGATATATTTAGCTACTCATAATGGAACTAGGAACAGAAATTAAAGACAGAATTAAAGCCATAAGAGAAGGGAAAACTAAAATTGATTACCAAATTCGTGTAAAAATCTGAATTACATCAAGATCCAACACCATCCAACGTTAATTGCCGATGAAGAAGACCCACAAAAGATGAAATCCAAAAGTAGAGAGGAAACTTGAGCTAGATTGAGCTAATTTTATCTATTGACTAAAATAGAAGAGAATCTAATAGTGAAAGAGTGAATTTCGATCTAGGGGAGAAGAAGGGTTTGGGGAGAAAATTCTAGGTAAAAATGGAGTATCAAAAAGTGTCCAGCCTCCCACAAAAATCAGGCAATCCTCTATTTATATGTGCCCAAAATCAGACTAAGAGTCATCAAATCGTACACATTCTTTGTCCCAATGCGCACGCATTGCCCTCAATGGGTGTCTGTCAAAATCGACTTTCTTTGAGGTGGATCGTCGCATAGATGGAATGCGTCACGCATGCCCACTTTCCTTAGTCATTGTTTTTACGGAATGCGTGACGCATAGAGAGGAATGCGTCACGCATTGTTCCTGCTTCTTCCCATCCCGAGCATCTCAGTATCAATGATGCGTCGCATAATAGCTGGAATGCGTGACGCGATAGCTTGCATTTCTCCATCTTTTGCACTTTTCTTCAACTTTTCTCATCCCCGAACCTCGGTCTTGCCTTTTTGAGCTCATTACCTCACCTTCCAGGCTTACGAGCACCTAAATCCTGTGTCATGACGTCCAAACATATACCAAGCATAATTTCACAAGATAAATAGGACTCGAAAGGACTAAAAACATCATCAAATAACACGGTTTGCCATCTATATGATGGTTTACCTCAACGTGATTGCATTGTGTGTTTTCTCCCTTAACATGGCCTAAAATTGCCCGGAATGAGCCAAAAGTGCCGTAAATGGGGGTTGAACTAAGCACCGGAGCAAAGTAAAGTTGACTCTCATCAATGCGCAGCGGATGGATCACGATTTATACAACACAATTCATAATTAAAGGACTTAAACTACTACAAGGGGGTTTAAGATCATGTTACCAATGACGGGAAGAGACGCCTTGATCTTCCGATGTGTTCTCCAAACGGTGGTTGGTGGATACCCTTCTTGATACATGAACCTCCTTGATATGCAACACCAAGAAAAACCCCAAGTTTTTCTCAACCGGGTGGAGCTAAGGATCGAACTCCTTAGCCTTTTTTTGCTATGAATTTCGTGGCTTTCACCTCACCTGAGAACAAGGAAACTCTCTTTATATAAGCAAAATCAAAGAGAGAAAACTTATACCCAATCGGTTTAACAAAATAAAAGAGATAATTCTAATTATTATTATCCAATAAAAATAAGAGATAATTATAATCTTATAATAAGAAAATATAATTATCCTTATAGTTAAGAGATAAATAATAAATAAATTATTTTCTTTTATTTATCCAATTAATTATTTAACAAATAAATAACTAATTACACAATATGTCATTATCCAAGAAAACTAATTTCTTGGAAAATCCAAGACATATTAGCGCCCACACTAAGCCATCACTGCGCCACGTAAAATGCCTTTTCATGTATTATATTATTTAATTCAACTAAATAATATCCATGCATATCAATTAATTAAATTTCACCAATTAATTATCATCATGGTGACCCAAACAACAAGAATATCATTCCGAATTACGTGTTCACATCGGGACACACTGGGCTATAACTAAGTAAATTTCCAATAATTAAATATATTATTCATCGAATGAATAAATATATTAAATTATTAATTCGAGATTACGCCACCATAAACCCAAATCGAACTCTACCAATTGTAGATATATACTTACACTCAACCCATGTAGTAGATAAGTGTCCATTGATATAATCACTACATCTGAATTAACCTCCATGATCATCCCATTCTCGAGTGGGAAGTCTCCGTGAACCCGACTCAAAATATCTTATCCTTATTTACCATTAACCCCTGATGATCAATTAGTACACATATCCGACTAGTAGCTAATTAGTCAAATGTGAACTTCCGGGATCGATCACTTTCTTAGGGTTAACAAATAAGGATCGTCTCTCTACTTCCCGCAGGAAGGAATGGATTCCATGTCTCGTGAAAATCGAACTACTCACTCATCTCTGAGATAGTGCCAATGAGAAGTGGCTTGGAACACATTATTTAAGTGAACCGTAATTAACACATCAAACACTACCCGGGACAAGCGAGCACCACGTGATCACCTCAGATTAAGGTTGATCCATATATGATCATCTAATGATTTAATAAGATTCCTCGATTACGGAATTATACCGGAAATTCGATTAAATCGGTCCAAATTTCTATATATGAATGCCATCATATATAAATGCCCCACGTAGTACCTCTCTACCGATAGTCCGATAAGACTATCACACCCTAAGTGTTCTGGGTGCATTATTGGTGTTTTAATCAAGAGACCCTAAACTCGATTAAGTTCACCACGGACTATCAGCTTTAGGTATATCACCACTAACTCAATCCTCACGTGCATGCCATGCACCGAAAGTTAAGCGGGTTACATATCTTGATATACTTAGGGTTTGCAATGATGTATTACTTACAAAGCACAAAGCAAGTAATAAGGTGAGATGAATTACATCATCCATTATCAAAAACAATTACACAAATTGTCTTTCGGGCACTACACCTAACACAACAGTCCGCCTTTAAGGATTTAACTGAAAATGTAGAAATTCGGGTTTAGATCAAACTCCATCAACACCCATTGTCACTTTGGGGAAGAAGATGAACCAAAATCCAATATTCTTCAACTAGAAACTAAGCTAGATTAACTTTAAACAAAGTAAACTTGAAGTAGAAGTGAATCTAAAGAGCTAAAAGGGATGAAAATTGATCTAGGGTTCTTAGTATATACAAAGTATTCGTCCTTCTCATAAAAAACGCAGCAGAAACTATTTATAGGGTCAAGAAATATGCAGAAAAAAGCTTGGTGCGAGCGCACTGGAGGCTCTGTATCAAAAATTGAACTTTCTGTTCGTCCAGTGCGTGCGCACGGGATATCAGCACTGACGGCATTCAGTAATTTGGTAATATCTTCGCGTGTAAAGCTCCGATTTGAGTGATTCAAAGTGAGTTGGAAATCTTATTCAATTATCTACAACTTTCATGAATACTAGAAGTCCAGAAAATGGCTCCAACATAGTTCAAATGGCAGATAAAGTGAATGTAAGGCATAAACACCCACTATATTTGATCCGTTTCCATCCACAGGCTTCGGTAATGCCCTTTAAGTCTCATGCCTTGTCTTCCGGGATCATAACTCACCTAGATCCTGCATCACAACATTCAAATACATACCGAGAATAACTATGCAAAATAACTAGGGCTCGAAAAGGGCCAAAATACCGTAAAATGGTGATGTTTTAATCTATTCGACTGGTTTGCTTTCAAAGTGAGTGTCTGATCGATAATTTATTCTACTATAAATGGCCTAAAAATACCCAATAGAATCCAAAAGTGTCATAAATAGGGGTTAAAACATGCACAGAAGCATAGTAAAGTTGACTCTCATCACTTCTTCATAGCCATTGGTTCTTCTAGTCTCATCCTTGAGTTAAAACTACATTTGCTCAAGTCTTTTCCTTCAGCTTATTCTATTTTTATTTTCATTTAGGAATCTAAACGTGGTTATTCATTGTATTACTTAGGGTTCTTGACAATTTCATTGCTAAGGCTCCAAGGTATACATCAGAACGTATGATGTATTTATGTGAAACTATATCTAAGACTACGAAATCACTCTCGGCGCCACCAGCACTCTCGTCGCCTTATAAATCACTATTGGCACCACATTAAATGTTTTATTATTTTGAATAATATAACGTCGGTGGAACCGATACCGCTTCTGATGATACGGCGTCATTAAAATTGGCGTTGGAATACCAAATCAATTTTTATATTCTTCGCACCGTTTGACACGCGTGTTTTTTTTTTCACCAAACGAATGAAAGACGAGATCAATAACGTATTCATTAAATGATAAGAAGAGAAATGTCGCATAGAAAATGAGTGAAACACATTTTCAAGCATATTAATGATTTGGAAGCTAAGGCGTCCCGGGATATTTGACCGTGTAATTATGATACGTTTATTGTTTTTCTATAATGTTTCATTACGTAAATTCGAAGCTAAAGGGATCGACTTTGTGACATTGTTCTCCGATACATCGTATTGAGGTTTATTTTGTAGGTGGAAACTCCTGATAGGACTGGAAGAGAAATGATTCACATCTTCACGTCTCTAAGAAAGAGTTACCTCTTGTAGAAAATGTGATATGTTTCTGTTGCTCTATTTGTCTTGTGTCTTGGATTTATTACGGTTTAAGTTTACGCGATTTATTTTACGTTGGGTATCTAATTTTTTAGATTATTGTTGATAACGATTTATGTTAGACCCGTCGTGTCATGTAGAAATATGGTTGAAATAATTTAGTTACCTTACACGTTAAACTTAGAACAAGTGGGAAACATTGCGACCCCACTGGATGTCTTTTTTCCAAAATTACATGTTTTTTTTCTGGTGGTTGGGAGAAGGATGAAACATCACGTGGATTAGTTTCATTGGCTAAGAGAATATATGTATATCCAATAATCTGAGGTTCACATAGAGCGATGATTGAGCTATGTGAAATAATTGAGCTAACTTACACCTTAAACTTTGAAGAAGTGGGAAACATTGCAACACCACTCGAATTTTTTTTTCGATAAAGGATATAGTTTTAGATTTCAATGATATCACTGTAATAAATTACTGGATCCGTCAGTTCAAATAAGATTAAAGAATGACGTAAATCTAAAGACGTGTCTCGACTGTTTAGTATACTCGTATTGTCTTTAACCCTTATTGCTGAAAGAAATTGCTCCATACAAGATTCGAACATTCTCTCCGGTTAAACTACTTTCAGAATTCTGAGACTCAAACTCTTTAACCATTAAATTACGCTTATCTTATAAACATGAAAGTGATCAAAATCTTTAATCACTAATAAGTTAGTTTTATCCTACCAATTAACATCCCTACCTCTGCAAGCCCTAGGCTTAATTGAACAACAGATGAAATATCTAGTATATTCGCATGAAATTTTTTTTTCCCTTCTTCTTTCTAGGCATATTGTTTGGATTAATCGAGTTTCGTATCAAACAAAACGAGTATTATTATTGAGAGAAGGGAGTTTTTTAAAGGTATATCAAATGATAGAGTGTGATTAATTAATGTCACACCCACACAGATCTGTTTAGATCGATCCATCGTGTATTTGTTCCTCCAATTTGTCAAGTTGAGATATCTCACAATTAATCATTTTCCAAAACGATTACACCTACATGTTTTTTCTCCAATTATGGTCATGAGGATGAAACAACACGTGGATTAGTTTCATTGGCTAAAAGAATACAGCGATGAAGGTAGAAAAATCCACCAATCCTTTGCATTATTGCACACTACAAACAGTTCAATTATTTAAACCCCACCAATCCTTTGCATTATTGCATACTACAAACAGCAACAACATTCTTGCAGTTTGCTTCTCATTATTATTATTATTATTATTAATCTCAATAGGATTATATAGGTGGTGGTGGATCATCTGTGGGCTGTGGCTACAAACTCCATTGCTACCCTTTCTCCTAATTAAGGGACCTCTGCTCCGTTCTTCCCATGCTGTTGGTATGATTCGATCTTCTGTATCTTATTTCCGAGTATTGTTAGTTACTGTCGCAATAAAATTCTCATCACAATCAAAAGAAGGTGACAAAACACACCTTTAAACCATCAATCATGGTGGTGTTAATGGTGTAAGACCTCCTTTTGATTATCGTGCCGTGTATATACATTTGATTGTGTAAAGTAGTTATATACCAATGATATGATATGATATGATACACACACCCTAGTAGTATAGTACTAGTAGTTAGTTCTTAATCATTTCTAGTTCTAGGGACCTCTGCTCTGCTCCCTCCAGGTCCAGGTCCGTGCAGGGCTTCAAAGTTCAAACACCCTTGATCCTGGTAAAAAAATATACTTATATCAATCAATAGTCTTAATTACAATGTAATTAATGGTATAAAAGTGTGTTTTGTTACTTTCTTTGTAAAAATTTGTTGTCGAACAAGCACACTGCTCTTTATTGATCATGTTGTAATAAAGATATATCCATGCTAGAGCCCTTTCCATCTAAAGACAGTGCGTAGAAGATAGGGTTTGTTCGAAACTGTCAAATGACCCTTTTCAACAATTTTAATATCATCAGTAGATTTCATATGTACATTACTTCGTTCCTTTCTTGATCATTCTTTTCTCTTGCCTCCATAGTCCTCAAAGTTTGGTGCAATGTCTGGCCATCTTCTAGGACATTCTCTTTCCTCTGGATTTCTTCGACATACGTTGATAATCTCGCAACTCTTCATCAAGTGTAAAGTCGTCATCAAATAAGTCATTACTTCCGACATGGAGATCCTTCAAACAATCATGTTGAACTGGGTCATCACCTAAGGCTGAAGTGGGAGCCTTGTTCACTTTCTCTTCAGTGGCATCATTTATCCCTTTCAAATTAGGTTTCATTCCTTCTGCATGCTAAGCCCAATGATTCTCGTTCCTCTTGTATTCGTCTCGAGGTTTAGTACGGTTTTCCACCGTTTTTATCACCAAATTAATTAGAATGTTTTTTAGAGCACTCATGTTCTTCATGACCAATACACATCTACAAAATGGACAATACGAAGGTTATAATTCATAGTTAATCATTTTCCAAAACCGTGTATCCTTATCTCCAATCAGACACGTTCTTCCCTTTCTTTTAGCAGGTCATTTTCGACCATCACTCTCGTATGGACGACCTTATTAATTAAATCAGTTGTGACTAAATCGATTAGAAGTTATTCAACAAAGGTATTCTTTATTAAACAAACCTACTGGTAATTCAGGAAACTGAATCCAAACCGGAGCCAAAGATGCCTCCTGATCGGGGATTTTTACCAATCGACCAAAGACATCGAAAGAAAAGCCGGTTATAATCATCCTGAGACGTTGGACCAATTAAGACGTGTTCGTTATCCAGCAACGAAATAGGACATAAATCTGTGATATCCCACATCGGTAAAGTAAGTGAATGTTCACCCTCATATAAGTGTGAGACATAAAGGTCTTGTCAACTCGGGTTAGCCCTTTTAGACCAAGCGAGGACGGCGGTTTAAGCAGTTGACCGGACCACTTATGACTCGTTTAATGCAAACCAGCACCCGGTGCAGGCGTTATGAAATAGTATCGAGGCCGACTATCAGACGGATCTAAGTGCCACAGGCCACCTCTAGACGAACTTAAGTGCCACAGGAACTCTAGAGTCCTCTGGTAGAGACGAACTGGGACAAGTCCATAGGGAAAAGTCTTGGCCGTCTTGGCGAGGGCGCCAGTCCTTATAAGGGGGGAGAATGTGATATCCTACATCGGTAAAGTAAGTGAATGCTCACCCCCATATAAGTATGAGACATAAAGGTCTTGTCAACTCGTGTTAGCCCTTTTAGACCAAGCGATGACGGCGGTCTAAGCAGTTGACCGGACCATTTATGACTCGTTTAGCGCAACCAGGCCCGGAGTCTGGGGGCGTTACAAAATCTGTAAGCCCTAAACAAAGAAAAAATTACGTAAATCATCAAGTTTCGTTCTATAATCCGGGAACCAAGCCACCGAAGCATTTTGAAATGGTTAGACAATCAACTACATCTGTTCCATTGAAATTTTGAACGTGGGTCTTCCGTTGTAGAGTATCAACGTACTCAAGCCAATAGAGATATCCGACCCCTTTTAGTATTGTCGCAAAAGATTTAGCATTAAGAGATCATCTCCAGCAGTCAGATCAAGATTTAACTTCCAAGGCTAGCCCCAACGGAAAAACGCCACCGATTGAGCAATGCCGGTGATTTTTCAAAAGCCCTAGAGTAGAGGCGCAAAAGCCATCAAGCGGCGTCCTCTTTTTTGTGTTCGATCACACCAAGTGAATAGAAATTCAAAGGACGAAGGAAAAGTCGGAGCAGCTGTATTGAATCGATGTAGAAAATAATGCATAGCAGGGAAGCAGCGAAGAAGGGCTTCCAATCCGTAAAGAATAAAGAAAATCCGTAGCACATCGGAAATAGTAAAAGACTCTGAATTGTTGTTTATTGAATTAATGAAAACAATACAATACTTCTACATTATATAGGGGAGAAATCCTAATTTAAGATAAATATAAAGCTAAATAAATTATTTGAATAACATAATAAAAGATAAATACTAATAACTGCTAGATAATAATTTATTTTGACAACTTTTATCTTTTTCAAATGACATCATTTATCTTTTCGAGATCCATGACTTTATCTTCTAATAAAGAAGAGCAGCAAAGCCACCGGCCTAAAGGCAGTCGTAGTGGCAATCCTCAAAAAAGGGGCTTCAATAAATGAGTTGGCCCACTAACAAAATATTTTTTATAATGAAATTAGAAGAGTTGAAGATAAACTATAAAATGTTATTGTAATGGCTCTTGGATATAAGTCTTTTTACTCAGGGAGTCGGCTACCACTTCTATTTGTGGGAGTGGAGGGAGAAGTGGGTCGACAATTTAGAGAAGGAAAATGAGCCATTACACTGATTATATATTTGGACATGCATCTTGATAGAAAAATACTTAACCGCTAACTTTAACCGACAGAGTATCGGGTCAACGGTAGTATAGTGGTCACAAGGTCGAATCCACAGGGAGTAACAGTGAAGTACCAAAGTCGACGTAGAACTTAGTTCAGGTCAAAATAACGGTGGAGAGATATTATACTAATGCGAAAGTAAAGATTAACTACCGGTGTATTACTAGATATTAAAATGGTATAGCCGAACTACGATCCAACATGTTACTTTTACCCCACAAGAAAGACTTGACAAGGAGTGTGTCTTAACCGACCTACCTATCCAATTCAGTTTATATGACATCCACGGGTGTCAACTCCTTATTCTTGCGTTAAGGTCTGAACAACTCTCGCTTAACCCCCTATACTAGGCTTATTAACCCTCCTTTGTAAAAGCTAACTCGCCTAACATGGTTGACCGTATAATGAGCCGCTCGGGAACTGATAAGAACCTCACATACGCATAGTCCTAACGTCAGCTAGGTTGTCAATCTAACAATCAGGGCTATGTCTAGTGATTCTAATACCCGTATCCCACACCTCGCCGCAAAATACATATATAAGCTCGATGTGTGTGTAACAGTGAACAAGGTTGTCAATCTCATTCAAAGCTATTAAAACAATCAAAACAAGTTTTAGAACCTGAATTCATCATACAAACGTTTAATTAAGCGCTACACAACTCCCATCTCATCCCCCTTTGGGATTTTCACCCATTTTCACATAATTCGTCTACACAACTACTTTAGCTACCCATAATCATACTAACAACGAAGTAATTAAAGGAAATTATACTAAGAACAATAATAAACGAAAGCATAATCATCATAAAAATCAAACCTTGAATATTGAGTAAAGGTACTGCGCTAAAAGTCGAATCTTTGGTGTTGAAACAGAAATTTAATCTAATAAAAAGTATGTAGAATCATTGGAATTAATCTATGGAATATGGGATCAAAGGGTGTATAAACTACTCAAAAACCGCCCTAAAATCGCCCTTAAGATGCCCAAAGTCGTCCAGAGTCGGCCAAAGGTCATATAGGGGCTTAATGAGCTGTGTATTTATAGTTTAGGTCGAAAATCTGCTCCTGTCGGCCCCAAACGCCCGTTCAGTTCTTGGCAAACGCTAGTTCGGCTCAACTTGACCTGTCTTTAGTAATCAGCGATAACTCCCTGTGTAGAGCTCTGATTTGAACAATTCAAGATGCGTTGGAAAGATCTTTCAATTACCTAAAACTTTTATGAAGACTACTGGACCATTAAATGCCTCCTAGATGGGTCAAAATGACGATTAACGGGTCAGGCATGGTGAAAATCTGCTGTCGGGGCCAAATGAGCGTTTGCCCTCCTGGTGAACGCTCGTTTGCCTTGTAGAGACTTCTTGATTCGGGCCGAACCCATCCAAACGCCAGTTTGGGGTGATTTGGACGCTAGTTTTCCTGAAAACCCGACTTTCTGAATGTAAATTGCTCCGTAAACGCCAGTTTGGTTTGGCCAAACGCCAGTTTGCACCAAGCTTCAGTATTTTCAACATAACTTCACTTATAGGGCTCCACATGAGATGTTTCAATCCTCTACAACTTTCATCAAGACAACTCTTCCTGAAAGTGTCTCCAAGTGTGACCAAAATACCCCTGAAGTGACTGGTTCAGATTTCGTCAATGATTCTTCACTCTTTTCTTCTCCTTGGCCCCAAATCTCGTTCTTTATCGAGACTCTCTTCATTATTATCGACCTTATACATCAAAATAAGCCTGAAAAAAAAGACACGAACACCAAGGCATAATATACATTGTGAAGCGTACTTGAAATCCACATAAAACACGAGTTTTTAGGACTAAAACGCCATTAGTCTCGAAACATGCATATAAGTGAATATCGTTCATATACTACCCTTAATAGCCCAAAATAACCATGAATAACTCGTAAAAAGGAGGTAATCTCATATAAGAAATACACTACAATTTGACTCCCATCAACTACCCCCACTTAGCTTTTGCTCGCTTCCGACCAAACAAAGCGACTACAAATGTAACATAGAGTCAACATTGTAGTCATACACGGGATCATAATATGCAAAGGGCAAGTGAAAACAACCAGAAAATGAAATTGAGTCTAATCCTACCTTATTACAAAAGCGGAATGTGAGTGTGTGCATAGCTTCTCATTCATTCATCACGATTAACGGTTCATTATAGATGCATGACTATTGTTGTCACACCATAGGCTTATACTTCATAAACATCTCCACTAATCGAGGTGAAATCAAGGCTAATTAAGGTCAGACAGGACTTGCACGGTTGTAACGTTAGGCTAGGGACAGGGCTAAACGAAAGGATAAAAGGAATATCAAAAGAGAAAAACGAGTGAGCTTAATCAAAACTTATTGAAATTGCCTCATAACTCACCTCATTAGCTTGGTTCAACAAGCATTCTCCTTCTTTACTCTCAAATTCCAACATACTTTAATGAAAACTCGTCCACCAACGCCACTTTGGAAGAATTAATACACGGCCTTCATCAAACAATCTTTGACTCAACTTTTTCCAAACAATTTGTTCCATTTTTTTTTGACTGATTTTGATTTTGATTTTTTTTTTCATAAACCAAAGACCAACACTTTTTTCTACCCCTTATCATTTGTAATACAAAAGATTGACCAACACCACACTTTGATACACATCTTCACCACCCCACACTTGTGCTAGCAAGTATGCCCAAAATAAGATTAAAACTCACTCGTAGGGTGCCAAAGAAACGTAAACCACAAATAAAGGCTAAGGGTCATTAATTATAGGCTAATCAACGAATGGCTAAGTCGGGTGGGGGTCTAACCACCCTACAAAGGCTTAGAGGGGTTTCTGTGAAAATTATGTACATGGTTGTCTATTTGGCTCTAGTTGGTTCAAATAAGTGCCAGGACCGTCATCCCTTAATCTACCAAGATTGACCTTTCTATTTCGCCTCGAAGTTAATCATATAAGTTCTAGGTAACAGAATAGACTATGACAACTATAAGCATCACTAATTGCCATAACTCATGATATTGAAACTATTAAGTGCGTGTGTAGTCCATATTTATAACAAGATCACGACTTAACTCGCATGCATTTACTCAATTGTAAAACACTTAACCTAAGGATATCATGATTCAACATACAACACAACATCAATCCATGATTTTTTTTTTAAATATGGATCAAATTCACACGATATAGCAAAAACTAAGCCTACAAATCATTCAAGTACATCAAAACATGGCATAAAAATTTATCAATAAAAACAGTGAAGCTAAGTCTCCTACCCCCCACTTAAACGAAGCTAATCGTCCTCGGTGTGTGAGTGAAAGAAAGGAAAAAACTTAGGCCGAACTGCCGGGGCAAAGCTCATCCAAAGCAATGCAACAACCGCAAATGTATCTCACAGGGTGCCTGTGCTACAAGTAAACACAAAGAAATCTCTACAACGAAAGGCCGAAACCTTAAGTGTAGGTAACACAAACCTGGAGATGTATATATAAAGAAAATATCGGCTATAGCATGCATGTCAAAACAAGAATCGGGTGTAAAATATCCTCTCAGGGTCCCAATAAGATCTAAACAAATAAAGCAAAAAGGTGGGTTGCCTCCCACAAGCGCCTGTGTTTTACGTCGTTGGCTCGACCGGGTGACGCTTAACAAACTCAAATCATAAACGTCTCAAAACATCACTTTAACCATTTATTTCAAACAAGTAACACCAAAAACCATCAACCAAAATCTAAACTCAAGCAGACCAATATCTTAAGAAAAGTGAACAATGCGAGAACCATCGAAATTGAATTGACAAGAACCGTACCTCTTTTGGTCCTCGATGCTACCTCCTCCCAACCGGAGAATCTTTTTTTATCGGCCTGTCGATCCATCTTCTTCTGAAAATCACCACTCCATAGTCGTTTCCCCTTTTTCGGAATTCCATAAAGTTCATCCACCGGGGGGTACACAAACTGGACCGCATAAAATTCATCCACACAGAGTGGACGAGAGTAGTAATCCGGGACCGACATATCAAATATTCCTAACTCTCCCGGTGGCTCTACCAAAGATGGCCTATCAATCTCATCAGGTTTCCTCATACACTTCTTATGGAAATCTCCAATTGGGGGTGATAGAGAAATGGGCGATCCCATATCAGTCTCTTGCTCCTCTAACTCTGTCTCATCAAAGAGTGCGCTCAAATCTATCACACACCCCTCCACGTCATTATTTTGTGGTTCATCGGGAGGCTGTGTAATAGACAGAAGTTGCACCTCTGCTGTCCCCAAGTTCTGCAGCTCCTCTTCATCCCAGAGCGTTTCATTACCAAAGGCTTCTTGTTCACTCATAACAATGGTCGGTTCCCCTGCGCACTCCACCAAAGTATCAACTTTCATCTCTTCAATTTGGAGTGATGGAGAAATAGGCGATCCCAACTTAAGCTCTTGCTTCTCTGGGTCTGATAGCTCATGATGGTAACCCAAATCATCAAGCTCACTTTCCACCTGAACTTTTTCACTGTCAGCTTCCTCTGCAACCTTATTCACCTCATGTGCACAAGCTTTCTTTTCATGTTCTAGCTCTCGGGCTTCCTTAAGCGAGAGGATATCCTTGGATATGTCTAGCAACATGTTCTTCCTACGTGCCCATTCTGCTCTAGTCATGGAGGTTCTATACTCACCGCGTACACTCCTTCGGTTGAGCGCCCAAATCCGATCCATAGATTCCGTGGTCTCCCTCTGCAACTCATCCATCCGCTTCTCCCAGTCAGAACTATGGTGTATCCGCACTCTCTCGACTTTCGGCACAAAAACCTTCTCTGTCAGCTCCTCTATTATCTCAACTTCCCGTTCTTCTTCAGCATAACCGGGATCAATCTCGTATTCCTCTTGCGGTTGAGATACAGAATGGTCATACTGACTCTGCTGCTGGTGTATAAGTTGTTGCAGGAGTTGTTGGGAAACATGGTCTTGATACCCCTCATCCCTTAGCATTTGTAGCACTCGGTTGACATTCGCTTTGTTGAACTCCGGTTTAAAGTTCTGGCAATTCTGCTAAACCGGTTGATATTGTTGGACTGGTTGAAAATCACCAATCCCATTCCCCTGATTCCAATCATGCCCGTTCCCACCAAACTGTCCATTACTGTTTCCATTCGAATAACCGTAGTATTGATTCTGGTTTGCACTAGGGCACTAATAATCCCAAGAACTCTGGTTACTCTGCTGCTGATATATAGGTTGAGGCGCATACCATTGTTGTGCATATTGGTTCATTGTCATCCCTTGTTGTTCAGGTTGATAATGTGGAGGTGAGACTCTATCCATTGTAGCTTACACTGCAAGATCTCAGAAAACAACACCAGACAATCAAAGTATCTCGTCACCATCACCACAGCAATAGGTGGTGTGACACTTCAATATACGAACTCCACCAAGAAAAGAAAAGACAAAAAAATAAATAAAAAAAAATAAAACGACCTAAGCCCAAGCTTTCAGTCAACTTGCAAGATATTCACCATGTACTCCCCGGCAACGGCGCCAAAATTCTTGATAGCAAAATACTTAACCGCTAACTTTAACCGACAGAGTATCGGGTCAACGGTAGTATAGTGGTCACAAGGTCGAATCCACAGGGAGTAACAGTGAAGTACCAAAGTCGACGTAGAACTTGGTTCAGGTCAAATTAACGGTGGAGTGATAGTATACTAATGCGAAAGAAAAGATTAACTACCGGTGTATTACTAGATATTAAAATGGTATAGCCGAACTATGATCCCATGAGCTACTTTTACCCTTAAGGAAAGACTCGACAGGGAGCGTGTCTTAACCGACCTACCTATCCAATTCAGTTCATATTACATCCACCGGTGCCAACTCCTAATTCTGGTGTTAAGGTCTGAACAACTCTCGCTTAACACCCTACGCCAGGCTCATTAACCCTCCCTTTAGAAAGCCAACTAACCTAACATGGTTTACCAAAATCTAGAGCCGCTCAGAAAACCGATGAAAACCTCACATAGGGCACAGTCCTAACAACTAGCTAGGTTGTAAATCTAACAACTACGCTGTGTCTACGGAATGATCCTAAAACCCATTATCCCACATCTCACCGCAAAATACATCTATAAGTTCGATGTGTGTGTGACAGTGAACTAGGTTGTCAATCTAATTCAAAGCTATAATCTTTATAAGAACAAGTTTTAGAACGTGGATTAATCATACAAACGTTTAATTAAGCTCTACACTACTCCCGTCTAATCCCCCTTAGGGCGTTTCACCCGCTTTCACATAATTCGGCTACACAAAGGATTAGCTACTCATGATTATGCAAATAAATGGAATAGAAATTGAAATCAAACTAATAACAATAAATAAAAGAGAAATCATTACCATATAAGTTGCAGAAAATCTGATCCAGAAAATACCAAAAAGAAAAACGATCCCAAATTCAAATATTTTGTTCTTGAAAAGTAAATCTAAGCTATAAAAGTTGAGAATCAAAGGATGTTATCAAAGGATCAAAGGACATTTAATCTATCCTAAAATTGCCCCTAAATAGCCCAAGAGAAGTCTAAAGTCGGCCAAAGGTCGTATAGGGGATTAATGAGCTGTGTATTTATAGTTTAGGTTGAAAATCTGCTCCTGTCGGCCCCAAACGCCCGTTCAGTTCATGGCAAACGCTAGTTCGGCTCAACTTGACCTGTCTTTAGTAAATCAGCGATAACTCCCTGTGTAGAGCTCCGATTTGAACGATTAAAGATGCGTTGAAAAGATATTTCAATTACCTACAACTTTCATGAAGACAACTTTACCAGAACATGCCTCCTAGATGGGTAAAAATGACGATTAACGGATCAGGCATGGTGAAAATCTGCTGTCGGGGCCAAACGAGCGTTTGCCCTCCTGGTGAACGCTCGTTTGCCTTGTAGAGCCTTCTTGATTCGGGCCGAACCCATCCAAACGCCATTTTGGGGTGATTTGGACGCTAGTTTTGTTGTGTCGTAAGCGGTAGGTCCAAACACTTGGAATATAGAACTTGATATTTTATTGATACACAAAATATACAACAAATGGGACACTTGAAAAATACAAGAAAAGAGCAACTAGAAAGTGTTTGATGTGGGAGACTCACTTCACAACTTGTGTGTGTTGTATTGTTGGCCTAAGTTACAACTCCTATTTATAGGAAAGGTAAGAATATCCTAGAAAAAGTAGTAGAACCTTCTAGAGAAATGCACACTAGATGTTTCTAGGCAAAGTATGCCTTAGATATTTATCTAAGTATTTTCTAGAATTCTAGACTATTCTCTAAGGAAATAATTTCCAGATTTTTCCCATGTACTAGTTGTGGAATAATCTAGAAGTCATTGACTTCTAACACTCCCCCTCAATGACTTCTTTCTTTTGACGACGAGCTCATTTGCATCCCAAGAGCATTTACAATTCCTCGAGCTTATGTCCGCTTAATCCTTTTGTGAATATATCTCGCTAATTGATCTTGATCTTCACGTGAATCATCTATATCTCATCTTGAAGAACCTTCTCTCGAATAAAGTGGTAGTGCACTTCAATGTGCTTGGTCCTTGCATGAAATACTGGATTCTCTGCTAGTTGTAGTGATGATATATTGTCGCAATGTAAATCCACTGGGTAGTCAACTGGCTGATGTAAGTCTCTTAATAACTGCACAAGCCAAGTGACTTCTTGAGCTGCTACAGCGGCTGCCCGGTACTCTGCCTCGATGAGTTGATAGAGATCGATGAAGTTGTCTTTTGCTACACCAGGATATTACTCTGAACCAAGGTGAACACGTAACCGGTAGTTGATCGTAGAGTGTCATTATCCCCGGCATAGTCAGCATCACAAGATATCAACAAGTCTACATGGCACTCCTTTCTGGTAGAAAATACCGTAGTCATAAGTTCCTTTGACGTACCTTATAATTTTCTCGAACTAATCGCCAATGTGGCTTCCTTGGACTCTGCATAAATCGCTTTACAACGCCAACCGCGCAAAGGAAATGTCCGGTCTTGTTAACGTCAAGTATATCAAAGCTTCTACTAGTCGTCGATAACTTGTAGGATCATCCAACTCTTTGCCTTCTTTTGAGCTCAACTTGGCATTGACTTCAATTGGTGTTGGAGAAGGCTTGCAGTCTATCATTCCAGACTTCTTTAACAGATCCTTAACATACTTCTGTTGGCAAAGGAACAACCTATCTTTAGTGTACTCGACTTCAAGTCCAAGAAAGTGCTTAAGCTCTCCCAGTTCTTTCATTTGAAACCGGACCGATAAGCTCCTCTTGACTTGTTGGACTTCTTTGTCATCATCTCCAGTGATGATGAGATCATCAACATATACCAACACGACTGTTAATTTGTTATTTTGATACTTGATGAACAAACTTGAGTCGGACGGAGCCATAGATAATCCACTATGAGTCAAGAACTCTGCAATTTTTCCGTACCAAGCCCTTGGCGCCTGTTTCAATCCATATAATGCCTTTCTTAACTTGCACACGTATTTAGGATGAGTCGTACTCTCGAATCCTTTGGTTGCTCCATGTATATGTCTCGATCGATCTCGCCATGTAGGAAGGCATTCTTCACATCCATCTGCCATAGTTTCCAAGACTTACTAGCTGCTAGTGCCAGTAAAACTCGTACTGTAGTTATCTTCGCCACCGGGCTAAACGTCTCATCATAGTCTAAGCCATATTGTTGTGAGAAACCTCGAGCAACTAATCGAGCTTTATGTCTTTCTATGGATCCGTCTTGTCGTGTTTTCACCTTGTAAACCCATTTGCAAGATATTGGTTTTACTCCTTCCGGAAGAGGAACAAGTTCCCAAGTCTGGTTTTGCTTAAGCGCTTGAATTTCCTCTTTCATCACCTGGATCCATTCATCCTTTTTAGATGCCTCCTCATAGCTTGAAGGCTCCATAGTTGCAGTATCATCAACTGTCGCAATGTTAGCATACTTAGGATTTGGTTTCCTCTGTCGAGATGATCTCCTAAGTTGTTGTTCATGAGGATCAACTTCCTCCATCTCCGGTGTTGGACTTTCGAAACTGCTATATTCCATCTCTTGAGTTGCTGCCGATTTCTCTTGACCAACATCATTTACTTTCAGAGTGCATAACTCTTCTCCAGTCTTTTCTCTTATTTTCTCTTCTAGAACAGGTGAGTCGGGAAGCTCCTCATCTTGAGATGACCACCAAGAAGATGCTTCATCGAATACAAAATTTCTTGATACCATAAATCGATTCGTTCTTGGGTCACAACATTTCCATCCTTTTCTTTCCTCATCGTATCCCAAGAATATGCATCTGATTGCTTTCTTGTCAAATTTGTTTCGTAGCTCATCTGGGACGAATACGTAACAGACACAGCCAAATACTTTGAAATGACTTACAGTTGGTTTCTCTCTTGTGAGTTTCTGATATGGTGAGATGAATCCAAGCTTTGCTTGTGGTAGCCGATTGATCACATGGGCTGCAGTCTTCATACATTCTGCCCAGAAACGGGCTGGGACATTCTTTGCATGTATCATACTTCGACATGTCTCAGCTAAATGTCGATTCTTTCTTTCAGCTACCCCATTTTGTTGGCGCGTTCTCGGACAAGTCAATTGCCGGTGAATATTATTTTGCTTTAGATATTCCGAGAACTCGGTGGATGTATACTCACCTCCATTATCTGTGCGGAGACACCGGACTCTCTCTGGAAATTCTGCTTCTGCTTTACATTTGAATTCCTTGAATTTCTCCAATGCTTGTGATTTCTCCTTCATGAAATCCACCCATGTATATCTTGAGAAATCATCAATGAAGGTGATCATATATTTTGCTCCTCCAATTGACCGTTGCTTTACTGGTCCAAAAACATCCGAATGAATCAACTCGAGGGGCTCCTTTGCTCGGTATTTTGACTCCTTATATGGGAGCTGATGCGCTTTTCCATATTGGCATCCGGCATAAATGGTGTCTTCCCGACATTCCAACTTAGGAAGTCCTTTGAGCATAGTCTCCTTCATCATGACCTTAAGTCTCTTATAACTTACATGTCCCAGACGTGCATGCCATAGATCAGCTGTGTCGTTTTTTCTGGTTTTCTCAACATATCTTTGCTTGGCAATCAAGACATATATCTTGACTCCTTATTTTCACCTTCCAGGATTGGAGTACCAACGACTCTAAGATCACGATAAACCTTCACATCTTGTGGACTAAACAATACATAATTACCTGACTCTGTGAGCTGTGATACTGACAAGATATTTTTCTTCATTCCATCAACATGCATCACATTTTGCAGTATCACTGGCTGAGAATTTGAGCTTGGTGTGATCACTGTCTCTCCAATATGTCTAATTGGAAGCTTCGTGTTATCCGCCGTTACGACAACACGACCTCCTTTGTATTCTGACATTCTTTGAAGTCTTTCTTTATCACCAGTCATATGATTGCCAGCTCTTGAGTCAACGATCCACAGATTGTGAAAGTCAACACGCCCAATATCACTTGTCATAGTTGCTGCACAATTTACTGGGCCTTGTTCTTTCTTCATAGTAGTGTCAATATTTGCTTCTTCGGACTTCAATCCTGAGAAAGATGCATGAACATCCCACTCCGTTTCACTTTGATCATCTCGGGTATCTGAAGTGGCAGCGTTTCCTTCAACTTGTCTCTTCTTGAATCTACAATCTCTTGCAAAATGTCCCTTTCTGCCACAATTGAAGCAAGCATTTTGTTGCTTGTGAAAGCGTTTGTCTCCTCCTCGTGAGGTCTATCATTACTTTTCTTATTATCATGTCTCTTCTCATGACTCCCCTCTTTGGTAACTCCGTTCTTCGTCCTTTTGTTGTTTTCCATCATATTGTCTTTTGAATCCCTTATTGTTATATCTATTTGATTTTCCTCTTGCTTGACTTGCATACAACGCCTCTTCTTCTGACTTTATAACTACGCCTGCCATCTGTTTAGCCACTCTCTCGGCTAGGCTAGTAAATTTTCCACTCATCAATGGTTGGTTGTGTGGCCCAACCTTGTATCATTGTTGTGAAACTCCGATACTCGGGTTTTAAACCCTGTATCAATATTCTTCTCATCCGAGACTCACCAATTTTGGACTCCGGATCTAATTCGGAAATCTCATAACACAGAGATTTTACCTTGGTGAAATAATCTCTGATTGATAGATTTCCTTGGGTGAGCGACATCAACTCATTCTCCAGTATTTGCAGGCGTGAAATGTTCTTCCTCGAAAAACGACTAGCCAATGTGTCCCATGCTTCCTTCGGCGTGGTGGCTTTCCGGATATGCTCAATCATCTCATCTTCGATCGATGTCTTTATAGCAAACATGGCTTTCGCGGCTTTCACCCTCCATTTACGCAAAACCGTTGCATCTGTTGAAGCGGGCGGCGTTGCGTCACTTCCGGTGACATACTCCAATAAATCTTGGCTCTCCAGGTAGGACACCATACACGATTGCCACGTGCTATAATTATGATTATTTAATTTTTTAATATTACTCACCGAAAAATCAGCCATCGTGACTTAGTTTTGTTGCACTGTCAAACACTAAGTAAGCTAGGTCCCAGACCAAACAGCTCCACAGTCCCGGACTGCGCACGAACAAGAATCCTTGATTGATTCTTCTCAACCGGTGAATAATACCCTCCGACCGTTTATTTCGGCAGAGTGACGACGTCATTGGTCCCCGACCAAATATCACCACCACAAAAAAACTGCGCCCGATCGACAAGGCTCCGATACCACTTGTTGTGTCGTAAGCGGTAGGTCCAAACACTTGGAATATAGAACTTGATATTTTATTGATACACAAAATATACAACAAATGGGACACTTGAAAAAATACAAGAAAAGGGCAACTAGAAAGTGTTTGATGTGGGAGACTCACTTCACAACTTGTGTGTGTTGTATTGTTGGCCTAAGTTACAACTCCTATTTATAGGAAAGGTAAGAATATCCTAGAAAAAGTAGTAGAACCTTCTAGAGAAATTCACACTAGATGTTTCTAGGCAAAGTATGCCTTAGATATTTATCTAAGTATTTTCTAGAATTCTAGACTATTCTCTAAGGAAATAATTTCCAGATTTTTCCCATGTACTAGTTGTAGAATAATCTAGAAGTCATTGACTTCTAACAAGTTTGCCTGAAAACCCGACTTTCTGAATGTAAATTGCTCCGTAAACGCCAGTTTGGTTTGGCCAAACGCCAGTTTGCACCAAGCTTCATTATTTTCATCATAACTTCACTTATACGGCTTCAAATGAGAAGATTCAAATTGAATTGGAAATCTGATTCAATCCTCTACAACTTTCATCAAGACAACTTTTCCTAAAAGTGTCTCCAAGTGTGACCAAAATGCCCCTGAAGTGACTGGTTCAGATTTCGTCAATGATTCTTCACTCTTTTCTCCTCCTTAGCCCCAAATCTCGTTCTTTCTCGAGACTCTCTTCATTATTCTCGACCTTATACATCAATCTAAGCCTGAAAACAAAGACACGAACATCAAGGCATAGTATATATTGACAGAAACGTAACAAAATCCACATAAAACACGAGTTTTTAGGACGAAAACGTCATTAGTCTCGAAACATGCATATAAGTGAATATCGTTCATATACCACCCATAATAGTCCAAAATAACCATGAATAACTCGTAAAAGGAGGTAATCTCATATAAGAAATACACTACAATTTGACTCCCATCACATCTACTTTTAACTTTGGTCAAAGAAAGAAAATGGATGACTAAAAGAGCCATTACTAGACTACCACTCTAAGGTTACCGGCAAAGTGGGAACCCTTGGTTGCTAAAGTTTTTTTTTTTTTTTTTTTTTTTTTTTTTTAAATGGAGGTCGCTAAAGTTTAAGTCACCAAAAGTTTTTAAATTGGTGTTCTTGTATAGGGGAATGGAGGCAAATTTTATGTTGTTTAATAAAATAATCACCGGGAGGTCTCAGGTTCGAATGCCTCTAAAGAAAATTATTATTTAGAGTCATCCAGTGTAGTTTTCGTTTTTAATAAAGTTATACCACATTATGTGATGTGTTTAATTTGTCCACTCTTGTGAGGTTATAATGTTTTTTTCTTTTCAATTGTAATAAAAAGAAGGGGAAGGGGCCATAAGAACAAAAAAAATTAATAAATGGGTTTGGAAGGACAAAATTAAAATTTTCATGATTATAAATGACAAAAATCATAATTGTTACTTTAAAATTGTTACTTCACGTGTTAATGTTACTTTGTGTTTTATGATTATTCTTACATATTTACTTTATTTCACATTTGTTCTTTATATTTATTCTTACATAATTATTCTTTTTGTCTCTTGTTAAATTACGCTTTTTTCTATCCCGATTTTTTGATAATTTTGTCCTTATGAACAAAAATATATAAAAAGAAAAAACCACCAAACTCAATTATTTACAAATGACAACAATTCCTTAATTAAATGTTTGAGAATTTACACAATCGGTGTCGCTACGAATTGTCACACCGATTTACTGAAAAATGCATAAATAGCATCATTCAATAACTTACACTTCAGATTAATGACAATAATTAGTGTCGGACAATATTTCAATGCTAATTAGCACGTTGATTCAGCAAAGGTACATATAGAACCTCTAGCAAAGAAAGTGCACAATGAAAATAAATTATGTCATTTAACAAACACTTTGAAGTGTCACTTAAAAATGACACTTAAGCGTACAAACAAAATGACACAAGAATCAGAGCATATTGTATTAACCATACATATATATAGTCACACAATATGTATTATTACAGATTGACTTGTGATAGTAATGACAATAACTGCTTTCAGGCAATGTTTCAAATACTAATTGTCACAATTTTATTCACCAAAGGTAAACAAGTCCTAGAAAAATTGGCATATACACATTAATGACATATTTAATTAACCCTACTTCTTAGCAATTACAAAAATAAAATACTTTATTGTGAAATAGGACACAAAGAAAATAACAATTCCAGCGACTAACAATTTATGCGTAGAAACAAAATGACACAAACACCATAAAAACATATTCATTCCACTATCGGATCTAAGTCTAACTAGTTGATCTAACACCTCCCCTGTTTTTTTCTTTTTAACCCAGGATTAGTTTCTGAGATTTATTAACAAGTAGTTCAGCAATGGAGGAAGAAAGCATGACTCCTGGATACTTCCGATTGATTCATAAAGAGCTCTCACAAATTCAGCATGCCATGAAGGTTGATCTGAATCGAGCCCACTTGCTAGAACGGGACGTCAAAATCCTGGAAATGTTTTGTATGTGCCTTGAAACATGGAAGTATTCCAGTATTATTGATGAAGAAAATGAAGAAATCATGGAAAGACTGAGATCCGTGATCACTACTCTTAAATTGATATGGCCGGAAGACTTCACATTAACATTGTCTCTTCTTCGCAAACGAATGCATGAAACTGGAATGAATGTGTGCATACAGGATTTTGATTCGGTAATGTTTGAATTGAAAGGGAAAATTCTGCAAAGTAAACTACAAATTGAAGGTTTGTGTCGAAATATGATACATTCCTCCTCGATGATGATGATGCAACATAAGTCTCCAGGATTTTGGCAGATGTTAGACTTTGTTAACAAGATTCGGGTGATTTTGGCAGATGTCAGATATCGGATTTCGAAAAATGATATTTTGGAAATCAAGATAGTATTTTTGACAAGAACATTGAAAAAAACTAATATACATTGCACAGATGGGAAGGAAAACCTTCGATTTATGAATTTTGCTGGTTATTATGCTAACAGTGTAGCATGGTTAGCATGTTTGTATTGGGAAAAAGAAGACAATGATCATGAAATTGCTTCTGAAATGGACATCGTCCACTTTGATATGTTGCAGAAGTTCATACCTTACGCATACGATATTGCGCAATTGTACTTTGGCATCTTAAAGTCCGACGATGTGCAGCCGGAGTCTGATTATTTTCTTCTTGGTGAAGCTGTTGAAAGCATTGTTGATGTTTTCTTTGAGCACCTGGCTATCGTTTTGAAGGATGATTTTCCATTTCTTCGGGATCGTCTAATATTGCTTTTCACATTTCTCACCGATCCTCTATGTGAGGATGTTGAAGAAGAGGAAGGAGATTCAATCCGCACTCAAATTTATGCTATTTTGCATGAGGACGTGTATCTCCTTCATCTTTTGAGAGATGAACAAGGATTTCTCACGACAAAAAGCGCTTTTGAGCTTGTATGATCGGGATCGATATAGTAAATGCTATGATCAGCAACTTTACCGTGGATCATCAGGCTCTGAGATCACACTGGAATTGGAGAAAATGGAATACAACTATTTTCCTTCTCTTCATAGAGAGCTCTCTTTTCTTGATTTCCATGTCGGGAGAGGTTTGCCGATATAGAGCAAGCTATGAGCTTATACAAGATGGAGCTTAGATTCCTAAGGATGTTCTTTCTATGGTTAGCCACACGGGATGATACCGATGAAGAAATCAAGCTAAAATTGAGCTCTGTGATCACTTCATTTCAAGGGATATGGGGCGAAAATGAAGAAGAAGAGAGACTTCTTGATCACACTTTCATCATGCGAAAACGTAGCTATTGGTGGAAAAAGATGAATGGTATCCATTGGCTTTTGAATTAAAAGGAAAAATTCAGAAGTCGAAGCTAGAAACTGAAGCATGGAGGTGCGTAGATCTGTTTCATTTGACATTTCAATACAAAACGTCCACAAGTTATAAGATCCTCAAGTTTATGGATTCTATCCTCGACAATTTAAATGATCTTGTCAGCTACAAAGCTATTGAAATCATTCCGTTCAAGAAGCAGATTGAAACCTTGGATGAGAAGCTAATATTTTTGAAGAATCTTTTGAAACTCGCCTTGAATTGCAAATATTGTCAAGACTTGGGAGAATTAGAAATATTTGTTCAAGCCTTTGCTGGTGATGCTGCACGGTTGGCATTTCTTTATTGGACACAAGAAGCAAATGCTGAAAATGCATCTGATGAAACAAATTCTATCTTTTTTCATTTGCTGCAAAAGATCAAACCATCCACGCCTAATGTTGCCAGATTGTACTTTGGAACCCTTATGGCCATATATGCGCATCGATCTGATTCTCATATGTTCGGACAAACTGCTTTTAGCTTTGTCAAATTTTTTCTTGAGGACCTGGTGACTCACTTGAAGGATGATGATTTTCAAATTCTTCAAGACAATATCATATGTCTTTTGACATTTCTCAACGATCCTCCTAATCAAAATGCAGAGGAATCGATTTGCAGCCGAATGGATGTTCTTTTCTGGGAGGGTTTGTATGGCCTAATACCATTTGATGATATGGAAGATGGTTTCTCCAAGAAAAAAGTGCTTCTAAGTGATTTTATGATGAAAATCGAAGCTATCAATGCTGATATTAGATGCATTTACGGTAAATTCCCAGATTCATCTCTATATAATTTCCCAAAGGTTATTTCTCCACAATTTCTTGACTTTCTCTTGAAGAATCTTAAAAGCCTGAAGGATAGGATGAATAGTGACCGTAAGTATGTATCTTTTGTGAAATACAAGATCATAAAAATTGAGGAGGAACTAGCTTCTCTCTATCATATTTTCGATTTACAAAGTGAACAAAACGAGACATGGTTAGAAGTTGTCAATGTTTTACATCTGACGGAGCATGTCATCCTGACATGCATTAGTTCGTTGTTTGTCTTTGATCATCCATTCTGGTATCACATGGCCTATCTTTCGAAAGTCTTTGATGAAATTAGGGCGGTTAAAGCAAAGATTGAGAAGATCAAATTAGAGAACAACATAAACAAAGCAAGATGCCTCCCTGGTTCGGTCGGTTTCATTAGTGAAGTCCCAGAACAAGTTCGACCTTTCGAAATCAATGAATTTGTTGTGGGTTTTAAGGATGAGAAAGAAAAAATTATTGGCTTGCTTACAAGGGGACCTATGTCACTTGACATTGTTTCAATTGTTGGCATGGGTGGATTGGGGAAGACCACTTTAGCCAAAAACGTTTCACGTTCCTCATCAATGAAATGTCAATTTCACGTAATCGCCTTCTGCTCCGTTTCGGTAGATCATAATACTAGGAGGATGTTACATGACATTATACACAAAGTTAATGGGGTTGACGGCATAAGCGGTGACATGACTACTGATGACTTAGCTCACAAACTACAAAAATGTTTGAGGGGTCAAAAGTATCTTGTTGTGTTGGACGATATCTGGAATGTAAACGCATGGGATTCTGTAAAAAGGTCATTCCCTGATGACCAAAATGGAAGTAGAGTCATGATCACGACCCGATTCCGTGATGTTGCGGACAAATGCAAAATCAATTGTAGCCCACATCAGCTACGTTTTCTGAATATGGTTGAAAGTTGGGAATTATTACAAAATAAAGTGTTCCGGAATGACATTTCACCACCATATCTCCATGAGATTGGAAAGCAGATTGCTAAAAACTGCAAAGGCCTTGCTTTAGCTGTTGTTGTAATTGGAGGGCTCCTTGCTAGAACGGAAAAAAGCCTGAGGTGGTGGAGCGAAGTTGAACAAAGGTTAGCTTACTATCTTTCTAACGAGGGATGTATGGAAATTTTGGAATTAAGTTACAAACATTTACCTGAGAATTTGAAACCTTGTCTTATCTATCTTGCTGCATTTCCTGAGGATTGTCGGATCTACGTCAACCGTGTGATAAGGCTGTGGATTGCGGAAGGATTCGTGCAAGAATCCAAGAGAAAAAGCCTAAAAGATGTAGCAAAAGAGTACTTTCACGACCTAGTTGACAGAAGCTTGATCATTGTCGGTGCAAGAAGTTCTAGTGGGGGGATAAAAACATTTCGTGTTCATGATTTAATACATGAATTTTGTCAAACGAAATGCAGAGACGGGAACTTTTTCCAGCTGAACCATGGAATTGCATCATCTAGTACTTCAAGCCATTCAATAAATAACCCTTATCGTGTTTCCTTGAAGAGAGAACACGATGTTACTATTGCTGCTGGATCCTCACTTTTTAATGCTCGCACCCTATGCTATTTTAGTGAAAGGTTTGATAATGGAGTTGTTAGTAAAATCAATCTAAGGAAGTTCAGATTTCTTCAAGTGTTGGATTCGGGTCTCGATCGGAAAGAATATGATATAAATGAACTTAGCTCTCTGATTCATTTGAGATATATTGATGTTCGGTTGATGGAGTTGGAACGAAATTCTATCCCATCGTGGATATCCAATCTCTGGAATATAAAATCTTTAAAGTTGGAATTAAGGCGTAATCCTGGAATACATTTGCCAGAGACTTTTTGGAGAATGAAAAGTCTTAGGTATGTCAATGTATCGTTTTGCATACTAAAATTTCCAGATGACGACGACAAGCATGATGAGGCATATCTATCTAGTGATAAAATATTGGATAAGGTGGTAAGCTTTTCATGTCCATATTTAAATACCGGAAAAGATGTCAAAAGGCTTCTCCAAAGGCTGCCCGTCGTTCGGAAGCTGAGTTGTGGTTTAGATCGGAAGTGGAGTTGTGATTTAGGAGGATCTCCAGTTGATGATGAAGGATCAGTAAAAACATTTGACTTTTATAGGGAATTGGAGTCATTGAAGCTATATAATCATGGACTTAAAATCAACATGATCAACTTCCCTTCAACTCTCAAGAAACTAAAATTACATCACTTTCATCTACACGGGACGGATATATCAGCAATTGCAGCAGAGCTACATGTTCTTGAGGTTTTGTGTCTAAATTCCTGTTCCTTTGTGGAGCCAACATTGGAGACGGAAGATTTGGTATTCCAAAAACTGAAATTCTTTTTTCTTAGTGATGGAATGCCATTTTCAAATAATGACTCTTTGGAGGAATGGAATGCCTCCACTGAGTCCTTCCCTCGTCTACAGAAACTTGGGATTCATTGTAAAAGATTAAAAGAGTTACCGTCCTGTTTCGGAGAGAGTTCAACCTTGAACAGTATTTACGGTTCATTATCTTCGGAAGCTGAGAGTTCGGCTCGTAGAATCAAGGAAGAACTGATGGAACTGGGGACACGACTTGAATTTGGGATCACGTTCAGAAACTAATATTAATCAAGTAATTCTTCTTGAAATTAAAAAGATAATACTAGTAATATATCTACTATTTGTTTTTACCATTTACTACCATTAGTAATCCTAATCAATCTGCTTCTTCTTTTTTTGGGCAGGACTTGAGCTTCTATGTTAAATATGCTAGAGTGGCCTCCAGAAATGACACGGTGGGTTCGGCATTGTTTCATGTTGATCACCATTAACAAGGAAGCCAAGTTGATGTGTGCTTTGATTTTTTTTTTTTTTTTTTTTTGGTTGATCAACATTTTATTTAATAACCATTTTGAAGCTTGTCCCAATATATATATAGAGAGAGAGAGAATTAAGTTACAAATTATGATGTTTTTTGGGAGTGAAGAATGTGAAGATGAATAAGAAGAAGATGTGTGTTTTTTTTTAAATTATTGTTTAAGATGATAAGTCTACGTCATGATCAATGAGTCTACGTCATGATAAATGGTGTAGGGATGTGTTGTGTCACTCGTTATGTCCGAATGGTCTACATCATGATATTTTTCCTTCTTTGAATCTGTGCGCTCAGAAAGGCATGGTTATATAATGGGAGTATTTGTTCACCCTATCGTGTTTCTATCGGTGTTGCATCACACTACTATTTGTGCATGACAATGAATCGACTTTTCAAAGCATATTCTTGAGTCGATAATTGACTTTTGAAAAGTCAATTGAGAGTTGGTTTTCGATTGTGTGAAATGGTTATCGGTGTCTGGGAAATTGCAGGAACGTACTACCAACGAGTTTATAGTTTGAGTTGTGTCTGCTATGCATAGAATCGCGTTGCACCGTTCTACTCGGGGGGTCCCTTTTCTCTGTACTTTAGTCAAAAAGCCTACTAAATAGACGCTTTGATTGCTTTTTATTTTTTTATTTCATCGAGACCAAATTACATATGATGACATCTACTAACGCCGCATGTCATGAGACTGAACTTACTTAGGCCTCATGCGCGCATCTAAATATTTTGGTATTTATAAAATCATAAAATAAAATAAAAACAATTTGTATCACATTATTTACATAATTTGTTTATAGCGTAAACAAATATGTAAATATAATTTACAAAACTTTTTTTCTTACAAATTATACTACAAATCAACAGAATATAGACTTATTCTTTTTCTCTCAAATAAATTTCCACACACGTTAGGTTGACTATGACAACACCTTTGAATTCTTCATAGTACATTTATTCATTTCAAGCAACAATTAATGGTTCAAAGTTGAAATTAAATACTACTTTTCACACAGATTAAGGAAGTTGTTTAAATTAGTTATGTGTACGTCGTTAATTTTGATAAAAATGTCTATAATACCTTTTAACTGTTATTAATGCAGAGCAGTAAAAAGTGGATGAATAGATAATAAATAAGGGGTAGAAGTAGAATTAAATTTTTTTTTTTTGTTGAGAAAAGACAGAATTAATAATTATAGTAATAATTTTCTTATATAAATGATTCACCAGGATGTATCCATTGTTTCCATCTTCTTCAACTTGAAAAAATGGCTTCCTTTTCTACCATTAAAACTTCTTTTGCTATTTTTCTGATTTTTCTGTCATTACTTACAAAACAAGATTTCATACCCCCAATTCTCTCACCATTTTTTTGGTATTAATTTCTTTCTCCCCTTATTATAAGTTCATTAATATTTAATTCTCTCCGTAAACTACCATAGAGAGTTCAGATCCTCTGCACTGTACAACACCGTATATTAACTATGGAGTGTCCAAAACAAAGTCGCCTTAGTCTTTTTCTTTTTCAAAAAACATGCTTCAAACGACGTCGTTTTTGACCATCCACAGCCGGAACACAGTGTTTTACACAGTAGAGGATCCGGGCTCCTCCAGACTATATGTACGTTACACTGAATGTTATTACGTGAATCCAAAGTTTGGTACACAAATTTAATTTCATGCATGAAGTCCTCATTTTCTTGTAAAACTAAGTACCTTGTAAATGATTTTTGAGCTATAATTAATTTTCATAGTGTTATTTTAGTTATTATGTTTATGGGTGTTAATTATAATTATAATTGATTTTATATATATATATATATATATATATATATATATATACAGAAAATGTATGCAATGATGTGGAATGTGGAAAAGGGACATGTGAAAAAGCAATAGGGCAGCCATTTAACTTTGTTTGCAATTGTCAAAGTGGTTGTGTAACGTCCACAGACACAATGCAGTAGCAGAAAATAAACGAATAAATGTGTCCGGTCATTCTTGGACCAGCCGTTTCGCTTGGTCTAAAAGTCTTGCTTGGAGTTATGAAGGCGGCTTTTATGCCTCGCTACTTATCTGAGGTGGCGTTCTATTATTTTTCCTATGTGAGACCTTACATTCTCCCCCATATATAAGGAGGTGGCGTCGCTGCAGACGGCCAAGACTGATAGGATCATCCTACCAGGAGAGGTAATTAGAGCCATCCTTACACCGTCTTCTTATGCGATCGCAATGCATAGTTCCGTCTGATAGTCGGCTCTGAATACTGATTCTATGTAGCACGCCCCTGCACTCGGCCCTAGTAGCGCTAAATGAGTCATAAATGTCCGGTCAACTGCTTAGACCGCCGTCCTCGCTTGGTCTAAAAGTGCTCACCCGAGTTGACAAGATCTTTATGTCTCACACTTATACGGGGGTGAGTATTCTATTATTTTTCCTATGTGAGACTTTACAGGTTGGAAAAAACTTCGTCAAGGAGATGAAACTAATTTGCAGTTTCTTCCATGCATTATTCCTGACTGTAAGCTTTCTTCTTGTTATATATATATATATATATATATAGATAGGCACCAGTGTTCGTTGCACACGTGCCCTCGGTATTACAATGCATAATAGATACACGGTTAAACAAACTATATATACAACATAATAAGTACTTAGATTAAAAGTAAAGGATGGTAGACCAAGTTAAAGCATATGTTAAGAATATTTTGCAGTTACATATTCCACAATAACCCGAATTTACTTCTGAAATGGACATGATCAGCCATTGGTACTGCAAATGTACGATAGATACGCGTGGAAGTATCTGCTTAATTACCGTATCTAAATACCAAAATATACGATAGATACAACAAAAAGTCTATCTTCGGTTATGCATCTGAATATTTTTTTTTAATCATTGTGGCCGAGTAGCAACCTGATTCAGCATGCGTGCATGGTACAAAAAACGTGCATTTGCTTTTGATTATGTGCAAAATATGGCTGAGTTTGAGGGCCTGCCTTACTTCTTTCAAGTGGTTTGAGTGAAATCCAGCCTGACTTTCTTTGCGGCTGTGTCATCTGTCTTGGTTTCAGGTGTTTCGGTGCTCCTTTTTCCTTCCTGCTTTTCTGCAGCAGTATAGTTTTACATGTAATTTCAGGGTTTTATTTGCTGGTAGTATTGTTGTGTATGGTTTGTTGGTTTATTAATTTACCTGGAGTACCGCTGATAACTGCTTTGTCTTTTGTAGGAGTTGAGGTACCATGTAGTATGGATTCTGCCTCAGTATCTTCCCAACAATATCCCAGTAGCTTGACAAGGTTAGGATGTGATAGCCTTCCAAGGAATTTTATCTCAGACTGTATGCACAAAAGAGACAGAAACATTTTTAGACATCCCATGGAAAAATGGATACGGTACAAGATATGTATCAAAAATTCAATACAAGTACTCCAAATGATTGGAAATGCCTAAACAAATTTCTTAGTTAGAAATAAGGGAATACAACAGTTGGGAAACATTAACGGCTGATGATTTTACCTGCCATTCTTGGAATCCTTGAGCACTTTCAGACTTGAGTTTCTTGACGGCAACGCCGCTTTTAGAGTTGGATTTGTCATCTAGATTTCCCTTGTACACTTTACCAAATCCACCTTCTCCAAGAACCATATCACTTCTGAAGTTTTCTGTAGCTACCTTGAGTTCTGTAAAAGAGAAAACCTTTAAATTGGGATGAGGCAAGATCATCCCATTAGGATAAGAATCTTCATTGAAAGTTGAGGCAGAAGATCCACTGTTCCCTGATGAATCACTGTTCCCTGAAAATGCAACTTTACTCATTTCTGTTGACACTCCTGCACCAACACAACACATAAAAAAGTCTAAATTTCAGTAATTTGTACAAAAACAAAGCCTAAATGGACAAAAACTGAAGAGGAAAACTCCAATATTGTGTTTGTGTGGAAAAAGAAGAAGCATTTAACATGACATCTTTAAACATCTATGAAAAACAGAGACAGATAACATAAAAGCAGACTAAACATAAGAGGAAGCCTAATAATATGGACTGAATCTTCATAGCACGAACACATGCGAGGACATGAAAACCATCCAGAAATGGAAAATGTTTGTTAAAATTCGGAAATCTTTTGCAATTTGGATGGATGTTACAACAATTATCAATGTGAAATAGGAGAGAAAATAGTTGTAATGCAAAAAAAAGGGAAAACTTGCCCGAGGGGATTGGCACTTGGTAGTATGCAATCACCTTATGAAGCAAAAACAGCGAATATTGGACAAAATTAAATTGATTGATCGTACAAAAATGGGGCAAAAAAATTGGGGGAAATTTTGATGAAGACCGAAGATTGACATACCGTAAGTAACAGAAGCAGAAGATTGGGTCTTGACATTACTGATTGGGGAAGAAGAACTCCAGCACATACCCATTTTCATAAAGTTTTTTCAATGGGGCACCAAAGCACAAAGAGAGTAGTTGTTACCAGATCAGGTGAAGAGGTCTGGAGTTGAATCCCTCAAACCAAATTCACGAGATTATTCTGCCGATCCTGAGGATGCATTAAATTAAATCTCACGAAACCAAATGACCTACTAATAAGCTTAACCACAAATGCGATGCGACTTGAGGGGCATTCGTGCTTTCATGCACAAAACCTGATTATTTAACAATAATGTAAGTCACCATCTATGAAATGTGTAATCTAATATATGCATTGACATCGTTTTTTTATAGAAAACAGAACATCTTACAATTGAGTCAACAAAACGAAACAACAAAATGAGGAAGATTAACAAAATGAAAGATGAAAATAATTTTTATCACTAATTAAGGGGTCGAAGAACTTTATTCCCCTTAGATCATGCCATATGCCTCTTCCTATGAACAAAATTTTATGCCCATATTGGCATTTAGACAGCAGTTGCGTATTTTAGTACGAATTAAACCCGATTTGTAGAAGTAATTAGAGAAACAACAGAGAAGCTACAATAAGAACCAAACGCAGCATGCGTACCCAATACACCACAGAAAGCATACCATCAATACATTCGACACCAATTAAGTAAACAACTAAAACGCTGTGTTCTGAAACTTGATAAACCATTACAACTTTTTTCGTGGCAGTCAAAACCGGAAATGCAATCTCCATAGTTCAAAGGAGAGAATCTTTATACACTAAATCCTAAACTATATTTCACAACAACGAAATGCCTCATTTTCATCCAAAAGAAAAATGGCAAAGGTGCCAAAGCCCTTACGCAATTGAGAACCTAACAAACTATGAACTTTCACTATACTAATTGAAGAATCATCACCAAAAGGCAACTAATAATCATGTGCTTTTGGTTTTTCCCTGCACTTCTTCAATACATTCAACAGATCCATTTACAAAATCATCTCTAGGTACAATTTCATTTCCGACAATCGAATCATACTATCGTTCCGGGCGTCTTTAGTGGAACCACACCAATTCTACCGTCACAATTCACTTGATGAAAGTCGTTCGATTGATTGTTTACACCCAAAACTCTATTCACAGCCTATGACTTCCAACGCACCCAAAAAACAAAGATGACTTTCAATCCTCAAAGCAATTAACCACCTTTTGAGTGAAACTCTCAGTTGGACTATAGTGTTACAGAAAAGGTTAACTAATTAGACTAAAATCAAGAGCAATGAACAAACAAAATTGAGGTCTTTAATTCAGAAAAAAAAATTCAAAATACCATTATCACAGCACAATATAACAATCAAACTTACAAATCCTGAAAATAATAAGTGGATAAATAAATAATTCAAACCTTCAAAAGAGATGCATAGCTCTCAGCTTGTTCAATCTCTGAAAAATACCGACTCCACCTATTCCAATCCCAATCCGAAGCAGCGGCAGACGAAACCCCATCATTGAAACCAGCATCAATAGCAGAAATCTCATTGCTTTTACTGCAAAGACAGTAGCTTTTTGACTTCTTACTGTTCCCTGAGCGAAAGAAACTCCGTGGAAAACTGAAAGTTGCAGAATTCTTGATCTGGGAAAAGGAGAAATTGATGTCTGATGAAATCGAACATGAAGAAGTAGATAAGGATGGCCTTAATTGATGAAAAGGGACAGTTGAATGCCCTGTGGCGCAAGTGTTTGGAACAGCCGTGGCTATGGCTGCTCTCTGTAATCTCTGTTTGGCTGTGAAGAATCCCGAGCAATAGCAAAGCGATAACGATACACCGACCAAGTGGAGAAGACTAAACCGAATACTGAAGAAGGACAACAATTGCAACCAAAGAAACTGAAGATTTACCTTCCACAAGCGAGAGCCCAGAAACCGCGTAGACAGAGACGGAATGTTGCTGATGGCGGTTGCAGAAGCATATACAGCAACATGTCGGTGGTGGATGCACCTAAGCACCTAACCTGGACAGCAGCCATTGGAAGAGAAGGGCGGTAGTGGAAGGCAATCTCCAATAACCGGGAAAATAAATAAAGGGGAAAAATTAGATAAAAGGTATGATTAGCTAAAATAGGCAAAACAGAGGATAACGGAAAAGGACAAAAAAACAACGACGAAGATGTAAATATAATAAGTACTACTAAGGTATGATATATATATATATATACTAGTGGCGGTAACGTGCTCCGCACGTTTTTGCCCTCGCTTTTGAGGAAGCTACGTATATACATAAATTCAATTCGATTGATAGACCTGGTCTGTAAAAATATGATTTATACGTAGATAGTTGTATGAAGCCAAAAAATGATCTCAAACATCCACCAACAAGCACAACCACAAAAACATTGCCCAAACATCATGGGGCCAAAATACCAAAAAGCATTCAAATTCATCATAACTCTGTTGTAAAGGAGGGATAACTACTGTGAAGAGATTCATACATACAAGTTGAAGTAAAATTGCATTCTGCTAGTGTGACTGAGACAATGAAATACCAAAAAAGCAGCATTTATAGATCCAAAGACACAATTCAATGTCACACTAAAGAGAGAGTCAAATAGCAGGGACCAGTAACCTGTATAGTGACAATTATACCATTGAATGGCAGTAGCTTACTCCTGATACCAATTGCTGAAAGAAAAATCTTGCCTGAAACAATTGAAAGATGGAACATGTAAGAAGCCGATTTAATTACTCGATTCCGAAGGTATTCGGTACGAAATCAAGAAGAAAGACAAGTTGTTTTGGTCTGAAACTACCTCATCTTCACTAAATCTACCAGCATTGCATATTTTTTCGAAAAGTTCCCCACCTGCTGCATATTCCATCACTATGGCTAAGTGAGTTGGTGTTAAAAACACCTGAAAACAAACAAAAGTATATAACTTTTAAATACCAAACATGATCCGACCCCGAATTCGCAACATCTCTGTTTTCTCTGATTTGAACATGTGTTCACAGTTTAGAGCCAAGAACATCATAGTTTACAGCACCATCAATGATTAAAGATCGATTTTTTCGGGGATCTGAATCGTCAAACCTCATGAATTTTGAGAGAGCGGGAGGGTGGAAGCATGTTTATGGGGTGTAAAAAAAGTTGCAGTTCATGACCCCAAAAAAAAGAGGAAAAAAAAGGGCTGCAGTTCTTGTGTGATTTAACATGCAACTTCATACAGTATTTGATTTGAACTCCTCCTTATAAACAACTAATCCGGTAAAATGAAACAAAAACCCAAAATGAAATCATGATATACAAATCATCAAAACCTGAAAAGTGGGAGAACAAAAAAGATAATATTAGTGTATCAATTACCTCTTTAAATCTAACTATATTGGGGTGTTTCAAGAACCTGTGGTTCATGATCTCCCTCTGAACATTGTCATCAATCTGTAACCCAAGAAAAAAACAAAAAACAAAAAGGACATCAAAATGAATATGATGTTAAATTCAGTCAAAAGAAAGAAGAAAAAAGAAGCAAAAAAGCATAAAAAAGGCAAAACCTTGAGGCCACTTTCAATATATTTGACAGCATACAGCTCACCAGTCCACAAATCCTTAACCAGCTTGGCTACTCCAAAGTGACGAGAACCAGTTGTCGGCTTTTTAGATTCCTATTTAGTAATACACCACAAATAAAAAAACAAAAGTAGACTGAATGAACCTTTTTTCTTACAGGGAAACTGGGAATCTGAAAGAACTTAAACAAAAACAAAGCTATACAAAATTTCTCACCTTAAGCACAGTCTTAGGGTCTTCAATAGCTACTGTAGGAGTTCAATTGGAATGAGCGAGCAAAGTATTTATCTCTTTACTATACTCCATAAAATAACGCCAGCTATGTAATGAGAACACATAATTGTATTATCATTATGGCAGTATGGCTATAAAATAGAAGCTGGAAAATAAGATCACAAAAGAAAATAAATGGAAAATGCAATTTCTTTTACCATTCAGTTTAAAGGCACCATTTTTTACAAAGTAGCAACTGAACTCTTCCGCCTTTGAAGAAGAGCGAAAGGAGCAACGGAGCCATAGGGAATGAGAGTTCCCAGAACAAGGAGTTGTTGCATCAACAAAATTTGTACCCTCAGTAGCATTAGCAGGAACAACAGTACCAGTATAGTTACCATCCACATTAGATACTGCAACATTGCTCTTGACAATAACAGCATCCAAACCAATACCCACAGTAGGGGTAGTAACCTGTTCAACAACAAAATCCACAGATGCAAAGGCCTCATTTATATATCTTAGTTTGGGAGAGACTACATCTCGGGTAAAAACGAGATATTGCAGTAAACAATAAGCTATGCTTCATAAAAAGCTGAGCAGACCTGGAGTACACGAGATGCTGCGGCGGTGGTTTTCTCATAATCATTCTTTGCAAACGCACTCGCCAGAATGGCCTGAAAATGAAACCAAATACAAAGATGAGAGGTAAAAAAAAGTGTGAAAGATGAAATATTGAGGATATAAGTGCAAAGACTGTGAAACGAATGGGGACCAAAAGTGTCATTATCCCAATATAAAAATTAAAAAAGAAAGTGATGAGCCTCACTTGTCCAGACACGGCCAATTCGTCAGCAAGCAAAGAAGTTGCCAACCAAACCTGCAGGCAAATCTGGAAAGCAGCCATGGATGTTGTTCCAAGCCTTGCAGCCAATGAAGCTGCTAATGTCACACACGACGTTGAAGCAATCACCTTAAATAATAGAAGAGAACCTGGTGCCAAATGTAAAGATGTAATGAACTGTGACAACCTTAAAGGAAACAAAATGTTAAGACTATACAGAGCACATACGGACCACAAAAAACATTTGATTCTACTTACCATTATTAAGAAACCGACCAAATTGTAGTCCTTTCAGACTTGGAGGTAAAAGAAACAGTTGTTGCATTAGTTTCCATAAAAGTATGATGGAAATAACGTACCTACGAATATTTACGAATCAAATTGACAGTGAAGAGAAGAAAACAAAAAGAGCATGGAATTCAGCAGATAATAATGCTATAAGAGAGAAAAAAAATTAATATACACAAAACTTACTGACAAGTAACATGGGCTATGGCTGCATCAGTAATACCCAACCGAATACTGAATATTAAGAGGGGATCCAAAACTATGTTCAGAGCATCGCCAATCACTACATTGCCAAGTGAAATGAAGTGAATATGAAACTCTGACAAAAATAAAAAGAACACTGAAATAAGTTGCAAGGAATGAGTTCTGACCAGATGCATAGAGAGCGTTTTAGTGTCCTTAAATCCACGAAAGATACCTTGCATGGCTAAGGGAAGGAGAACAGCTGGAGAACCGAGTGACCTCACTGTCGAGTATTTCTCAGCTGGGCTTAACATAGGTGAACCCTACAAAGACAAAGGGTCACTGTCCCATTAGAGGATAACCGATCGCAAGAAGAGATATTTCAAGAAATCAATAAAAATAACTGATGAACTTACAGATATTATACCCATGTATCTCAGCAAAGGTTTTGCAGCAAAAATGAGGAGTACAGCTTGGATAAAACCAAGCACACCACCAATGATCAGTTCTAATGAAGCAGATGAATTATATCTAATATTGTTATCCCCACCTTCCACTTCTGAGTCACTATCTGTAAATCGAGCCGACTCACTTCTTAAATCTAGTCAAAACCAACAGAGCATAGTGAACAACGTAGTTCGAAGCACAAGAAACATTAGCACAAAGAAGTATGGTGAACTACAAATGTCTAATGTCATGAAAGCAAGAATCTTTATACCAGTTTTTGGGAGAAGTTCTTCCTTTTTTGCACCTTCAACGAATCGATCTTCAACAACAACTTCGATTGTGTCTAATTCAATACCGACAGTTTTGGAAGCAGCGTCTTCTTCAGCAGAAAAAGAAGTTGTGACACTAACAACCAAATAACACTATCAATACCAAGCACAAGCATCCTAATTAACCACCAAAAAGAAGGCCACGAAGGTGAAGAAAAAAAGAAGGAAATACCTGCAATTGAATATCATGAGGCTTGAATCCAAAACATAAGCTGAAATTGAACCCCACGAAGCACATGCTGACAATAGAATTCTCAGAGAAGTACCCAAGAGGACATATGCAAACCCAAAAAAGCCAGGAATTCGCAACCCGAAAGAGAAGAAGACGAAGCAAAGAAGGCATAGGAGAAGAAAATAGAGCAAAAAACCTACCGGAGAAGGAGATCGACCTGCCGGAAAAACGCAGGCAACTCTCGCACAGACACACATAGATGAGAATCTGAATGGGATATGATAACGATACGAACCCCCACCATCTTCAATGTTCCACCGCCCTCCTTCCACTGAAGAACCTTTGCGAACGGTGGTGGAGATGACAGCAACGTGACCATTGCCTGGGACGCCACGAAGAATGCACCGATTGACATACAAAGGACACGTAATAATGATCTGTGATGAAAGGTGAGACGATTGTTGACCAGGGTAGGTAATAATTGTTGGATGGACGTAGTAGTAAAACGACGTCGTTTTCCAGCCTTGGTCGTCCATGGTCGTACAAAGCCACCAAATTTAAAGAGGTTACTCCATGTAGATATATATATATACTAGTGGTCGATACCGCTTCTACGCAGCGGTGTTCTTTCTTTTGGTTGTATTGTTAGTGTTTTGTTCGGGAGGTTGTTACGTGTTGTTAATGTCTTTCTTTGCGTTGTCTTTGAGCCGTAGACTTTCCCTGATCCGGCATTTGACACTGTGGTGGTGATGGTGTTGTGTTTTGTTGAGAGTTTTCCATGATACCTTTGTTTCCCTGTTCAACAAATTCAGATGATATATCAATATAATCATCCCCTATGTATATCATATAATAGTTCACATTCATTTCTAGCAGTGATATAAATTGTCACGTGAAGCCTAAAAGAATGAACTGATAGAACTGAGTAAATATATGGCTAGAACCTGCATATTTAACAGCCATATTATGAGGGCATATTTTTCTATTTATTTAGTTCAAGACATGTATAGATTTACGGTGATGTCGTACATAAATTCTACTACGGAGACTTGTTAACAAGAAGCCATGGCAAGATGCTATCAAAACACGATATGTAGCATCAAATTGACCACTAATAAGCTTCTAAACAAAGTAAGTCTTTCAATGAATCGAATTTGGTTGAAAATTCGATTGTGGGCGGTACCTAATGAGGAGTTTTACTTGCATTCGACCATAACAGTACATGTGGCATTTTACATGGTTTGAACGAACTCAGGGAATGAAGTATGCCTGTAGAAGCACAATGAAATAGTCCATGTATTTAGCTCATTTTTTTCAGCAATATCCAAGAATGAAAAACCAACTTTAAGCAATGCATGTCTTGATTCATATCAGAAAAAGCTGGAATTATGATGAGTAACAAAAGGTATGGCAAATTTTGCATACATACAGGACCGTGTTTCAGTAGTGTTGAATAAGATTTTTAATGCATTTTAGAAGGTTTTGGCTTGATTAGATTAAGGACTGATATGTTGATTGTATGACCATGACATTTATTGTTTTTGGACTGTTTAATTTGTGCAGGTTATTTATTGTGTTTCACCTTGCTGCAGTCAAGGTGGTTGGGTGTTGTCAAAAGCGTCAGATCTTGGTTATGTGGGATTTTTAATGAGTCAAACATTGCTTTGGTAATCTAAATGGTGTTATTAATTTTATTACTAAATGACAAATAATGCTACTCTTAAATTGAATGCCGTATTATACTATTTTCCTGCTGAACCTAGGTAATAGCTGGGCTTATTTAAAGCATAGAAACTTTTAATTAACAGTTAATAGTTGTTGTTTTCACGAAAATTTTTGTATCTCTGCAGTTGAAAGAAATACAAGATGTCTTTTGAAAGCAACTTTCCACCATAATATATGAAACGAAGAGGAATATTTGATGCGTATGCTCCGCCAATTACAATGAAATTAGATGGTGAACCAATAACGGATGCGATATAGTTAAAGTGGGAACATATCCTGATAAGATTGTGAAAAGTTTGGCATGAACGTGGTGAGAAAGAGGCGGTGCAGCTATACAACAAGAAGCGTAATGAAGAAAACATGGGGAAGAAGTTGTATCGGAGTGAGGAAAATTTGAAACAACAGAAGGCAACAACAAAGGAGCACATGAGATTAGGCGTTTGTGGGAAAGTAAATGTGCTATGTTGGAGGCCATCCGACAAGAGAACCATGGTAATAATAGCATTGAAGATGAAGGAGAAGAAGCTCACAATGATCTGCCCAACAGTCATGTTAATTAAAAGTGTTGCCTAGTTTTATAAGTCATCCTACAGGATGATAGATGTAAGACTCACCTGATGTAAGATTTTTTATGTTTGATGAAATGTTTGATTTGTTTTTATCTTTTATTGATGCCGAAGTAACTAAGCAACACACTTTGAAACATTTAGTGGTTAACCTGAACATGTGGGTCGTAGAATATTATTCACGTCAGACTTAACGCTAACTAATATTAATAAAAAGAAATTAAAAAGAAAAGGTTCGGTAAATTTTCATTTTCTTAGGTTTCGCAAATTCCGTTTGTCATTGTCCATTATTACTATTGTTAAAAATATGTCCGTCCTTGATGTAGGAAGAGCCTAAAATAGATAGCTAAAGTACAGATGCATCATACAATAGCAGTTTGAATTAAAGAAAGACCTATATAAGCAACCTATCAACTATAAGACCAAGTATTGTATATATTCTAGATATAAACCAAGTTGTTGTACCTACATGGACAAGGAAACTTAGATTTTCTGTAGATCTCGTAACTACGGGGTTTGCAATAGATCCCCTAACTATTGAGGTTTGCAATAGCACCTCTAACTACACTTACCTAAAGTAATTGCCTTGTTACGCAAGCGGAGTAACCACAATTCCTTCTTTCCAAACTGTTAAAAAAACCACCAAGTAAGTAGAGTTGTAATGTGAAAATCATACTATTAATTTTGTAGAGTAAGTTATTGCAAAGCAAACATGCTACAAATAAAGGAAGCTATTCATATAAGAATTAGTGAATCCGCAAGTTGAACATCATGTATATTACTTGGTATTTAACAAGGTGCGATGAAACATATGAATGGCAAGTAATCCATCTAAGAATGCTAAATTGTCATTCTAATATTGCACAATTATCATTATACACTATGCTATAGGTCGTATGCGTTGACATGAAACGCATCTCTTGGTTGACAAACTCGATGTTGCAACAAAAGAGTCATAAAACATTACAGATTTTGAGATTTAAGAAAAACTGCCGACTTGAAAAAGTTCATAAACATAGTTCTAAAGGTTTATAGCACATTTGATTGACTTGTATGCATTGCAGGGGATATAAAATCCAGTTTGTTGTACTAATAATCTTGATGGATTTTTATTTTTATCATCATTCATTGAATGATAAATAACTCGGTAAGAAAAACATGCTTTTTGGGGAGAGATATTATTTCACCAATCGAGTCACGCTTTGTATTTGATTAAAAAAATGGTAACAATATCATATATTATATGTATAGTAAAGAGCTAAGTCCTGAAAACTGCGCAGGTTGCGAAAGGGGTACATGAAGAAGCTTTTTCTTTTGAATCATATCTCAGTAAACTGTTTCATGAAGTATCATTTGGTTCCAAGTATCACAAGTTGACTCAGTATATATGACCTCTTATATATACTACGCTAGAACAACAAAACATAACACTCGATAGACATTTTCTACCTAACTTAGGGACAAAGCCAATGGGAGGCCAAAGGGTCAAGAGTGAAAACTTCTTTAATCAACAGATCCTATATAACAATCAATAAATCTGGGGGACCGCCGGACCGGGAGGGGGGAGAGCAAAGTGAAGATTTGTTCCAAACTTTCAGGCCTAACAAGATATGAACTTTGTGCTAAGCAACATTAGCGCTAAACTCAGTGGAGAACAAACTATATCATTAGTTGGTGTATCAAATCGTAAAGAACCTTATGACTATCATACGGTTCTTTTCTATTTTTGCTATTCTCAGTATCATTCTCTGGGGAAGAAATCCACCTAGGGAAACAAGGCAAGTGTATATCCGTAAATGCAGAGAAAACAATGCAGAAGACAAGGTACACTAACAGATTATCGAATAAAAATCCACAAATGACCATACAAACAAAGATCAAACACAATACATAAGCACTTCCATAAATGACCTACAAAACCACCAAAGCAGAAAGTAGCTAAACAAACTGGGAAAGTACCTTAGCCAATCTGCAAACCGGAAGGAACGCAGACCACCGAGATGTGACAAAGAACAACACAAACAAACCTGCAAATTTAGATAAAACCAATATATGAACGTTGAGAAGGCATAGATACAAGTCAACTACCTAAATGTAAATAGAGTCTTGTCTTTGATAAAAAAATGCTAACAACATTATATATTTTCAATAAAAATAGTCATTGAACCGCGGGAGGAAGGCGGACGAGAGAGGATTGTTGCGAGGTTTTGGACTTAATAACAAATATGAACCTCTACTAAGCAACCATGATCTTAAATTAAACGAAGAACAAGGTAGAGCACTGATTAGTGTATCAAGATTTAGCACCAAAAGCAACAAACAAATTAAAAAACAAATACAGGACAATCTCAAGCCCCCCTATATACAGCAAACCAAATATTGGTCAAATACACTATGGATAACCAAACCACATCACCCCACACCCATCCAGCATACCCAAATGGACCCCGAACAACATGCAATCAGAAAAACATGAAATCAAGCAAGCAAAAGCACAAGCCGCCATCTTGGTAGAATCAGGCATAAACATAACCAACCAAACTACAACACGGACATGCAATGCCAAAAAACCAAACCGACAAACAATAATCCAAAACCACCATCTGGCTGCAACAAGCCTACCGATGCAATCCCATAAAAAAAAGAAATCAACAACGCAGAATTTAATGTAAAAAAATTAAAATCTTTCTTGCTGCAAAGACATGCAATGTAAAAAAAAGCGCCAAACCGACAAAGAAGAATCCAAAACAACCACCTTCCTCCCAAATGCCTACCGATGCAATCCCGGAAAAACAAGAATTGAAGAAAGCAGAATGTAAAACCCAAAACTTTCTTGTTGCAACAAGAACGGATAACCAAGGAATCCACAACATAAAACGCAAACGAAACAATGAGAAGCGGATCGTACCTTAAAAGCGACGGACACAAGATGAAACAAAGAACAAAACCACCACGCAACAAATCTGCGGAAAAAACAAAACAAAAATTAACAAAACTACAACACCCAAACAAAGAAATCTTGAAATTGGTTCGAAAATCGAACAAATTGTAAAATTTGTAAGAGAAGAAGCTGGGCTCTCACCGAACACCGAAATCAAACAACGATGGAAATGGCAAACACTCCATCACCGATTTGTAAATCTGCTATTTATAGTAGATTAGGTCGGTGGGAAAAATTGAGGTAGTGGAAGAGTAGTAGACGTGGAATGGAGCCGTTGGTAGAGAAAGCGGCAGATTTTTTCGTCCTTCGTTAAATAAATCGTCCAACAATGATGCAAAATATATAGTAAATCCAAGGTAAGATATATATATATATATATATATATATATATATATATATATATATATATATCAATCAGTTTAACTCGCTAGTTGATCAAATGCATGTGTAAATGATAGTTGTGTTTTGGAGTTGTGAATGTATCATTTTTCATATAGGCTTATGAAATCGGTTGTTATGGCTTTCTGGGCTCGAAAATGATAGTTGTACGACTTCAGATACACACCTTTGACAACACCATCGTTTACAATCACTACACACTCGTTGACCAAAGGTTGTAGATGATATATAGTTGTGCTTGTGGAGTTATGAGCAGTGCGGACGCAGGATCTCTAGTAAGGAGGCGATAAAATTTTTAAAAAGCAAATAAAAAATTTAAAGGAAGCAAACTATATATATCGTCATAAATTTTAGTGTATTTTTTTCGGATTAAGAAGCGATTCGCTCTTCATTATATGTAGTCCCCACCGGTTATGAATGAATCACTTTCCATCTAAGCTCATGAAATCAGTTGTCTCGCCATCTGGGGCTCGAAAAGGATAGTTATACATACATCAAAGATATAACTTTGACACACACCGTGAGTCGGTGGGACCACACCGGGTCGATCAATCGTTGTAAATGATAAATTTGTGTTCTGGATCGAGTACTTGTGTTGTATATCATTTTCCCTTGCCTTTCTTCATTTGCAGGTTCTCTTGACTATTCTTGCATGCCAGCTCCTCCTCCGGCTCCGGCTGTTCCATATAATATTTCATTTTTCGACCGTAATTAATTAATCCCTTAATTTTTACATAAGTATATTATATCTATTTGTCATTTTAACAAGTTTATTTGGCCCATAATCTATAATTTAAACATTAAATTTTGCTTCATGATTTTCAGCATGCTCTTGGATGTATTGTGGAGAAGGAACATGCATCAAAAATTCAACATATACACATACATGTCAATGCAATCCTGGTTTCTCTAATCTTCTTGATTTTCCAGCTTATCCTTGCTTTGGCCAATGTAAGAATTATTATATATTAAAACCCGAGTTTTAGATATTTTAAGTTGTAATTAGTATCGTTTCTTTAAAGATTACTGAGGTTGAATTTTATGTATTTTTACTTATATTTGTGATGAAAAGGTTCTTTGGGATCTGATTGTGCAAATCTCAGAATTAAAGTTGACAAAACTTCGTCGCCGTCATCAACAACCTCAACGACGCTTAATTCATTCACCTCACCGAACGATTCCAATCCAGGTATGATTCAAGGCTCACATTTCTAAATTTGCTTTTCGAGCAAATTGTTTCGTTATATCTGTTATTTTAGCACTTTATGTTTTAGATATATTATTATATGCCATTTTACAAAAATCTGTGGAATATCTAAGGCTATACATCTTTTGTCACTATTTGTTGCTATAATACAATAAAACATGAATTTATGCCAGAAAAAATTTGACAATTTTGTTCATATAATACCAGAGAGGTCCTTTTTCATTTTTGAATTAAACATATAAAAAGAAAAATAGGAACATCCTTTTATTTGCAGGTCCATTATTTTCTTGACCACAAATGCAAGAAAACATACTTTACAATTGACGTAGACCTTGGGTTTGGTCTTATATGGCTAAGTCAATATAAAAAATAAAAAAAAAAGAAAAAAAGAAAAGAATCAACCCCCCCTCCCCACTCCCTCTCCATTCAATATTTAATATGAACTCAATTGACATTGTTAAAGGGTTTCTACTGTTACAGAGAATTAATGTAAACCAAACAAAATTTCAAATTTATTTGTTCGATTTAAGTCGAAATTTCTCATGTTTAAACGGACATGATTTAATTTACCTTATAAATATTCAGGACCTTTGTAATTGGAGATCAAATTGAGTTTCTTTGTTTTTAACCCGACATAATAATATATTTATCTTATTTTTATTTTCTTGGCAGCCATCTCAATCTTCCCCGGAAAGCTTCAATGGATGGGGCTCATATTAATATTTTGTGTAGTGTTATTTAGGAAATAGTTACATTTTAATTCTGTTGATCACAGAGTTGTAGTATAATATTTATGTAATGTTGTATGATTACTTTTATGTCTATGACACTCTATGTCACTAGACTTTAATTTGAACTATTTGTACAAATAACTTATTAGTACTTAGGAGGGCTATTTGGTCATCTTCACCCATTATAAATAAACATTAGTATTATGTTTTATAACTGGATTATTTGTTCAGTTTATCTGTTCAAATCAAAACAACTGTCGTTTTACTTGAATTTGGCGTCTCTCATGCAATGCCGTTACGATTCATTACAATGTTATGTATGTGTGAGACAACATCGTTTTCGATTTAAAAAGATATTTTACGTAACATTTTGAATTAAACATAAAATATGTCCCGTTCTCCCTCTCCCCCTCCTAGTTTTAAAAACTGATGTGGTGCCCCATGTATATTGTCGGCCCATAGATACTTTGCTGGGGTGTCCTTCAAGGGCACCCGTATTTTAAAGGTATATCATGCAGATGAGTATTAACATATTGTTAATCCTCACACGTTCAATCCCCTCGACATGGATATACCAGTAAAATCATAGTTACACCATAACTCTTCTGTCAAAGGTTCTAATTGTAGTAGCTATAAAATACCATCAACTTAAAATGACAGATTACAACAAAGCTTAGCAAGTATTGAGGATGAAAAAACATTCATGAGAACATAGAATCATTCCCACCACCTGCCTGCCATGAATTCAACAAATCTACATAAAAGAGTGTTAACACTAATATAATGGTACTACTTTTGAAGACTCCATAGCCTAGTTCCAACTTTTACCTACAACATCTCAACCCAAGCATCTCGAGAAACTTTTAGGCGGTAATGCTCGTCTTTTTACACATTAAAACATGAGCATTTTTAATGTGGTAGGGTAGCTACGTATGCAGAGTGACCACCTATGAATTTCCCGAGAAAGTTGCCCATGCCTCGGCGTAACTAGAAGTTTATACCTACATCTCAACCAGAGTATGTTGAGAAACTTTTAGGTGGTCACACTCGTCTTTTACACGGTAAAACACGAGTGTATTTTCCCTTGTGACTCCGCATGCATAGTGACCACCTACGAACTTGCTCATGCCTCGCTGTGTCTCGATTGCACCACATTGGTTTTCACATGGACAGCATCTTCCGGTTTCGAAGTATTTTCTTTGAAACTTTTTGTCAACCAAATAGCGGTTTCTCTCGGAGAAACCTTACCTATACCAAATGGCTTCAATAATACCCCAAGTTCTTCAAACCTCTCTTCTTGCATCAATCTTGCACTGAATTCAAGCAATCCTTCCAATGCTTCGGCTCGTTGCTGAAACGACGACATGTCAAACCTTCGACGTCTTTCATCCGACGACGTCCGGCTCGATGCTCCGTCTGTAGCGTTTTGATCAGAAATACGCGTTTTAGGGCCGGCTCCGAATCCTTGCCAATTATCTGCAAAACTTAGCTTACCAAATGCTTTGTCCATAACCTGAACTGTACATTTATCCTTCATAACAGAAGGATGATGATCACCTTGAGGTGAGCTAGATGAGCCTTGCACAGAGGGTGAGAATCTATGGGCTGGGTTACACGGATCGTCGTACGAGTCTAGGTGGAATTCAATCATCCGGTCAATCCGTGGTGCATCGACAGAAATATCGGGAGATTTAATGCCTACGTGTGTCCCGAGACTAGGCCTTCGACTAGGTGCTTGAACCTCAAACTTGGTTGGTAAAGAAGCACGACGAGTTGTAGAAATGGTTTTTTTAACTGAGGTTCTTGAAGCCGGAAGCTGAAAGATTAGGCATTATTGTAAGAATTAAGAACACGATAAGCAGCGAATTATAAATCATGCAAATTAACGAAAGACCAAAAAACTATATGAAAGGAATAAGGAGATGCAGCAATCACAACTTGACAAAGATTTAGTGGAAACAGAGTGCATACCGTGTCACGTATCTTTGGTGGCTCAGGATGTCTCCTCACCATTGGAGAAGGCTTTGATGATTCAATCCTCTTTGAGGCTTTTGAAGTGATCCTTTTAGTAGCAGGGCAAGACCTCTCAATCACACTAGAATTAGACGACACGATCGTTTTCTCTTCAAATTTGATGGGAATACTTCTACTTGGTCTACGAACAGGAACATCGTGTTCAGCTTCAGATACACTCGGATTCAAGGTCCTGTCACCAATTGAGTATCGCTGCTTGTCTTGATACGCCAATGCATACGCACCCCCAGGCCCTGAATATCGGTGGTTGTTCACGTAATCTCCTTCGGTGTAATGAATAGGGAAACTGTTGCGTCTGGGGCCGTTTAGTTTGAGATGGATGTTATGAATATAAGGTTGTAGGTATGGGTTTTCAAGAAGTTCAGCAGCCTGCACCAGAACAATGAACAAAAGTCATCTGCAATTTCACGCATACTGAATATATATCATCAAAACAAGCCGAGAAGAAAATACAGTACAGAAGATAAATCACTAACAATAGAGTAGACAAGCAGTAAAAGTAGATGATGTCAGACATGGGAGCATACATTTGGCCGAAGTTCAGGGTTCTTTCGCAGCATGCTTTTGATTAGACCGCGACTGTAAGAAAAGAGAAAAATATTTCAATGAGTATATGCACTAATAATAATGGGAAAAAAAATGTTAGCTGAAAAGGACACTAACAATAATGGGAAAAAAAAAAAACGATGTTAGCTGAGAGGGATGTCCGCTTCCAAAATAAAAAAATGGATAAAGGGTGCATAAACAAGTGCCGACAGCGAGAACAGTGACTTCAATAAACATAGGTGTTAAAATAGAGAGTAAATATGTGTATGTAGTACATGTCTCTGACCTAAAGGGCCTCTAGGTAATTGAATCAAAATGGGCATACTATATATCCTAACAATAGGAACCAGCACTCTTAAATTAGAACTTACTATGCACCGGAATATTTTGCAGGAAGAGGTGCCACGATGGACTTGTTTATTTTGTTGATTAGTGCCTGCATATCCTGTTCCATGAAGTAAAATATCAATCAGTATAATATTTTAAAATAAAATAATTATACTGCTAAGTTCAACCATTTGGAGAAAGCATCCTAGTGTACAACTTTGTGCAAGAATAGGAAAATAAGATACTCACAAAAGCCTTGAATGCAGGCTTCAGTGCTGCCATTTCATACATACAGCAACCTGAAAGGAAAAAAATATTAAGATTGGAAGAGACATAGGTTAAACTATATGCTAGCCTAACTCACCATTCGTATAGTCAAGAGAAAGAGGAAGATGCACACACACATGTACACACACACACACACGTACACACACACACATGTCTCATGTGTTTTGGAACCATCTAAAATTTGTAGCACCTTTATGTCTGCACACTTCTTACCTAGAGACCAAATATCTGATTTTGAACCATATGGTATATCTGCAAGAAGCTCAGGACACATATAACTTGGGGTTCCCACAATCTGATAAGAAATATCAACACTTGTCATATCAATGCAAAGATAAAACTTTGAACATGTTACAACTAGCCAGTTCCACTTACTGAAGAGGCAAGATCATAAGAGCTCAGACGCTTTGCAAGTCCAAAATCACCTGATGGGTAACAGTTTGATAGAGCTTAAAAATAAAGGAGGGAAGGGGAGGGGGGAGGAGGGCAATGACACCTTACCAAGACGAATATCTTGATCTTTTGTTAAAAATATGTTTGAACACTGCAAAATTTATGCACGATTAGTATAATGATGCTCCAACTTTCTCAATCCATTTACTGTGCTGGCATTTAAACTAACCTTGACATCACGATGAAGAATATGATTTTTGTGCAAATAGTCAAGGGCCAAAAGGAGTTGAACTAGCCATTTACAGAGCTTCTGCACGAAGATATTTAGAGGCAAGACCCCTATGCGTTAGTACCTAATCAACAGAACTCACATGTACTACAAACATCAACAGTCTGCAATCGAATTTACATCCTCTACATGTTTAAAGAATGAAAACCTCTTCGGTAAAGTGTATTCCATTGGCTCTTTTTATAGCTTCTGCCCTGCAAGAAAAATAATGGCACAAAAAGAAGGAAATATTACGCAAAATGAAGTATTTACTATTTAAAGTCTTTTAGAAGCCAAAAGACTACTTACATGTCACCACCTTCACAATAACCAATGACAATGCAAACATAACAACCCTGCAAACAAAACATGGAAGGTGTCATTTCAATTCTTACACATTTTTTTAATCATTGTTCTCTTGCTTTTCCACACACACACCCCCCTTCATATTACGTCACAAACAAACTTTCTATATGTGAAGTAATAAAAAAGAACTATTAGAATTCGAACCACATAGCTAAGCATCAGTATAAATGTACTATCATGTTTATTTCATTGGAAACCTCCATGAATCCTGAAGGTCACGGTTTATCACTACTTTAGACTTGGCAGGCTTCATTTTACGACTCGGCCAAATAGTCTTTAGACAGAAACTGATGAACAGGTCTTTTTTGCTAAAAAAGGTATCTGACCAACTTATAACAAAACTTTTGATGTTAATTTTTTTAGAATATTCTTGATATATGATCCAACTCCAGATTCACAAAGAAGCAAGTCAGGACAACCGACATGCCACCTTCTAGAGAGAGCAAAAGTAATGTGAGACTCGGGCAATGTCAGACCATTGCACAATGCCATACATTTAATTATGAAATGGTCGAGATTTTATGATGGAATAATCTGTCATTAGTGCTTGAAAAGAACACATCCATGTTTTTTTTTTGCCATTGGATAAAAAATGCAGATCCTGTTAATGTTGGTCCTCAAAACATTTGAGAAACTTAGTTATAATAAGGCCATTTACCATATGAGAATCTTACGAATAATAAGAAGCAGTTTTTCTGAGAAGTCACAAGTTTGAAAGAATTAAGAGCTTGAATTATTTAGCAAATACTGCTCTATAGACTTATGAATGCAATTCTTGGTCGGAGAATTCAAAATTTGTTAAAAGCAGTAAAAGCAAAACCAACAATGGAAAATGACAAACAGGAAAAAAGACAAAATAATGGCCCAGGTAGCTGTGAAAAATACAATCAAGCAACAATCATTCTTTAAAAGGAAAGTTCTAGTCACCTTCTCCACCCATGAATCTTTGTACTCCACAATAAAAGGATTTTTCATATTAGATATTAGATCCATCTGCAATACACAAGAGTATGATCAGCCAGAATTCGTTCAGTGATGAAATCTTCTAAAGATGAAATAATATACCAATGAATAACACACAGCAGCTACAATTAATTAGAGTAAAGATATTCAGCTTAATTTTAGAGATGAGTACTATTTACAATTAGTAAGAACTAAAAAGATCAAGGGGAACTGGTATAAGTGAAGGTTCCATTGATATAAACTCATCAAACGTTCACGACTACTTTTGCATAATCAGAAATCAAGCAGAGAGGAAACCGCAACAGAAAAATATGAACTAAAGAAAATATCAGTGACAACAAAATGAAAATGTTACCAAATAAGTTAGAGAGTCCTTAAAATACGCAGTACACGGGTAATAAAGTACACCAACCTCCTGATGAGCATTTCGACGAGTCCTATCAGTTTGCCGAGCAAGACGAATCTTTTTCAAGACATACCTATTTAATCAAAGATGCCGGTAAATAACCAAATGTAATATTACATCTTAGAGACAAATTACAGTTTCACAGTTTGAAATACATACTTCTTCTTTTCAAGTTTATGCCTCACTAGAAGAGCAGAACCAAATGCCCCTTTCCCAATTTGCTCCAGAACATCATAATGTTCCATCATTTTCCTCCCTCCACTTTTCAAACCTACACCAAAGATATATCAATTAAGAATAAGAACGAAAATTATTTACCACTGTCGGTAAACAATTTAGTCCAACATTGAACAATCATACAACCAAACTGCTTCAGACACAGAAAACACGACCTGATTTCAAACGAGCACAAGCGCAACTTCAGGCCACTCAATTTTTACTACTTCTAAAGAGAAAAGGAGACTTGAAATATAAACATTTAGATTAGCCTACACTATCTCATAGTAGTCTCTAGATTTAGAAGCAAATTTCATTTATTATACTTTAAAATGAACATTAATTATAGCATTAAATCGAAATCAATGCAAAATAAACTACGTACTATCAGTTTCGAACATAATTAATCAAAAACTGTTGCAGAACTCGAAAAGTAGCAAATGCAGCTACGATAACAGACCAGCGAGCTCAAGAGCTACTAATTCAAAAGCTCAAAAAGAGAGATCAACTGCAAATCCTGTAATTACAACATTAAAAATGAAATAAATGCAAAATGAACCACATATTATCAGTTTTGAGCATAGTTAATCAAAAACTGTTGCAGAACTCCAAAACTAGCAAATGCAGCATCAATTAAGAGCTCAAGCGCTACTAATTTGAAAGCTCAAAAAGAGAGATTCATAGCAAATCCACAGATTATATCTTCTTTTTCCTAGTTCAAGCAAAGCCTAGACAATATAAAAAAAAAGGTAAAGTAGCAAAAATCATCCATTGAAAGCAGATCACAAGCTACTACGTTGAAAATAAGCCTACACTATCTCATTGAAAGCAGACCACAAGCTACTACGTTGAAAAATCACCCATTGAAGGCAGATCACAAGCCTACGTTGAAAATAAGCCTACAAAAGTTGAGGTAAATGAAGCACTGGTGTGATTAAGAAGATAAGCCTACACTATCTCATTGTAGTCTGGATATTTAAAAGCAAGTTAACTGAACATTAATTACATCATTAAAACGAAATCAATGCACCACAGATTATCAATTTCAAGCATAATTAATCAAAAACAGTTACAGAATCCGAAAAGTAGCAAATGCAGCTTCGAAAACAGACCAGAGAGCTCAAGAGCTACTAGTTTAGAAGCTCAAAAACAGAGATTAATTGCAAATCCACAGATTATAGCATTAAAAACGAAATCAATGCAAAATAAACCACATATTATAAAATTCGAGCATAATTAATCAAAAACCATAACAGAACTCGAAAAAGCAGCAAATGCAGTTTCGTTAACAGACCAGAGAGCTCAACAGCTACTAATTTAGAAGCTCAAAAACAGAGATTAACTGCAAATCCACTAATTACAGCATTAAACCAAAATCAATGCAAATTAAACCACAAATTATCAGTTTCGAGCATAATAAATTACAGAACTCAAAAAAGTAGCAAATGCAGCTTCGAAAACAGACCAGAGAGCTCAAGTGCTACTAATTTAGAAGCTGAAAAAACAATCACTGCGAATCCAGTAATTACATCATTAAAACGAAATAAATCCAAAATAAACCACAAATTAACAGTTTCGAGCATAATTAATCAAAAACAGTTACCAAAAACTCCAATAACTAGCAAATGCAGCTTCGATAACAGACCAGAGAGCTCAAGAGCAACTAATTTAGAAGCTCAAAACGAAAGATTCCACTGCAAATCTTCTTATTTCAACTAAATCCTATACAATAACTGCTGAAAAATAAAAAAAAGTAAAGTAGCAAAAAATTCACCTGTTGAAAGCAGATCACAAAGCAACTACGTCGAACTAAAACACCAAAAATGCAGCATCAGTAGTACCAAAGTAGAAGAAATCGAAGCAGTAGTATTGAGAATAAGTGAGGAATTTTTCATTAGTGTGTGATTAATTAACAGTGTTTAACTGCAAAGAAGAAAATAGTTTTCACCACCGTCAGAGAGAGAGAAAGAGAAAGAGTGGTGGGGAGTGGCACGAAGAAAGAGACACGGAAAGAAATAGTAGTAGCACGGAAGAAGACAAAAATTAAAAATATAATAATAAATATTAAAAATTATATTAATAATAAAAGAATTGATTAATCTAATATGGGTTTTAGAATGCATTGAATATTGCTAAAGAGAGGTTTAAAGATAAGTCACATCTTAAAAGAACAATACTTCCTGCCAAAAACAACATAGAAGTTTATGTGGATCACAGTTTAGTTTTGCTTTCAACATCACGACTATTTTATCATCACAAATAGAAAGAAACGTCATTATCATTGATGTTTTTATTCTTAGGAAAGTCATTATATTGATTTCTTACATGTGCAGAATCGTCACATACAAGTGATGATGGTGGACAACATCATTGTCAGAGTGACGTTCTTTGTACATCATAAGTGTCGGTGTCGGTAACGTCCGTATCAATAGTGACAATGGTGTTACCACATGTAATGTCCGAAGTAATCAAAGAAGTGATCAAAAACTCTGGAGTCTGAAGCAAATTGGATGTCCACGTCTCCTCTGTGTGAGTAACGTTTGTATAAACCGTGGCAATGACATGGTGCCTGAAGTAATATTGTGACAATGACACTGCTACATGTAATGTCTAGAGTATTCAGATAATTAATCAAAAACACTAGAGCCCGAAGCAAAATGGATGTGCACGCCCTTATAATGTCAGTAATTTTCGTATACACCATGACAATGACATGGTGTCTGAAGTAATCAAAGACTTTGATGTCTCAAGCAAAATAGAGGTGGGAAGAAAACAAGCATAAAAATTGAATAGACATCAATCATAAAATGTTTTTAATCACTTATTATGGCTACACTTGTGTTGATGAATGAAACATACACCATAATTCTTGATGCAGTGTCAAGTAATACCATTACTAGGAATTTGATGTTTTGTATAGTTGCACTTATAGTATTCACATAGGAAAATATTAGTAAGAAAATAAATCTTGATGTAATGTTGTGATATACAATAACCATTTTAAGTCAATCGTTTGTTTATCGGTTAGATTCCTGAGGAGTTATAAGATATAAGTAGTCTCGGATCAAACTACCGGATTGAACTAAGTGTCACTCTGATGGAATCTTCATGGACAGAAAAGTCATACGAGACGATGCGCTACCACTAGAGACTTATAATAAGGTCATTGCGAAGACGTTAGTTCTTTAAGAGATGACTATTACATCTCACATTTTTTTTAAAAAGACATTAATACAATATTAAGAAATAATGAGTTTATTAATTCGGTTAGCCATTTTAAAGCAAGACAATTAACTTATATAGTTGCTAAATACATAATTATATAGGTTCCGAGGCAATACATGACAACCCATGAACCGCGTATAGTAAAATAAATAACCAAGATGTTCTTCTGTCGAAGTCATCTAATCCATCTCATATATTTTACTCCCTCCGCTCCATAATAACTGAGACAGTTGCCAAAAAAATTTGTTCCATAATAACTGAGGCAAAACATTTTCCAAAGCATCATTTATTGCTAATTTTCCTACTCTACCTTTATTTAATACTAGGGTAGAAACTAAAAAAAAGGACTGCATTAATTGTATTATAGAGATTTTTTATTCATTGCATCTGAAAAGTCATAGCATTAAATCACTTTCTTAATAAGCGTGTTTTTGGCAACTGCATCAAAAATTTTGGACCGTTCCAATTTATCTGAGACAGTTGCCAAAATCACACATATTAAGGAGGTGAGTTAATATATTAACTTTTATAATGAAATGACTAGAATGTCCTTGGATATAATTAAGGGTTAATTCCTTAAAAGTATAGTTTTTATACTTATTAGCCCCATAAGGACATAAAGGAATCTGTTGGACTTAGAAGGACACATTTTATTCAGCTTACATAATTTACCCTCCATGAAATACAGCGTCTGTATACAAGTAGTTATGTAAGAACAAGTAATGAAGAAGAAGAGAGACCTGAGTGCTTGGAAACGAGATGCCAGTACAGGAACAACGTTAATCTTGCTTCCATTTTGACAGTAAATAACATGACAACGAAGAGCATGGATTCTCATTAGCTCCCGTAGCTCTTTAACAGGTGGAACCTGAAGAGAGATCATCAAAAGGTTAATAAAAGTATTTCATTCAAATCATACTCTAGAATGTAGGGAGAAGGTGGAATTATACCGATCCTGGCTTGCGAATTTTAAAAGAATAGCAGTAATCAGCTGTATTATCTTCGTCTTCAACCACAAGGTGTTCATCAGTTCCGCCTTTCTTATCGATAACCGAATTGGCCCAACGAACTAATGACTTCCTCAACCCATCACCACCCCAGTCGTATTCAATATGTGAATGGTAATACAAGTCAACTATGAAAGGGTTATCATCTGAATGAGACGATGAATAATGAAGATCCCCTCCGCTATTACAAATAAAAGCATCAAAATTAGTAGGATTCAAGCCCCCCAGATGCCAAAAAAGACCTCATCTCAGCAAAGTTGAAAGATGTGGCCAACATAAATCCTACTGAACCTTCAGTCATTTCCTTCTCTACAACATCAAATATCTTTCTGACAAAGATCGATAGACCGGAGCTAGAATCGAATCCACTTTGCAATCACATAAATATGCTTCCTCCTTCTTAGTGTCGGGAATTTTCCAAACTGAGTTTTTTGGTCATTTTTATCGGAGGAACCAGATTGCTGTTTGGACAGCCTTTGGACCATGACAAGAATGCCTTTTCCAACTTTTCCTTCCTTTCATCGGCATCCAAAGGATTGTCCGTGTTTTCATTACCCTCACCTATTTCTCCATCAAGTGAAAATTTCAAATTCAGAGATATGTCTTGTATATCTCTCAATGAATCACTTGGTGAATCTGAATCTGAGTTATCATCTTCATCGTCACTTCTAAGCCACCGTGGTTGCCTTGGCTTGCATTTAGCGATTTTGGTCAGATATGTTTTACAATGTTCTTTAATATTATTATTCAGCCCCACGAAATACAGCGTCTGTATACAAGTAGTTATGTAAGAACAAGTAATGAAGAAGAAGAGAGACCTGAATCAACTTTGAGCAAGTAATTTTCAACATACTTGAACTGGTGTGTTCTTTGAAGAACCTCATTGTCCTTTATAGCCTCTTTGTTCCTGATATCATGTAAATCCTCTGTTGGTTCTGGTATTGGAAGATTTCGGTTTCTAATAGATGCAACGAAGACCTGAAACCAAAGATTAGGAAACACTTGTTAAACCTGTATCTAGATGATGAGTGAAACAAAGGGCTTTCTTGAACCATATCCGTTACCTGTGCAATACGAACAAAAGGGCTTACTTTTGGGACATTATTGCGGTACACAGATCTTCCCATGGACAAGAACTGAAGACCACCAATGACAGCAATGGTACAAACCCCAAACGACCATTCCCATCCCAATTTTTTTTTAATTTTTAATTATCCCATTCCTTATGAAGTGACATTGATGTCACTGCAGATGTCATTGCATACATTAGACAACTAATGAAGTGACATTGATGTCACTGTAGATGTCACTACATAAATCGATACAATAATACGTCACTGATAAATCGATACAATAAGACGTCACTGAATAAATCGATACAATAAGACGTCATTGCGGTGTCACTTCATCGCGGTGTCTCTGCATCGGGTGTGTCATTGCATCGGGGGTGGTCACTGCATCGCGGTGTCTCTGCATTGCGGTGTCACTTATCGCGGTGTCACTTCATCGCGGTGTCTCTGCATTGCGGTGTCACTTATCGCGGTGTCACTTCATCGCGGTGTCTCTACAATGCGGTGTCACTTCATCGCGGTGTCTTTGCATTGCGTTGTCACTTCATCGCGGTGTCTCTGCATTGCAGTGTCTCTGCATTGCGGTTTCATTTCAACGTGGTGTCTCTGCAATGTTGTGTCACTGCATTGCGGTGTCTCTACATCGTCAAATGTTATAACATCGCGATGTCTCTGCAATGCGGCGTCTCTGCATTGCGGTGTCACTTCATCGTGGTGTCTCTGCAATGCGGTGTCACTTCATCGCGGTGTCTCTGCATCACGGTGTCTCTTATTCGCGATGTCTCTGCATCGTCAAATGTTATAACATCGTGATGTCTCTCGCGTCGGGGTGGTCATCGCATCGCGGTGTCTCTCGCATCTGGGTTGGTCACTGCATCGTGGTGTCTCTACATCGGAGGTGGTCACTGTATCGAGGTGATCAATGGATCTGGCGTGGTCAATGCATCGTTGTGTCACTTCATTGAGGCGTCTCTGCATCGCGGGTGGTCACTACGTCGCTGTATCACTTCATCGATGTGTCTCTGCAATACGGCGTCTCTGCATCGGGGGTGGTCACTGCATCGCGGTGTCACTTCATTGCGGTGTCTCTGCATCACGGTGTCGCTTCATCGCCGTGTCTCTACATCGCGGTGTCACTTCATCGCCGTGTCTCTGCATCGCGATGGTCATCGCATCGGGCATCGCGGTGGTCAATGCATCAGGATGATCATTGCATCGGGGTGGTCAATGCGTCACGGTGGTCATTGAATCGCGATGGCAATGTATCGGGGGTGGTCATTGTATCACGATGGTCAATACATCGGTTAAAAAAAAAAAACCTGAACAACGCGTGAAAAAATAAAAAATAAAACATGAACAGCGCCTGAAAAAAAAAAACAAAAACCAACAACAATAGCGCCTCTTCTCCCCTTTTTTTATTATTTTTTTTTCATTAAGGTTATTTGAGTCTATCTATCTAATTTGTGTCCTTATAAGTCCAACATATTCTTTTTTTTGTCCTTACAAGTCCAATAAATCTGTTTTGTGTACTTTTGAGTCTTTAGCCCTATAATTAATGTGACCCTCTTTTTTATAACTCATAGTGTAATATAAATAAGGGTAAATCAAGTAAAAACACAATAAATGTTGTATATGAAATTGTACTGCCTCACATATAATGAAACAAAATATTTTGACAACTGCTTCAGTTATGGTGGAACGGAGGGAGTACCAATTGTACAATTACCAATGAGAGATCTTCACATTTAATATCTGAAAATACTCAAAAGATTAAGAGAAATGATATCTTCACCTTTTTTTTTTTTTTTTTCTGAAACGAAAGGAGGGAATGAGGGAAGGGGGATTCGAACCCTGGTCCTCCCACTGGGACCAGGGTAAAATCCAGGTGACTAACCACCTGGGATGAGCCTTATGCTCAAAAGAGGGGTGCAACACGAGGACTTCACCTTCAAAATGCACTCCTTAAATGCATTTCATCAGATTTCATAATTGATCTAAATGCATGATCCACTCATACATATACTACCTCCGGTCCAAAATATAAGTCATCCTAGGAGTTTTCACACAGATTAAGGAATTGGTTGAATGTCATTAATTTGAAGGTTAATGTCTAAAATACCCATTGACTATCATTAATGCAATAGTTGTTAAGTAATGAAAAGTCGTTGAATTCATAATAAATTAAGGGTAAGATAGAGAAAGAGCAATAAATGTTGCATTGGTAATGTAGAATGACTTATATTATGGGACAAGTAGAAAAGTGTAGGATGACTTATATTTTGGACCGGAGGTAGTACTACACAAGATCAATTGTGCATTGGGGGAGTGTATTTCACCACCCAAAAGTAAAAGGGGTAATGAGGCTTAAGGACAAAAATATTTCATTAATTAAGAGATAGGACAAGTTTAAGAAAATGTTGCATAAAGGACAAAAATATACCTAAAAATACCCTTTTACCCTTATTAATAAAAAAGTCGTATACGCATAATCCTCTCCTTTTCACGCCTCGCCAGCTCCCAAAATTGTTGGCTCACATAAATTTTCGTGGATAACGCAAAATTCATCGGAAATTGAACGGATCGCAAATTTGCAAGGATTATTACTCAAATTGATCTCGGTTCGAAGGTCATACAATCACGTTGCTGACGGAGAATCAATTACAACAGGTAGGGTTTCAATTGTGCGAAATTGATTTGGTTCGAAATATTAGGGTTCCAATTCACTCTTTCCCCTTTTCCTTTTCACCTTTTCAGAGAGGAATTAGTGAATTCACTGCTCAAAAATGGTGAAAACGAGATCCAAAGTTGCTTCGAAGCAAAGATCTGATTAACACATTCCCATTCATAAGTGAGTACTAATTGGACGAATTCACTGCTCCGTTTTCTTTATTTAGTGGATGAAATTTGTATTCATTTTGATTGTTTTCTCAAGTGACAACATTAGGAAGTAGGTTAACTTTGGATTCGTGAAAAAACATATTATGCAAAAAGTGAAAATTTTATATAAAATTACATTCACAATATCTTTATCTCAATTATTATGTTTTAGTTCCTAAAATTTTGGTTCACTGAGAAAATTGACTAAGACAAGTATTCAATATTCACTCAAATTCACTTTAACATTCGCTCATTGTTAACATGCAATCATGGTGATGTTGTTCACTTTTTATAGTAGCAAGTTTTGGTTGTTTGAAATCAACTGATTCATTACTTGTTGTGTCTACTTTAGCATTGTTCTTCACTTTACCCTAATTGCTTATTAAGGTCATGGTTAAGTGTTTTATAGCGCTTATGTTCCTAAAAGTTTTATTCACTTAAGTTAATATTGATGAAGACATTTTTGTGAATGTCATGTTGATAAGTTAAAATTAGATGATGCAATGATGATGATCAACACAATTAATTGTTCTATAATTCGTGTATTTTTTCATAATCACCCATTCATTAACATGAATTGTGTGTGTGGATTGTGTGTCGATTATGTCTATGTATGCCCTACCAGGAGCTAGTTTGGTTCATCGTGAATATTCATTTCATTGGATATTCACAAAGGCATTTGTTGTATTGTGATATTGATAAGTGAAAATTAGATTATGCAACTACTCATGATGTGTTGCTGTTGTACTTGTATACTTCACATGTTTAAACAAAGATTTCAAGAGAATGCTAGGTAAACATGCCAAATTTACTGCATTGTCTTTGAAAGATACACGTACTGCATCTGATGGAACAAAGAAGCTGGATGAAAGTGCTTCAAATCATCTATTTGTGTTCCTCTAGTAGTTGTAGACGCCTGCTATCTTTTTCGCATTGGTCTACATTGTGTTGTTTTGAGGTCTGTTTTATTTATTTGTAACTTACAGGAGTCATCAGATCTTATTCACATTGGAAGATGGTCTGGTTATCGAAACCATTGTCATACCTTGTGAAAGAGGGTGGGCCACTCTATGCGTTTCTTGTCAAGTGGGATGTGCAATGAATTGCTAATTCTGCTACACTGGAAGGTGAGATCTACAATCCCTCGAGCATATCCGTTTTAAAATTAGCTATAGGAATTCTTAAGAGACGCATTTCTCCATTTGCAGAATGGGTTTGAGGAGAAATTTGTCTACTGCTAAGATTATAGAACATGTTGTTCTTTCTCGTAGGCTGCTATCTACTGAAGTTGGCACCCTCACTAATGTGGTTTTCATTGTGTGTGCATTATTGTTCAAGATTGTAACTCTATTTAAGTGCATTACTCTTATTATGTGAAAGTAACAATTGAAAGGTTTTCTTAGCTGTTACTATCTGATGTATACATATCTGGTCTTCATAATCCCTGCTTGCTTTGTGTTTATGCTTTTAATAATCCTTTTACCATATTAGTTTCATTTAAGTTGTTTATTCATGCAATTATTGCTTTACTGCAGTACCAGTTGAATTGAGTTTGTTATTTCACTTCTGGGATATGAATCTATTGTTTATGAACGTATGCAGCACTTGATGTTGAAGGCAGACCCATATTCTCTCTCAGACTCTCTCTCTACAAGATAATCTCTCACATACTACATGTACCAGATTGCACGTAATCAGCTGATCGACAAAAAATGGAAGGCGGATGAAGTACAAGAATTCAAAGCTTTTATAGTAAATTGTATTGCATCTAATCAGACGAACATCACAATGTAGTCCAACATCACCATTAATGTGTAGATGCCAAGTGAATACCATGGCTTATCTTCATATGAATGTTCTAAATTGAAGTGATTTGAATTACTGGGGACAAAGAAACAACTATTCTAATGAATGTTTACATATTTCAATTATTCTATAATCTCTTTTATTGTCTATTGGTTCATTAGTACATGCATGATTTTGAGTCAGATATTCAGTAACTACAATGCTACTGTCGAAAATTACTTTTGTTCGAAATTCACTGTTATTCGAAAATTCGCTGTTAACATTCACTAGTGAATTTCGACAGTGACTCATGAAAAATGGAGTAGTATTATCAAACCAAGTCTCAAAACGAAAACTATTAATGAAAAAATTTGTCCTTGGGCCTCATTCCCCAATTAAAACAAAAGTTTGGGGAAATTTTTTCACTTTTGATTGTTTGGTGCATCCAATATTTACATAACATATAATATGCCAAAATATGAAATTGTGTAGAATAGTGGACTTATACTAAGCAATGTCATCTACATCATAAATGTAAGCCACACATGTCCTCTTATTATGATGCCCCAACTTATGACACCGACAACATATCATTTCCCGTTTGTATTCAACTCTGAAGGAATCCTTCTCTTTTTTGCCTTACGGGTTGTCTCTTTGAAATAGGAGGTAAACCAAAGAACATTTGAATCCTCTCGACTTGTAAACCAATGGCACCGGATGGATTGGATATTGATAACAAGCAACATATGAACTCGACTGAGAATCCAACAACAAAATTGGTGATTTGGCATCAAATTTGTAAGGATCATTGATTGTAATATATAGTTGTCATACCATTTTCATAAATTAAGTACCTAGCAAAAATAATGGCAAGAAATTTCATTCACAAGACATGTCTCGGTTAGCAATCTGGCGGTCCATCCTTCAATCTCCTTGACACCAACATCAATTCGAGGACTAATGACCCCGCATTTGTTCAACCTTCCATTCACTCAACAACAATTTTTCCAGATTTATGATCGTCGACAAATTCAAACTCACCAATATAACATGCTCACGCCATCAATGAGCATATACCAAACTATAAGGTGAACGCAGCAAGAAATAATGAAAACAATGATCCGGGAGAAGAATATAGTATACCATGCTCTTGCATCACCAAAAGAAACTTGATGATGACTTTCGATGACGGTCGAATCATGACTTGACGCTTTCCTCGCTTTTTTCGATTGTACATACACTTAAGTGCATCATTCAAGACAACGACTCTCACCATCTTTCGACCTCCTCCTGGAATAAATGGTTAAATCAAAACAACACAAGTCAAAGACTTGTTGAACTCCACACATTAGGTTTGTAAAACAAATGCATCGAACTAAAATACAAAAATTCCCCATGTCTAAGCTTAGTACCAGCCACACCTTTCGGGAATAATCCAAATTCCACCATAGTATGAATTATGAAATAACTAAAATCTAAACCAAGATCTTACATTCACATGCTCGAATATTCTATGTTCATTTACATTGTTTTAGCCTTATCATTAACAAAGAACCTAATCTGAGTAACTCAGCTTTTCAATGTTCATTTACATCAATTTGGTCTTATCATGAAGACAGAACCAAAGCAGAATAACATCTAAACAAATGGAATAGGGCCAAAAAGTACAACCATACCCTACGAACATGTTCAAAACATAACATATAAATTATCAAGCCAAAGATTGCATATTTATAACTCCACCACATGTACAACTTCACAATTACAATCCGCCTAAAAAGCGGTTAATTTATACTTGAAACGTTGCATATTTATAACTCATTTATCAAATGTGATCTCAATTAAAGGAAAAATTTCAGTAACTAAAACAAAATTTAACACTGTATACTACTAATCGGAAGCATATTCCAACAAACTCATCTGCATTCAACTAAACCACCAAAGAAGACAAACGAGAACTAAAAAAATAAAATGGAAGATCAACAAAATAAATAAACAAAAGGTAAAAGTCTGAAACAAGGTGGAGGAAATACATACAAAATGGAAATGGAGTTGATTTGCCATCGAATTTGTATGGAATCGAGAAAATCAAGATGAATCAAAACAAGGGAAGCAGAGAAAATCACCAAGTGAATCACGTTATCTAACATCAAACTCGGGATGAAGAATGAATCAACAAAGGAAGCAGAGAAAATCACCATTAAATCACGTTATCTAACATTAAACTCGTGGATGAAGAACGAAACAACAAAAGAAGCAGAGAAATTACCAGTGAATCACGTTATCAAACATCAAACTCGGGATGAAGAACGAATCAACAAAGGAAGCAGAGAAAATCACCATTAAATCACGTTATCTAACATTAAACTCGGGATGAAGAAACGAAACAACAAAAGAAGCGAGAGAAAATTACCAAAGAATCACGTTATCAAACATCAAACTCGTAATGAAGAACGAATCAACAAAGGAAGCGGAGAAATTACCAGAGAATCACGTTATCTAACATCAAACTCAAAGCATGAAGAATGAATTAAACTTAAGAAAACTCACGATTCACGATCAATTTAATTAGGAAGATTGAAATTTAACTCATAAAACTCAGATTTATGATCTTTTCTCTCATTTGAACAATAAGAAAAAAAAAAAAAAAAAATTTTTTTGGCAAATACACCTTTTCAGATCGATGATATGCTTTGAAAGAAGCTTCAATTCGATGATCGATGATCGATGATGCGAAATTGCAAGAGAATGAATCGCCAACCAACACCAAATTCATCAGACCAATTTTTTTTGTCTTCGTCGGTGGGTTTCTTCAAAGCAAGAAAGGATAAGCCGTAAAATTAAAATTAGGGATTAGAATGGGTTAAGTAAGGGCAATTTAGTCATGTAACTAAAATTTTGTCCTTCAGCCTATAAAAATTGTTAACTAGGACTGTTAATTAAAAAAAATATGTACACCGTCCTAATCCCTAATTTTCCTAAAGTAAAAATGCACCGCTCAAGGAGATAACAGTCACGGGATGGGTTTATGGAGAGCATTGAATAGGAAAGCGTCGGAGTCGGAGAGAGAGACCACATGGGCCACCCCTCACCCCCAACCCCCCAATCTTTTGTGGGCCACCACTCTTAAAGTCTACTACTAGAACTTTTTTTTATTTATTTTATTTATTAGTATTTAATTATAGGGACTATTTACTCTACTAGTCTACTTTCAGTCTTTCACTATGTTTTTTTTTTTTTGAGGGTAATTCACTATGTTTTTTACTGCTGATTCACGGGGCCTTTTCTGTTGCCGACTTTTCAGTGTTCAGTCTTTTCCTTTTTTTTATTATTATAGAGAATATTAGAATTCTTTTTACTAAAACATTAGTCTCGATAATTATTGTGCCTCTTAATTCATGGGTTTCGGATTTGAGTTTTAGTGGAGACACAAAAGTATGGGTATGAATATTTTGTATCCGGAAAAAAGAAAAGAAAAAGGAAGGGTCTAACTCCATACAAAATAGCTCAATATCCTACGGTAGAGATTTTGTATGAAACGAGATTAAATATATTTTTTCGTGATAAAAACATAAAAACACGCCCAAAAAAAACGATAACATAATAAACTGATTAAATTTCTCTGAGCGATGCAAGCTCGGAAGGGCTTAAGATCGGTAAAGAAAGACAAATTAGGATAACTACTATTAACCGATGTCAACCATACAACTATTTACAACTGTCAATAACCGGCACCGTCTTCATTCGTCTTCTGTCGAAAGGTGGCTTATCTTCCTTCCTTGAATAATTATGTTCAATCGATGGGTTAAATAAGTTTGGTATAGATCGAATATCCCTCACCTTTCAAGGCTAATTCTGGACGACGATTTAATGGCAATTCGGATTATAGACAGAAAAAGGGTGGTGTGGAGATGGTTTGAAGACGTTCTTTTATTCATCATCGTTGGTTTCAAGTTCTGCCGAACTTGAAACTATTGGAGAATGTATTTTAGTACGTTGTACATCATTTTCTTCTATTTGATTCTTCGTTAAAAAGTCATATATTATTCTTCGTTAAAAAGTTATAATTAAAAAATTATAGAACATATCTCTCCCTAGACGACTTGATTTTCGTTGTTTTGTTAAGACGGGTCTTTATAATTGTTCTTACATCACTACAATAATAATATTTCTTATTTTCTTAAGAATATGATTTTTTTTTGGGGGGCTATGTTCATTCTTCTAACAATGGGGTAATAATAAAAGCCATTATTGTCTCCAAGAGCTGGCTTGGCAGTAAACGTCTTGAGTGCTTTATAATGACAATCGGCTCTTGAGTGTGGAGGTTTGAACCTCGTAAATTAATAGGGATTTCTTCAGTTTTTTGGTATATAATTGCAAATCCATTACTCTGAAGTACTAGGTCATAATTAACATCTTTATTTATCCCGTGGGACAAGGGTGAAGACTTTCATGATTAGGGTTTAAATATTTTTTTTTTAATAAAAGCAATTAGCAACTTCAGACACAAGCAGCGGCGGACCCACCCTTACTAGTGTACATAGATGCACGTGACCTCACTAATGAGATCCAATAATTTATATATAGTATTGAAACGATTTGTTTGTTGTTACAAAAATGTAAATTTAGGCTCTAATCATTTTATTAAAACAAATTCTAAGATCCGACACCGGACACACGCATTTATATATAACATGGCATGTATATGTGCATGTGGATAATATACGTAGGGGATACATATATGCAGTGATGGACGCATGATCTCGGGTAAGGAGGACATTAAAATATTTAAAGAGACAAATAAAATATTTAAGGAGGACAAACAAGATACATACTACATATATTAATAGAATTTTTTCAGAATAAGAAATGATTCTTGTATTTATATGTTATTCACATAATGCATATATGTACTTATTTAAGGAACAAGTTTTGTTTTTACATAAGAAAGCCTCACCTATATTAGGTCTACTTTATATGCATGTGTATAGTTGTTTTGCATTTTTGTATTTTTGTATTTTTGTGAAGTATATGGTATGGGTTGAGATTTTGACCTTGGTTTAGGACCACACACAGATTGAAACTTTGGCATGTGATGTTGTTTAATAAATAAGTTATTACTATGCAATACGCATGCATGTATCTCGATCCTGATTTTAGTGTAGTTCTAAATTATTATATATAATAGATATTATAAAATAATGTAATTTTATATAATACAAATGGTATTTAACGTACTATTTTGTTAAAATATTGATGTAAGTAAAACATTTTTGTTGTTTAATGGTAATATATATGGTATCGCTAAAGTCACCATACAAACTAGGGTAAAAGACATTTTGCCCCCTGTGGTTTGTCAATTGAAGCTTTTGACCCATCGTCGTTTAAAAATATATGGTTCACCCCTGGGGTTTTAAACAAACCATCAAACACGAATTCAAGCAAATATAACAGAATATTCCGTCGGAATATTCATTTTTTAAATAATATACTATTTTTACTAGAAAAAGCTCGTATCTCTTCGGCTCGGCTTCAATTTCATCAGCCAATTTCACCTCTCCCAATCGCCTCAGCCCTCTTACCAACACCTTAGCAACATTCTCATCCATCTCTGAATTAGATCCCTATCCATTGTTCTTCAACAACCCGTAAATCATTGCTAATGGAAATGGAAGCAGCGTCTTTTTTGATGCACATTGTACCATGGGGTATCCGGAAGTTGGCAATTTATATCAAAGATAAATATGGAAATCCACCGGTTATTATCACAGAAAATGGTGAGAATTAATTTCACATCTAATTAATTAACTGAAGATATATATATGCAATTCATTCAAAGTTTTTTTGTCTGAAATGCATGTAGGATTCATACACTTTATAAATCCATATATTATCAGGTACGGATGATCCTTCTCATGTTTCCATGGAAAAAGCTTTACAAGATACTAAGAGAATAAATGTTCACAGAGACTACCTCTCAAATCTGTCAGCTGCTATAAGGTATCAGTATATTAATATGTTGGCTCGTATCTCTGTTCGTTGGGAGAGGTGAAATTGACTGATGAAATTGAAGCCGAGCTGAAGAGATACGAGCTTTTTCTGGTAAAAATAGTATATTATTAAAAAAAGGAATATTCTGTTATATTTGCCTGAATTTGTGTTTGATGGTTTGTTTAAAACCGCAGAAAATAACCATATATTTTTAAACGACGAATGCAAAAAGATTTCAATCGACAAACTACAAAAAAAGAAAATGCGCCTTTTACCCTACAAACTATTTTGGCACACGAGTTACGTGATATTGTTTGGCAGACGAGTTAGGTAACATTGCGCGTTCCTACGTAAATCTACCGTAGCATCACACTGTTTTCGAAATCTTTATAAAGTATTTAGTTGCACCAATTTTATTTTTTTTTCTAATAAATTGCACCGCATTTTGAGAAAATACACTTTCAGTCATTTGTCATACCTTTATTTATTATCGCCGCGCGGTTGATTGATATTTTTTTAAGTTTCATGTTCAAATTTCAACGTGCACGTTCAAATTCCAACAGGCTGAAAAGAAGCCCCGTTGGAATAAAAAACAGTCCAGAACCTCAACCTTGTTTAAATTTCAACGGGCCCGTCAAAATTAGAACGAGCTCGTGGGAAATGACTATGTCTTCGTTAATTCAAGAACCATCCCATATTGCATTCTTTCAATCTCCAGGATTGGGTCATGTGATCCCAAATGTTGAATTTGCAAAGAAAATCATCACCCGCCACCATGAATTTTCTGCAACTATAATTGTCGCAGATGATGGCGGCCCCAATCCCTTCCCTTCATCACAAATAATGAAATTTCTTGAAAATCTTCCGCAAGGTATCGATTACATTCTTCTTCCACCAGTTAACATGGAAGCAGGTATGCTTGATGTTAGACCATTGATTCGTATTTGCCACACAGTTAATAGAAATCTTCCGTCTTTTCGTGATGCTATTAGATCTTTGGTTGCTAAGAAAAGATTAGTTGAGCTAGTTCTTGATATATTCAACACCGAAGCCATTGATGTTGCAACTTGCCCGAGTTCAATGTTTCCCCTTATGTTTTCTGGTCTTCAAATGCTTTCAACTTGGCTATTTTGGACTACTTACCTGAGCTTGATGCTACACTCAAATGTGAAATTGGAGAGTTATCTGAACCGATTCGACTTCCGGGTTGTATTCCTATACAGGGGAAGGACTTGCCTGATCCTGTTCAAGATCCAAAAACCGATACTTACAGATGGTATTTACACCATATAAAGAGATTCAAGATGGCTTAAGGTATTATAATCAATACATTTAAGGATTTAGAGGGAAAGACTCTGAAAGCATTAGAATCATATCGTTCCAGTGGATCAATACATTTGTTTTGAACATTCCTTGTTTCAAAACAAATCAATTTCCCACGAGCTCGTTCCAATTTTGACGCTTCCGTTGAAATTGGCCACGGGCCCGTTGAAATTTATGCAAGGCTGGAGTTTTTGGCTGTTTTTTCATTCCAACGAGGCTTTCTTGTAGTCCGTTTGAATTGGAACATGCCCGTTGAAATTTGAACGTGGGACTTAAAAAAAATATCAGGTCTGAACCGACCTGACATGAAATAAATGCATGCACAGTGATCTGAAGGTGTATTTTCTCGCATTTTGATTATAGGTATATCATTTGTACTTTAATACCACTCTTTCCAAATGTATATATCAAATCCACATTGATGATTAACTTTTTTATTTTATTTTAACAAATATAGTGTCATAAGTATATGTAGAGAGATTTTACGGTAAAACAATTGTATAAAAGTTATACTAAACGACATATGTTAGTGATCGACTTTCATTTTTCCTATTTAATATAATACATTTTTATTGTGTGTGACATGTTATAAACGAAAGGTTGTATTATATACCATTTGTACAACTTTAATACAATCATTAGTTTGTATTATAAGTATATATATATATATATATATATATATATATATATATATATATATATATATATATATGATTTTTGACTCACCATTACTAGTGCAGCCTTGGAAATTCTTACCTAATTAATACTTTTGTGGAGTTAAAAATATGTGGTCCAGATTCATCACACAGTTGGAGTAACTATTTAAGAAATGAGAAATGTTTACATGGTCACTCCATTCCATTCGTGTGGAGAAATTGTGTGGGTCAATCTGAATCACACAATTTCATTCTACAATAAAATTGTGCGGTTTCGATTGAACCACACAGACACGAAGGGAGACACCACACAAGACCCATGTGACACCATGTGACGATGCTGGATTTCGTCTATGAATAAATCCGGGCCGTTTAATCTAGGGGTAATTGAGCGAGGATGTTTTTTTGATGATTTTTAGACCGAGCTTGGGTTATTTTCCCAAGTTGCCTACGATCTCGTTATGTTTCGAGAATCAAGTCTTTCGTAGTTCTTTAGGGTTGTTTATATAGGGGATGATTTATCCTTTTCCTTCTTCTACAAGGATTTGTATTATTATTATTAAAATTATTATTTCCTAAGGATATACACGCATAAATCCCTATAATTTAGGGATAATTATGGACTTTAAATGTCGATGATCGTAGTCTTTATGACTCTAGGATTCTTCCCCTTATTTATCTTTAGTTATCCCGCATATGGAATAACAGAGGCACGGGTCTGCAGCGCCCCGCTCAAATTTCCCCCAAGGCCACTATGGTCGAACCGGGCACCTCCTCTTCGCTAAGCCTTAACCGACCTGCGGTGGTTGGAGGAGGAGTTTGTGCCGATCTCCCACCTAGGGTTAGGACCTGCGCCTGTAGGTATGTTTCGGGCTCCCGGCCCTTAATGCCTTACATTTAGAGGCTAGTGGCGTGGCCTTTTCTAGTGCTAGTACTAGATCCTTAACCGACAAGCAGTATCGGGTCAAATCAGAGTGCTAGTATGGTGAGTCGAGTGTCGAATTCTCGGGGAACTTGGTAATTCTTCTAAGTGTGGTTAAACACCAAAGAGTCATTATTAACTCGATCTAAATCGCAATTTTATAACACGATCACTACTATTCTAGTTAACATAAAATAAATGCGTAATTTAAAAGTTATTCTAATATAATATATATAGATATAAAAATATATATAAATATACATAAATTGCAAAATATAGATATAAATATATATAGATACCAATATATAGAACTAGACAGATAATTTTATAGAACTAGCCAAAGTTTATATAATTGATTTATACGATCTTTTCCAAAGAAGCGGAATGTGCTCGATCTTTCCTTTTATTTTAGGTCCAATTGAGTAAATGAAACGGTGCACTCACGAGGTTAACAATTCCTCCTCACACGAGCGTATGAAATTGTCATATGTCATTGTCATCGCTTCAATCTCCACAATCGCCCCATGCTAATCTCGGTTAGTCTCGAGCAGTACCGAGTACAAATCTACCCCGGATAAAAGAGGTTATTCCGTTTGTCGACGGCCGATGTTATTCAAAAGGCTCCGGTTGTCGCGGATCGATTTAACTTTCCGGTGTTAGTTTCAATTAAACCGTTGATTTTAACATTATTACGATCTCGAGCACAATTTTAATAAGATCTATCTTTCCCAAGACAAATCGCTTCGGGTAGAATAGGATTCCGTAGTCACGCTTTATACGGCCAATTTTACCCTCCGGTTTTTCTATCTTTTATCTCATATCCTAACTTCTCCGGTCGGGTTCATCGTTAGGTTATATGGTGCGATTCATCTTGGTTAATTACGCCAATCCGAATATTATCAATACGTTACGAGAATAGAAAAAGATTCAATTAACTCAATTTTAGTCAATTTTAATTAGACGAAGATTCCTTTACCGAAAAGATCGAAATAAAACGATTACATAACTTTGGCTAGTTATTAGAGTTAGCCTAAAAACATTATAACAACGAAAAAGATAAAACAAACATAAATACTTAAGAAAAGTTACCCGATTACAAATCTTTGAATCGAGTTGTATTCTTCCGGACATTACAACGACTTCAACAACACCGAACTTCGATAATTTCCGAGCATTACAACGATACTACGAGATTATTATTTTTGGCGTAAGGCCTATTTACAAACTACTACTAAAAAGAAAAAGAAAAGATAGAGGAGAATATATATATGATATTGTGTATATATATTGGTACACTCCGGCTCTGTTGCAATGAGCTCCTTTATATAGATGAAAGTCTTGGGGCCGGACCGGTCCGAGATCAAGCCGGACTGGGCCGGTGTAATGATTGATTCCACTGCCTTGATTACAATCAGCATGTGCGGTGATAATTATAATTATAATTATATATAACTTATAAAATTCATATCTCGAGTTCTGGATCTCCAAAAATCATGATTTAAGAGGCATCGGAAAGCTCTCGGGAAAATCTACAACTTTCGTGAAGGACTCTTCTTCAGATAATGTCGTTTTGATGAGCCATTCGTTTGTCGAAGATATTTCTCGATTACCACTTAATCGAATCGATTAGCCACTTGACCACTTCGATTGACCACTTGAGTTCTTAAGCAATTCGATTGACCATTTAAGCTCGTGACACTCTCTAAATCCCTCCAGAGATATGAACATGTCGATTCTCGGGGTCTCGGTTTATAAATCTGCAATAAAATACCACAAATACCCACGTAAATCTGACACGACACTCCGATTTACTAAAATCGGTACAAAATGATAACTTTTTACCATTATTACTAAGTTTTACTACTAACTACTCTAAATTACAAAGATTAACATTTTATACTATTTATACCATAATTTCATATATTTTATATAGAATTCGTTGATAAAACATAATAATATAAATGTATATTTAATCATATAAAAGTAGTATATCAACTACTCCCACTTAGCTTTTGATCGTCCCTCGTGCAAAAATAAGTGGTAATAAAAGATAATATAATTGATCAGATTATAATTTTTAATGTAATTTATATTGTCAATATCATAAATATATTACTTATTCTAATTTAAAATTTGTAAGAAGACAGAAAGTGTATATAACTTAAATAACTTAAACATTAAATATTATTTAGATGAAATTGTACATGTAATACTTAATAAGTATAAATAAAATATTAGAATTATTTTTAATCGCAACTATTATGAAATCTTGGAATCGGAAACTTGGTCAGGTAGTCGACAAAAATGGCTTATAGAGTTTAGGCTCAAGATGTTGGATAATCGGAAAAAAGGAAATCAAAAAGAGAGAGAGGCAAGTCGTACGTACCTACATCTTCATATTCTTGATCAAAAAATAATCATCGATTAATATCATCTCTTTTTTTTTTTTTCAGATTTTCTCTCTTTTTTTTTTCAAGATTAAGAACTAAAAGCGTGAGTGTGTGTAAAAAATCAAACTTACAAGCATTTCTTCATCAAGATTGATCGGAGTACTACTCTTTCGATCGAAAATTACAAGTCCGGTTTCCTTAAACTTGTAATCATTCTTGAGATCTTATGATTCGACTTTTTCTTTTTCATTTTGTGCCTTCATTCCCAGCAATAGGACATTTCGAGATAACACCCTAGCTGGATTACTATCATCAGGCAATCGGGAGCTTTTAACCTCATAGTGATATAGGACATTTCGAGATAATACCCTACTCACTCAAATCATTGGTAGCTACAACCGATATGTTCTTTTTTATTATTTTTAATTTGTCGATCACATATAAGGAAGATACCTGGTATTTGATTAATTCTGTGTAAATATGGTGCTTCGTTCTTAATTCAGAATATTAATATATCCGAACTTATTACCAAAATCGACTATCTTGCAAGTGTCATGAGGTAAGATCGAATATACTAATCTCGATCTAATTTTTCCAATCTCAAAGATATACCAAAACTTAGCTTTTATGTCTTCATTTCTTTTCATAAGTACGTACAAACTTGCGGAATTTCAAGGAAATGTAGACCAAAATTAGCTAAAGGTTGGTTACTTCTTAGATAATCACAATAGCCATTTCGAGTGAGGTCTTGATCACTCTAATCAAGGCTGAGGTAGGAACAAAAATTGGAAATTTATTTAGGTAGGCTATTTGGCTATAGTTATATTTTTGTGGTGCCAAAAATCGACATCCCTAGTCCAATTCCAAACTCATAATTCATATTGAAAAAATTATTCTAAAAATTTTACTTATAATTATCAGCATATTTATATAATTTCATAAAAACAATATCTAACCTTAATTACTCAATTATATAAACTTAAAATCTTATTAAAATCTAAATTAGACATAAAATATGATTATAATATATCTAATATACTTTACTTAATTAAAAATTTATTCTTCCAAATTATATCATTTCATATTTATATATTAACTACTAAAAAAATTGAAAATAAGTAATAAAAATTTTGATAATTTTATAATTTATAACTATTTTCGAAAATTTTAATGAATTTTCTAACCTAACTCTACTCCCCACTTACGAAGTGGCATCGTCCCGATGTTCAATGAGTATTAAATAAGTAGGTTGGAAAATAGAATTAAAATTATATATTATCGTTATTATTCTGATTTTATTTTTAGCGTATACTAATTATACCATTAAATAACAAACAAACTTAAAAAACTGAGACATATATATATTAAACAAGATAGATTATTACAAACTAAAAGAACATAAACTTAACCGAACTAAAAAAAACTTCAAACTTAACTAAAGAACTTATTAAAACTTAAACATCATAAACTAACCACCAACCAACCATCTAAATCGTAGACGAACAACCCGGTGTATCAACCGGTAACAATCCAACTCGACTATCTCTAGACGGAAAAATCTCATCCGTCTCCAGCTCTCCCACTCCACTCATCTTAGTACACAGGCGCGAAATCATCCAAGAATTAGGCATAGGTTTCCCCCTACTACCTCTCGTGATTGCAAACTCCAAAATCGTCCTTTGAATCAGAATACCCCAATCAACAAATTCACCAACTGTCAAAGCATACAGCAGAAGCATTTCATTCTCGTTAAGGCTCGCGAAATCCCAGGTGGGATAAACTCTAGAATTAATGAAATGCTTCCACGCCTTTAGATGTGGAAGTAAAGCTCTTGTTGATATATCGTGATTTGTATCGAAAAGTGGGAATAGACATTGGAAAGACTCATGGACTCTATTCAAATGATTATACGAATTTTGGAGCCCCCAGTTCATCTCAAAATGCTGCATCGTAACTGGTGGAATTGCAAAAAGTTGGTTGATAATAGAAGAAGAGAAGGGAACAGCCACTCCTCTTACCGAAACAATCTGAGTTATATCGATCATGGATGTCGTCATAAGGGCAGAATAAAATTCTCGAACTATCGAGACATTTATCCTTCCTCTCGTGTATCTTGACGAACTTCTTCCAGCCAAACCCTCGAATAATCGCTTTACCCCATCGATCAATTTTATCGACATTTAAACCTTTCTCCAACTGGATTGGAGAATTCGCAAATCGAGGGTGTAAAATGATATTCTCGTTAGAAGCTTGAGATTCCGGATGATCCGGGGTGTGAGGCTCGCATGAATTGACAGATGGAGATGATCGGTTCGACATTTTTAAAGCTAGATGAAAAGTAAAAAATAACAAATAGAGTTGAAAGCAGATGGTATGTTTTCCTCATGCCCTGACCTCCTTTAATAGATAGAAAATTATACATACATGGATGCACTAGACAAACTCAAAAAATGACTCATGCCATTTTCCTTCACGGCTCGGGCCGAGTCTAGGCCGGACCGGTCCGGCCTCATCCAGCTTTTACTGAGGACAGAGGTGAAAGTCAAATTGTATTTTGGTTTTTTACTTCACGTGCGTAATACTACCTACCTCCTTGAAGATATTTCATAAAGATTAATCGAACTTGATACTAACGGATAAAACGACACATTATATTTTTGTAAAATGACGTAGTAATGATACAAAAATTATTTTTGGGTTTTTAATAGTTTTTATAAAAACTAAAACGATTTAGAATGCAAACCAAATTTCGATAAAACGACTATAAAATCAAACTAAACGAAAACGAAAACAAACCAATATCTAAATGACAAATGTCGAATAAAATGTGCAGTAAAAATGTTTAATCAAACAAAGTTATGAAATTCAATCTTCTTCATAGCCTTCCTCAGGATCGACATGAAAGCTTGAACTCGGAAACGACTGAGAAGTTGGTGGCTGAACTATAGTCGTGGTCCTGACTGAACTATCAAGACCCATCGAACTCATGCCAGTCGTGATATGTGCAAACTCAGTGAATCCTCCCCAACTAGACATCGCTGGTCTCTCGAACACACATCGAAATACACACATCACTAGATTGGCTCCCAAAAGGATATGACGATGGATGAAAGCTCGAAGGTGGTGGAATAGGTGTTACCCAATCTGGTAAGGTATAAGGATCTGACTGACAATGTGGATAGGCAGGATCATCAAAGGTAGGATTACGAAGCAACTGCTCGTTCCTCCTTAAACCTCTACGAATATCGTCACACCACTTGCTTATTACTTTCAAAGATATAAAGCCATGTTGGCTTGACCACGTGCAACGTCTGACACTAAAGATTGAAACATATCATAGGTGATAGTGTTGGAGAAAGGAGTTTGTTGAGGCTGACTCGAAAAAGAAGGAAAAGAAGAAGATGTGAAGACTGGTGGAGCTGGCTGAGTTTGACATCTTCTAATCAAAGAGCTAATACTACCATCTGGAAGACTAGTCAAACTCGGTCCAATCAGCGGTGCATCCGCCAGAGATAGCTTGTCATTAGGCAGGACTGGTACTCCCACCCTACGACATAAATCTGAGATAAAACAAGGGAAGTACAAATGACTCCCTGGTCTGGCGATGACAATACTCTCGAAATTCTTTTAAACATGACCTTTCCAACATCCACTTTAACATCATTTACCATCGCCCAAGCGATACAAACATCTTCCTTTCCATAAGCAGTATGTTTACTAGAAGGGTAGAGAGTATGGCTAATAAATCTTTTAATTGCCCTTAAACCTCTAATACACCTCCCGTAGTTAAACCGATTTTCAACCCACACGGTGTCGGGGTCAAAAGCGTTCTGAGCTCTCAGGGCAGTCTGCTCAAAGCTTGCAGGATCATCTAAATTCCAAACTACCCTGTAATCCTCCTCATCAGGAAAAACTTCAACTCCTAGGATTGCATTTATGACGGCAGGGTTAAAAGGAACATTTCTAGTTCTTAGGGGTACAGCTTGCGACTTAGTGAGCTCATCTTGTGACAATGTAGATAAAACTGAATAAAACTCAGCTACTAAAGTCGTATTAATCTCCCCTTCTCTTCTAGATGCTAGTTCTAACCACTGTCGTCTAGTAAAAATGTTTTTAACTTCATCACCCAAATCATCCAAGTCTAATCCTTTTTCAACCAGAACATCACATTTACTATAAATTTTCTCATACGCTTTCTTAGCTTCATGTGATGCTGTTTTATCAAAGCTTACGGCCTCTTCTTCGGTTGATAAAAGTATTGTGCCTACGACCGGAGTTGATATATGAATGTTTGATTTACGCTTTTTAGAGACTTTCCTACTCGACTCAGCCATTCTACGATATTGGTAATGCCAATCAACAACAAAAACAACAAAAAATAAAAATGTCACAACACACTCAAAAATCAAAACAGTTGAAATTAAGCTAAAAAATTATGAAAAATACGAAATTGATAACTAAATAAACTAAATTATACCTTAATATGTAGAAAATGTTGAAAAGTAGGCCGGAAAAGTGATAAAGTCGCCGGAAAAGAATGTAGCTTGTTTTTGCTCCCTTTTGATTTTTGTAACTTTTGTGGAAGAGAGGAGATAGAATGATGAAGAAATCAAGTAGTGGTGTAGTGTGAGATGATTTTTTTTGGAAGAAATTGAAATTTTTTTTGAGTGGTGGGGTTTGGTGTGGGGTGCGGCTGTTGAAAGAATTAGGGAAGAAGAAGAAAAAGGGGTCCCCGTCCTTTTTTTATGTTTTTAGACCCCGGACCGGTCCGGGTTAAGGCCGGATCGGTCTGTGCCCAATTTTTTCCACTTTTCGATTTTTTTTTTCTTTTTATGATTTTTGATGAAAACTTATGAAAATTCTAATAAAACTTAATTAAAATTTTAAAGATAAGTTTATAATAATTTTTAAAACTTAATAAAACCTTTAAAAATAAAATTGAACGAAATCTTATAATTTTATAACAATTTCTAAAAATTTAATAAAATCTTTATAACACTTTAATAAAAAGCTTATAAAAATTTAATAAATTTATATCAACTCTTATAAAACATTAAAACTAACTAAAACTTTTATAAAACTTTTATAAAACTCCTCAAATTTCATAAAGATCCAATTTTATAAAATTTTCAGAAGTTATGCGAAAATTTTATAAAATAAAATATAAGAAAAGACTCGAAACTTAAGGGTTCACGATTCTTCGATTTCTAAATCCTCCGGAGTTACGATATAACGTTCGATCAACCTAACTCCTAAAAACGAAGCATTTGAATTATCTCTCGAATTCCATCGATTTTCGGATAACCACCTAATCGTTCCTTCCTAACAATATTCAAACACTCATCCTGGATTTGGTTGTGTTTTTCCCACAGTCATCAACATGTTCACTTTTTCCACAGTTCTCATCTCATCGTAAATTTTGCCCTTCTTTTTTATCGCACTTCTTGATGTTCCATTACAAACTTCTTACAATCTGATCTCTCTCAACAATTTCTTGTTTTGTTCAAAAACTAAAGCTTCTATAGCAAACGCGACATCTTTATCTAGGCCTAATTTCAAAAGTAAAATAAAAACTCCTATTCTATCTAAAAAAGGCATCCAGTTCTTCTACGTCTATCCGGTAAAAGACGATAAGAGTTTAAACATAAATAAAAACACAGAAAAGTAGAGTAAAGATAGATAGCACCTGGTATTCGGCTGATTCCAGTTTCTCTGCTTTTCAGTTCTTTTGATTTTTCTGCTTTTTCAATTTGTCGGGGGATCAATCAATAGCATTACTTCTTCTTTCAGTGTGATTCCTTCTCCCTCCACAAACAACTTTACTCTGTGTCCATTGGCTATAAAAGTTGTATTTCCATCAGTTAGTTCAACAGCTCCAGATTTGTAAACCCGTGTTAGCTTAAATGGACCTGTCCATCTTGACTTAAGCTTATCTGGAAACAACTTTAAACGTGAATTGTACAAAAGCACTCGATCACCTACATGGAACTCACGCTTAAAGATTCTCTTATCATGGAAAGATTTCGTGCGTTCCTTGTAGATTCGAGCATTTTCATAAGAATCGAGACAAAATTCTTCTAGTTCATCAATTGAAGCAATCTATGATCACCGACAAATTTTAGGATCGAAATTCAAAATTTTATAGCCCGTAGGCTCGGTGTTCTAACTCAACCTGGGAGATGACAAGACTTACCAAAGACTAGCTTATAGGAGAACAACCAATTGGTGTTTTAAAAGTCGCATTAGCACGCCCATAATGCATCATCTAATTTAATCGCCCAGCTTTTACGATTTGAATCAACTTTTTTTTTCCACGATTCTTTTGATTTCTCTATTCGACACCTCTACTCGTCCACCTTTGGTTTGCGGATGATAGGCGTTCTCCTAACTTATGCGTTACACCATATTTTTCAACTATCTTAGTAAATGGTCTATTACAAAAGTGTGAACCTCTATCACTAATGATTGCCCTCGGAATGCCATATCTCGGTAAATATATTCTTTTAAGGAATCGTATGACAACTTTGGTATCATTAGTGGGAAGAGCTTCACTTTCTACCCATTTCGAGACATAATCTACCATTACAAGAATAAACCTTTTCCAAAAGATATAGGAAAGGTCCCATGAAATCTATACCCCAAACATCAAATAACTCACATTCTAAAATAGGTTGCATAGGCATTTCATGTTTTTTAGATACATTTCCCCATTTTTGACAAGATTCACAAGATTTAACATACTTATAAGCATCTCTATATAGTGTAGGCCAATAAAAGCCACATTGTAAAACTTTAAAAGCAGTTTTCCAACCTCCATGATGACCTCCTGCCTCACGATCATGACAAAATTCTAAAACACTTAAAATTTCATTATCAGGCACACATTTTCTGATTATCCCATCCGAACATTTACGGAAAAGGTCTGGTTTCTCCCAGTAATAAAATTTTAAGTCATAGAAGAACTTCTTTTTCTGTTGCCAAGTCCAATGAGACGGAATATAATCACAGGTTAAGTAATTAATGATATCTCCAAACCAAGGTGAAATTTCCTTAGAAGGAATTCTATTTTTTAATAACTGCATGGTTGAAGGAGTATCTATTCTAAATAGTTGTTCATCAGGAAATGAATCTTTAATTTCGATTTCTATTTCTTCATTATTTTCCATTCTACTTAGATGATCTGCTACTACATTCTCACTTCCTTTTTTATCTTTAATTTCAATATCGAATTCTTGAAGTAAGAGAATCCATCTAAGCGCATTTGAGGTTTAGCATCTTTCTTACTTAGTAAATACTTGAGTATCGAATGGTCTATAAATTATTACCTTAGAACCAACAATATACGATCGAAACTTATCTAAGGCAAAAATCACAGCCAATAGCTCTTTTTCTATAGTTGCATAATTAAGTTGAGCTGCGTTTAATGTGTGAGATGCATAGTAAATAGCTTTGAGAATTTTGTTATACCTTTGACCTAAAACAGCTCCTACAGCTAAATCACTCGCATCACACATAATCTCAAATGGCAAACTCAATGCTGGTGCTACTAACACTGGTGCAGGAGTCAACCTCGCTTTTAAGGTCTGAAAAGCTTCCATACATTTACTATCAAAGTTAAAAGGTACTTCCTTTTCAAGTAAATGACTTAGAGGCTTTGCTATTTTTGAAAAATCAAGCAATGAACCTTCTATAAAATCCTGCATGTCCGAGAAATCCTCTTAGGGTTCTTAAATTAACTGGTGGAGGTAATTTTTCAATTACTTGACTTTAGCTTTATCAACTTCAATACCTTCTTCGTAGAGATTCGTGACCTAAAACAATTGCTTCGATACCATTAAGTGACATTTTTCCCGGTTTAGTACTAAATTGGTATCTTCACAAATTGTAACAACACTCGTTCTCGTGTAACAAACAAATATCGAACGAATCTCCGTAAACACTAAAGTCATCCATAAAAATTTCTAAGAATTTCTCAACCATATCAACAAATATAGCCATCACACACCTTTGAAACGTGGTTTGGTGCATTACATAAACCAAACGGCATTCTTTTATAAGCAAAAGTTCCATAAGGACAAGTGAAAGTAGTTTTTCTCTATCTCCTGCTGCAATGAATATCTCAGAATATCCTGAATAACCATCTAAGAAACAGTAATACTTATGTCCACTTAAACGTTCCAACATCTGAACTATGAATGGAAGTGGATGATGATCTTTCTTAGTATGATCATTTAGTTTTCTAAAATCAATGCACATTCGATAACCGGTAATCTCTCTTGTCGGAATCCATTCATTCCTTTCATTCTCTTTCACTGTGAAACCTCCCTTCTTTGGTACCACTTGAGTTGGACTAACCCATTCACTATCTGATATGGGAAAAATTATCCCCATTTCTAATAGCTTAATGACCTCATTCTTAACAATTAACTGCAAATTTGGGTTGAGGCGGCGTTGCGGTTGAATACAAGGTTTAGCATCTTCCTTCAGAATTATCTTATGAACGCAAATCTCAGGGCTAATACCTCGAATATCGGCAACTGTCCATCCAAAAGCTTTCTTATGCTTTTTCAACATTCTAAGTAATTGATCTTCTTGTTGCTCGATTAAAGATGATGAAATAATAACCGTAATAGATTATTAGTTTCAAGAAAAGCATACTTGATTTAAAGGTAACGGTTTCAATTCCAGCATTCTTAGGTGGATCTTCCAGTGATGGTTTAAGAACCGTCCTTCTAGTTCTAATTCCAAATACTTATGCCAAGATGGTTTAAAAGTAAAACTTCCTTTATCTAGAGAAAGAATTATCTCCTTCATTTCGGTGTCTTTCTCATCTTCCTTATAGATAGATAGAGTTAAGCATTCTTCTAATCTGTATTCAAAAGTTGGTAACTGATTATCATAGACAGAATGAATATCTTCTATAAAAGAACATGATTCTGGTGCTATATATGGATGGTTCATAGCTTTGAAAATATTGAAAGTAACTTCATCTTCATTGATTCTCAGAATTAATTCTCCTTTCTGGACATCTATTAAAGTTCTTCCTGTAGCTAGAAATGGTCGACCTAAGATAAGTGGCGCTGAATATCCTTCTTCCATTTCCATAACTACAAAGTCTACTGGAAAATAGAACTTGTCTACTTTAACCAATACGTCTTCAATAATTCCTTTAGGGTATTTAATCGATCTATCTGCCATTTGCAGAGTCATTTCAGTCTTCGTAAGATTTCCTATGCCTAGCTTTCTATAATCCTCATAAGACATGAGATTTATACTAGCTCCAAGATCACATAAGACCTTCTTAAACAGAAATCCTCCAATTTCACATGGAATGGTAAAACTTCCAGGATCTTTCAGTTTAGGTGGTAACTTATCTTTATAAACTATGAGAACATTCTTCATTTAGGCATATATTCTCATATTCCTCTTTTTTTGTTTGACAGAATATCTTTCGAAACTTTCCATAAGCAGGCATACTAATTAGAGCTTCGATAATGAGGATATTAACATGAATATGATTTAAAAGTATCAAGGAAACGAGCATACTTCCGATCGCTTTTAATCTTTTAATTTGATCTTTAGGTGGGTAAGGTAAAGATTCTAAATCTATAACCTTTGATCCCAAAGTCATTTTCTCTTTTCCTTTATTCTTAAACCTTTGAGTATTACTTGATCGCCAAGTATCATGATCTTGAGTTTTTTCTGTTAAGACATTCCCTGAATCAATCTCTACTTCAGATTCCTTCAGTTCTTCTTGTTTTTCATCCTTGTTTTCATTATCTTCAATTTTAACATGTTCTTTGAATAAAGTCCTTAAATCTTTATCCATGGGATCTTTCAAAATCCTAGGGATTTTTAACCCTTTCTCACCTTCATTTTCAGGTTCCAAACTTCTATTCCTTTTCAAGAAATTCTCTATAATTTCTTCTTCCTCGTCAGTGAATTCAATTTCATCTTTAGTTCCATCATTTTTACCATCTAAATCATTTTCTACTTCATTATTCCCGAAGTTTTCTGCTCCATTACTACCACAGAGTTTTCTACTTCTCGTAACTACAACTTTTACCTCTCTTGGATTTCTTTCAGTATTACTTGGTAATCCTCCAGGAGGTCTACTGTTATTAAGTTCACCTTCCCTACTCAAATGATCTTCCATATTCCTCAATGAGGCTTCTATCGTTCTCATTCTGGTATCATGTCCACTCATAGATGTTTTCATTGTACTCATATCTTTAGTGACTGTACCAATAGAAGTCATCATTGTTTCCATATTCTTAGCTTGAGTAGATACTACACCCATCATATTTTCCGTTAGTTTTTCCAATTTTTCAACTCCTTCTGCAGGTTGAGTTGAACTTTGAGTTACTGGTATACTTTGAGTGGTATGTTGAGGATAGGATCTAGGTAATGATTGTAAATTCTGATTAGATGTGTTTTCTTGATAAACTTGAGTATTATTCATATTCCTGTATGGGACTGGATATGGTGGTTGTCCTTGCTTACTAGGGTTTTCAGACCATCGATAAGTAGGGTGATCTCTTTTAATAGCATTAAACGAGTTTGAGTATGCATTGTTCAAATTCCTATGCTGCTGAAGAAAACTCACCTCCTCTCTCGAATATCCTGTTGGTTCTTCAATCCCTAATGGCATATTATCCTGATTCGAGTATTCAGTTGGTGTATTATTCTCTGAACTTTGGTTTTTGTTCGATTGTAGGCCATCAAATTTTCTACTCAAATTCTCCAAATGTGCTAGAACTTCCGTATTAGATGTACATTCTCCTGCAAAAGCTACTTTTCTGGTGCTAGAACCGGTTTCCCACATTCTGTTATTTTTGGAAATCTTTTCTATAGCATCGTAAACTATTTGTGCTTCACTCATCATTAAAGAACCACCACATGCATGATCTACATCCGCGCGTGAATCTTTTCTCAATTTACGACAGAAGAGTTGAATTTACATATCTAAGGAATAACCATGGTCGGGACAAGCTCTTAACAAATTTTTAAATCTTTCCCAGGCATTCCCAAGCGTTTCTTCAGATCCTTGTCTAAAGTTAGCAACCTCGACTTTTAATTCCAAATTTCGTCCAGGAGTGAAATGTTGTTTCAGAAATTCAGTTTGAATCTCCTCCCAACTTGTAAGTGAATGATGTGGAAAAGACATAAACCAATCTCGTGCTCGTCCTTTTAAAGAAAAAGGAATTATAGTCATCCTCGTTAGTTCCTTATGAGCACCTTGACTTTTGGCTGTGTTGCACAGTTCTTCAAAAAGTTAGAGATGATGATGTGGATCTTCATCATCCTCTCCTAGAATTGGGCTCTTGCGTCAATTAAACCAAAAGATGAGATTTAATTTCAAATTATTTGCTCCTTCATTGGGTAAAAGTATGGGATTATTAGTCCGGTTTCTTCTTATGGTTTGATCACGATAGGTCTCGGGTTTGGTGGGTTATTACGATTATTCTGTTCCGATTCGATTATTTCTATTATTATTATTATTATTAGGGTTAACAGGGTTCTCGTCCATGCCCTGAGCATGTTCCACCCTTGTTCGGTGTTTCATCACCGATTTCACCATTCTCGTATTTTTGTTTGAAGATGATTCGTCCAGATTTCCACGACTAGTATGACCACGCTTACTCTCTACTCTTAACCGCCTTTCGTAAGTGTTTATGTCAGGGCTTATAAGGAGTGAGTGGGGCCTTACCACTACGGTCATCAACTAACTAAAATAGAAAATAACACGAAAATTGATAGTAGTAAAATTGGTAACTTACCTATAAGGTAAGTACCAACGAAAAAAATAGAAATGAGATAAGAAAAGTGTTGACTTATTCTCGAGAATTTTGAGCTAATACAAGTAGTAACCATAGACACAAAGGAAGAAATTAGCGACGTTCCCGGCAACGGCGCCGTAAAGTCGACGTGGCCTTTTCTTGTGCTAATACTACCCCTTAACCGACGATTGTATCGGGTCAAATCAGAGTGCTAGTATGGTGAGTCGAGTGTCGAATTTTCAGGGAACTTGGTAATTCTTCTAAGTGTGGTTAAACACCAAAGAGCTGTTATTAACTCGATCTAAATCGCAATTTTATAACACAGATCACTACTATTCTAGTTAACATAAAATAAATGCGTAATTTAAAAGTGAAGAGAGTTTGAGAAAGTAAATTATACTTGAGTAAACTTCAACTTAGTTTATTCATTGATTGAACAAGAGTATAAATAGATACAACTTTAATAAAGTAAACTAGCTATGCTATGGATAGCAATTATGGCGGCCAACTTGAGTATCTATATGGGCGGCTAGAACTTAGAACCCAATAAAGTAGAAAAGTTATGACAAGTGACATATTAATTATTTATATAATATAATTAATATGTCATGTGTACAAAGAATAAATAATGTGCACAAGTGTTACACAAAGAGTGTTAGAATTGCTAATATTTCAACACCCCCCTCAAACTGGGTTGTATATGTTGATACAACCAAGTTTGTGACTTAGTCTGCTGAACATAAGAGGTGGAATAGCCTTGGTGAGAATGTCAACATTATGGTCTGCTGAGGGAACATACTGGAGTTGAATGATCTTTGCATCAATCTTCTCCTTCAGAAGTGTCTATCAATGTCCACATGTTTGGTTTTGTCATGATGAACAGGATCCTCTGCCATGCATAATGCTGAATTATTATCACGGCAGAGTGTGATAGGTTGCTGAGTAGGCTGCTGAAGTTCAGTAAGTACTCTTTTGAGCCAAAGAGCTTCACAAATGCCCAAAACAAGTGCCCTGAGTTCAAATTTCAAGATCGCTTCTAGAGACAGAGGGGTTGTTTCTTGCTCCTCCAGGTGACAAGATTGCCCCATACATAAGAACAGTAGCCTGTGGTAGACCTTCTGTCTATATGACAACCAAATTTAATCAAAGATCGGTGTAAACCTTGATAGATCTCTCACAGACTTGATGAAGTGCAAGCCTTGGCCAGAGTGGATTTCAAGTATCTCAAGATTCTGCTCACAACATCCCAATGTTGCTCAAGAGGCAATGCATGAATTGGCTCACCAGGCCGACTCCATATGCAATATCGGTCTTGTATGGAAAAGATAAATGAGTTTCCTACAAGTCTCTCGATATTGATCCTTCCTGACAAAGAATGTCACCATGCAAAGCAGGTATTACTCTGGGTCTACTCTGGGATACAAGAGGTTGCATCCCAAAGATGCCGCTTTCTTTCAAAGAGATCCAAGACATACTTCCTTTGAGAGACTCGAAATGCCTTTACTGCTTTCTAGCTATTTCCATACCAAGAAAGTATTTTAGGGAGCCCAGATCTTTAACTTGGAATACCTTTGCCAAGTGAGTCTTCAAATGTTGGATCTCGGTAGAGTCATCTCCAGTAAGGTTGATATCATTCACATATACAATAAGAATATAGACCTTCTCTCGGTTGGTTGTCTTGATAAACATAGTGTGATCGAGTTGCATTGATGATATCCAGCGAGCTTTAACCACGTGAGTGAGTTTTCCAAACCAGGCTCGGGGGATTACTTCAGCCATATAGAGATTTCCCCGAGTTTGCATACCTTGCCTTGAGTGTGGGGATTGACAAAACCAGAGGTACATTCATGTAGACTTCCTCGATAAGGTCACCATTGAGAAAAGCGCTTTTGATATCCAATTGGTAAAGAGGCCACCAAGTTGGACAGATAGAGAAATCAAGACTCGACAGCGGTGTTAAGCTTTGCTCTTCGTGCAAAAGTTTCAGTATAGTCAATGCCATAAGTTTGAGTGAACCCTCTAGCCACCAATCTGGCTTTATACTTGTCAATAGTACCATCAAGATTGTATTTTATGGTGAATAACCATCTACAAATTGACTGTCTTCTTGCCTTTGGGGAGAGTTGTGAGGTCCCAAGTATGATTATCCAGAGTGCAAATCATCTCTGTTTTAACAAAGCACCTTCCACTTATCATTTTGAAGGGCCTCCCGAATAATATTTTTAGAATAGAGTGAGAGTCCAGTCCTGTGTAAACATAGCAAATACAGGAGACAAGCCGGTCATAAGATAAATAAGTATGAATAGAATGATCGGTGCATGATCTTTTCCTTTTCCTTAGAGCAATAGTCTGTCATCAATGTCGGTAGGTCTGCCGTGGGTTCAGCCAGCCTCTGAGTCGATGGGGTGTTGAGGCTCAAGCAGGCTCAGTTCGGCGAGCTCTGGGTCGAGGGTGTCTTGAGGTCCAGCAGAGCTCTGGTCGATAGGGTGCCGAGGTTCATCTGCTTTGAGTCTCGATGAGTTGCTTGAGGTTAAGAGTTTGTTGAGGAACGGATTTAGATCAATTTCAATTAGATTTCCATCGATGGATCGCTTGATGGACTTGTTGTAGTAGGAGTCCTTTCAAAGAATTTTACATCCATAGAGTTGTAAAATTTCTTTTCAATAGTGAATAGCATTTGTAACCTTTCTGTCCTTAGCATACCCTAGGAAAATGCACTTGTGAGCTTTGGGATCAAGTTTGCTTCATGTTGGGCATGGATATAAACAAACACAAGACAACCAAAGATTTTTGAGGCAATTGGGCAATAAGATGAGGGCGAGAGTGTGTGGTCAAGCAGAGTTTGGATAGAGTCTTGAAACTCTAACACTCTGCTGGGAAGCCTGTTGATTAAGTATGTGGCAGTCAATATAGCTTCACCCCACATATATTTTGGAACATTTGTAGTGAACATGATTGATCTGGCCATTTCCAGCAGGTGCCTATTCTTTCTCTCAGCAACCCCATTTTGCTGAGGTGTCTCAACACAACTACTGATATGGACAATTCCCTTATTCATCAAGAAATTACTGAGATTAGACTCATAATATTCAAGAGCATTGTCAATCTTCAAAATTTTAATCTTAATGTCAAACTGAGTAGAGACCATGTTGTAAAACTCTTGAAAGATGGATCCAACTTCAAATTTATCCTTCATTAAAAATAACCAAGTGGTTCTGGTGTGGTCATCTATGAAGGTTACAAACCACCTCTTGCCTGTTATACTTTTCACTCTTGAGGGTCCCCATACATCACTGTGAATTAAGGTGAAAGGTGTGGATGGGAAGTGAGGTAATTTAATTAGTATACACAGATTTGGTGAGTTTGGCAAATTGACAAATATCACATTGAAGATCATTAAGATTACATCCTTTAAACAATTCTGGAATTAAAGACTTTAAATAACCAAAACTTGGATGTCCTAGTCTATAATGCCATAACATGATATTGTCTAGGTTTTGAGTGCAGTGTCTTGAGGCGATTCGCCTTGATCTTTTGTCTTCAAGGGGGTTGATCACAAACGATCTGAAAGGTTTTAGCTTGACCAATCACTTCCTGTGAAGAAGGATCTGGAATGTGCACCGATCCTTATCAAAACAACACCAATTCGGATCTTTAGTGAGTTATTGATGAGATATAAGGTTACAATCTAACTTTGGAACAAATAAGACCCTTGTAGATATATCTGATTAGTAAGTTTAACCTTCCCAACACCTTTTGCATAAGAAACAGAACCATCAGTAGTTTTAATTCTGTGAATTTGGGTGCATGGCATATAGTGGGTAATGAGGTTTTATTACAGTCATGTGGGAAGAAGCCCTGAATCAACAATCTAAGTCTCATTACTAAGAGGTGAGCGGAATATACCTGCTTTTAGCATGAGTGGCCATTTCAAGTTAGAGGAGCTACCTTCACGATCTTTGAGCAATAAAGGCTTTAAAGGCAACAAGCGAGCATTCGGATGGTCATTCATTCTCTCAATCAGCGACAAGTCTCGCCTTTGATTTTCCCTGGTTGGTTTTGAGGTTTTAGAGGGATTAGGCTTGCCATGAAGCTTCCAAAGAATTGTCCTTGGTGTGATTTGTGCGTTTGCAAGTGATCACAGAACAACCTTCCAGCTTTTCTCAAGAGAGCTTCCTCAGTAAGTCCCAAGAACCTCAAAGCAGCCTTTCCCGACATTCAAGAGGCGCCCTTCATAGGGTTATCAAGCAGGGTGTTCAAAGAAGATGACTTTCCTCCTCGCTTTCTTCATGTTTGACCTCAAAGAAACATGGATTTGAGATTTGGGAGAGGTTTTGTGGCAAGAATTCTCCTCTAACATCATCAAGAGTAGGGTTCACCCAGGTGAGGAACTTGAAGACTCTTTTCTTTTCTATGATGTCCTTATAGAGGCATCATCCTTAACATCATTCCAGGTGAGTTTCAAAGATATCTAAGTGTTGCCATGCCTTAGATAGTTGGTTGAAGTATTGAGTTACTGAGACATATCCCCTTGTCTCAGCGCTTTGAATTTGAGCTTCAAGTTCGTACACTTCGATGTATTGTCTTTCTTGGAGTAAAGATCTCTCGGCATTGTCCTGCATTTCTTTTGCGAAGATCATACATCATAAAGTTCTCACTGATCTCTTTTGTCATTGATCTTGTGAGAATGGTCATGACTTGATTATTAGCGGTGTCCCATGCTTCAAATCCTGGTCATCTTCAAGAGGCGGGTTTAGAGCCGGACGGTATCCCATCTTACCTTGTCCCGAGATGTACATTTTCATGGATCTTGACCACAAGCAAGTAGTTGTTGCCATCAAGTCTATGATTTGTATAAGAAGAAGATTCACCGACCCACTGCTTGAGGCAAATGAGTCTCATCATGAAGATGAATCGATTCTGATAGACATTTTGGAAAACAAAACACCGAGTTGCAAATGGATTTTAGAACTCAAGAACCTTCCACTCTGCTACCATGAAGAGAGTTTGAGAAAGTAAATTATACTTGAGTAAACTTCAACTTAGTTTATTCATTGATTGAACAAGAGTATAAATAGATACAACTTTAATAAAGTAATCTAGCTATGCTATGGATAGCAATTATGGCGGCCAACTTGAGTATCTATATGGGCGGCTAGTAGAACCCAATAAAGTAGAAAAGTTATGATAAGTGACATATTAATTATTTATATAATATAATTAATATGTCATGTGTACAAAGAATAAATAATGTGCACAAGTGTTACACAAAGAGTGCTAGAATTGCTAATATTTCAACAAAAAGTTATTCTAATATAATATATATAGATATAAAAATATATATAAATATACATAAATTGCAAAATATAGATATAAATATATATATAGATACCAATATATAGAACTAGACAGATAATTTTATAGAACTAGCCAAAGTTTATATAATTGATTTATACGATCTTTTCCAGTAAACGGAATGTGCTCGATCTTTCCTTTTATTTTAGGTCCAATTGAGTAAATGAAACGGTGCACTCCTGAGGTTAACAATTCCTCCTCACACGAGCATATGAAATTGTCATCAGTTCAATCTCCACAACTGCCCCATGCTAATCTCAGTTAGTCTGAACAGGTACCGAGTACAAATCTACCCCGGATAAAAGAGGTTATTCCGTTTGTCAGACGGCCGATGTTATTCAAAAGACTCCGGTTGTCAGGCGGATCGATTTAACTTTCCGGTGTTAGTTTCAATTAAACCGTTGATTTTAACATTATTACGATCTCGAGCACAATTTTAATAAGATCTATCTTTCCCAAGACAAATCTGCCCCCGGGTAAAGAAATAGGATTCCGTAGTCACGCTTTCGCACGACCAATTTTACCCTCCGGTTTTTCTATCTTTTATCTCATATCCTAACTTCTCTCAGGTCGGGTTCATCGTTAGGTTATATGGTGCGATTCATCTTGGTTAATTACGCCAATCCGAATATTATCAATATGTTACGTAATAGAAAAAGATTCAATTAACTCAATTTTAGTCAATTTTAATTAGATAAAGATTCCTTTACCAAAAGATCGAAATAAAACGATTACATAACTTTGGCTAGTTATTAGAGTTAGCCTAAAAACATTATAACAACGAAAAAGATAAAAACAAACATAAATACTTAAGAAAAGTTACCCGATTACAAATGCTGAATCAGAGTTGTATTCTTCCGGACATTACAACGACTTCAACAACACCGAACTTCTGATAATTTCCCGAGCATTACAACGATACTACGAGATTATTATTTTTGGCGTAAGGCCTATTTACAAACTACTACTAAAAAGAAAAAGAAAAGATAGAGGAGAATATATATATGATATTGTGTATATATATTGGTACACTCCGGCTCTGTTGCAATGAGCTCCTTTATATAGATGAAAGTCTTGGGGCCGGACCGGTCCGAGATCAAGCCGGATCGGGCCGTGTAATGATTGATTCCACTGCCTTGATTACAATCAAGATGTGCGGTGATAATTATAATTATAATTATATATAACTTATAAAATTCATATCTCGAGTTCTGGATCTCCAAAAATCATGATTTAAGAGGCATCGGAAAGCTCTCGGGAAAATCTACAACTTTCGTGAAGGACTCTTCTTCAGATAATGTCGTTTTGATGAGCCATTCGTTTGTCGAAGATATTTCTCGATTACCACTTAATCGAATCGATTAGCCACTTGACCACTTCGATTGACCACTTGAGCTCTTAATCAATTCGATTGACCATTTAAGCTCGTGACACTCTCTAAATCCCTCCAGAGATATGAACATGTCGATTCTCGGGGTCTCGGTTTATAAATCTGCAATAAAATACCACAAATACCCACGTAAATCTGACACGACACTCCGATTTACTAAAATCGGTACAAAATGATAACTTTTTACCATTATTACTAAGTTTTACTACTAACTACTCTAAATTACAAAGATTAACATTTTATACTATTTATACCATAATTTCATATATTTTATATAGAATTCGTTGATAAAACATAATAATATAGCGTATATTTAATCATATAAAAGTAGTATATCAGCTAGTCATCTATTATACAACTTAAGAGGATGACACGTGGCGTAGTTCGGGTCGGGCATCATCATAAGCCCCCAAGATCTGGCTGAACACTCATTGTGAGGTCGGATCTATTAGAGGTGTTGGTCGGCCCCTGTCATCTAGACTTGTATAATTTTACAATGGTCTTCTCTGCCAAGTGGCATAGTTACTTTTATGACACTGTCATTCGTGCCCACGTCTTCTGAAGTGGACCAGTTTTTGAGAATGCTGTTGCAGCTCCTTATTTAGTGCCCTCTGTGGCTGCTGTTTCAACGGCTCCTGCCGAGCTGCCCCAGGTTAGTGCTTCTGTGGAGAATTTTACTCCTGCTACAGAGTCTGGGCAGAACTCAACCCTTAATGCTTCTTAAGTTTTTGAACTTGCATTTCGTTTATGCTTCGTTTTGATCTGATCTTTCTTCTAGTTGGTCAGATCTGCACCATTTTGGCGGTTCGGCCGGACTTGTCCGATCTCGTGTGTTGAATTTCCCAACTGCCAGGTGGCAGTCTATTAAATAGGCCATCATTACTTTACAGGATACAAGGCGTTTTTCACCTTTTCCCATATGTGACGTCGTTTAAACGTCTGGAGGAGGGTTATAACCCGTCTTTTCAAACCAGGCTCCCCCTCTTCTCTTCATTTGCTATTAAACCGAAGATCTTCATTATCTCAAGAGTTTGCAATCCAAGTAAGCATATTTCCTCTCGTTTTTCTGAGTTCTTCTTTTTCGCTTATGTTTTTCCCAGTTAATGAGGGCAAGCACTGCATCTAGCAGTTCAATTGAGAGAGAGTTTGAGTCTTGCTCTGAATCTAAAGCCGAAATTATTCAACCAAGGGGTCCAATAGACATCCCTGCCCTCAATATAATCTTTGCTCGTATAAATTCTGAGCAGTTCGTTATCGACCCACAACCTGCTAACCCGTCTAGGCCTTTTTCTTCTTTTTCAGTGGCCGACTTTGCTGATGTATTTGAGCAGGCGTTTGAGGAAGAGAAGGTTGTGCCTGAGCACAACGAACAGATTCTAAACCTAGAGGCTCCTGGGGTGGTCCTGAATCGGAGCCTGCCTGGGCTAATCAATCCTGAAAATCTTCCTACTGAGGGTCAACAAGAGGTTTGGTTGACCCCACACCACCTACTGATCAGCTAGATGATAGCCTGATCATCCTGGGTTGTTCTGATTATAGGAGAGCTCCAAGTGCGCTCCCGATATGGGCGCAAGAGAGGCAGGGCTGATCGAGGAGATCAGGATGCTTCTGAGGGGGATCTGTTCCCCAAGGTGACTTTCTCCGAACCGCTGCACAAGGATCCGGCCTCGGTGGTATAGTATTTTATACTTTCATTTTTTTTCTTTTTTGTGCTTTATCGTCATCGACTGTATGCCTTTGTCGAAGTTGATGAGCTAGGAAGGAGATTCTCAACAGTCGGACAGCTTCTCCACTCAAAAGGTTTCTTGAGCACGACGGATCGCCGACCTTCGCGGTCGTAAACAATACAAAGACGAGTCTCTGTCCAAGGATGCCCAGATCGCTAATCTGGAGAAGATTATGCAAGCTCAGCAAGCTAAGTTGAAGGAGCTGCGCACTGCTAGCGCTGAACGGGATGAGGCCCTGACCAAACTCCGCGCTGATCATGATGGACTTGAGGCCGAGATGCCCGCTCGGATCGCCCAAGCCATTTATGAGTACAAGAGCTATGTTCACTTCACTGGGGCCTTGAAGGTTTTACTTGGCTCCATCTTAAGCCAAAGGTATAACCTTGGCGCGAATCAGGCTAAAGAGCAATGCCCTCAGCTGATCATTGAGAATCTTCAACATGGTAGGCTTTGCAAACCAGGATGTAGTCAAATCTATAAGGCTAGGCTTAAGGAGTTTCAAGCCGGTGAAGATCTGGCTGCGAAGTATGGCCGCAGACCTGATGTCCAGCAAGCCAGTGCATCGTCAAGTCAGCCCTCTGATCAGCATCAGCAACAGGATTCTACTGCCAATGCTTAAGATCATGCCTTTATTATTTTGTTGAAAATTTTGTTGAATGACTTTGCAATATTTCCAACCTTTGTTATTTTTTGTTCTTGACAATTTGTGCCTTTTTGGCACTTGTTCTGTAATATTCTCTTCTTTGGCGTTCAACCCTTCATTGCTATTACTTTGGCTTTTGTTTTTGCCCTTGCTTTTGTTTTAAGCATAGCTTAGGGTCCTTTACCCCCCTGAAGTACATCCTTTACAAACCTTTGCTTTTCGAATGATGTACTTCAGTGTATGCGCTGATCGTCTGTCCTGCAGACTTAGGAAGTTTGATTACTTCTACTTTCTAAGTATTATAGAAAGCGTTGCGCTGATCGTCTGTCCTGCAGACTTAGGAAGTTTGATTACTTCAACTTTCTAAGTATTATAGAAAGCGTTGATCGTCTGTCCTGCAGACTTAGGAAGTATGATTACTTCAACTTTCTAAGTATTATAGAAAGCGCTGATTGTCTGTCCTGCAGACTTAGGAAGTATGATTACTTCAACTTTCTAAGTATTATAGAAAGCGCTGCGCTGATCGTCTGTCCTGCAGACTTAGGAAGTATGATTACTTCTACTTTCTAAGTATTTAAGTTCTTATCGTTTGACTTGCAGTATGGTCTGGGCTTGCCAAACTTTTTTGAGTCTGCTTTGCAGCTCAGTTCGTATTATTAGTCCAGTCCATCTGTCCTGTAGACTTTAAGTTTGGCCTTTGCAAACTTTTTTTTCAAGCGTCCGACTGCGGCTCGGGCTTCTATCGAGTCCGACTCATGGATCGCTTTTTGAGTCTGTCCTGCAGACTTATTTTGATTTGCCTTGGCAAATTTCCTGAGACCGACCTACGGTTCAGTTCTGCTACTGAGTCCGGCCTGCGGATCAGTTCGTTGAGTCTGACCTTGGCAAATTTCTTCCTGAGACCGACCTGCGGTTCGGCTTCTTCCCTCATCGAGTCCGCTCTGGGATCGGGCCGTTGGGTCTGCCCTCTGCAGACTTATTTTGATTTGCCTTGGCAAATTTCTACCTGAGACCGACTGCAGCTTCGGCTTCTTCTACTAAGTCCGACTGCGGATCGGTTCATTGGGTCTCAGATCGCAGACTTATTTTGATTTGCCTTGGCAAATTTCTTCCCGAGACCGACTGCGGTTCGGTTCTTCTTCTTGAGTCCGCTCGCGGATCGATTCGTTGGTCTGGCCCGCAGACTTATTTTGATTTGCCTTGGCGTATTTCTTCCTCGAGACCGACTGCGGTTCGGGCTTCTTCTATCGAGTCCGCTCATGGATCGATTCGTTGAGTCCGCCCTGCAGACTTATTTTGATTTGCCTTGGAAAATTTCTTCCTCGAGACCGACTGCGGTTCGGCTTCTTCTATCGAGTCCGACTGCGGATCGCCTATTGGGTCTGGCCCCGCAAACTTAGAAAATTTTTGCGAGTCCGACTGCGGAACTCGGGTTAAATCGATCCTGCTGACTTATGATTTTTTGCCGAGCAGGGCCAGATTTGTCTGACTTCTCGGACTTTATTTGAGCGAGCTGGGGCGGTTTGTACTGATTTCCTGTATATTGTTGGTCGAGTGTTTGTCCTGCAAACTCAATAAAGACCATGCGTAATAGAAAACAAAATAATATTAAATTAATGTACCGTTTGCTTATTTGGCATAGTCTATTGGAGCATGCTAGACGGCTAGCGGACTACATAAGATTTGCTCGGGTGCAAGCTCCAGGTATGATGCCGAACTGAAGTCGGTCTTATAAATGTTTCGCTCGAAGCCGAGCTCTGAATATAACGCCGAGCCGAGCTCGGTCTTATAGAAGATCTGCTCAAGAGAGCTCCAAATATGATACCGAGCCAAGCACGGTCTTATAAAAGATACACTCAAGGTGAGCTCCAAATATGATGCCGAGTCGATGTCAGCCTTAGGGCAAGAGGATTCCGTAGAGCTCGAATGCCGGTGCTCGATATCTCGAGTCTTTGTGGTGCAATGTGATTGTGATAAAAAAAAACATTGCATATATAATAAAGGCTTACAAAGTGTATAAGAATTTCAAATAACGATTGTAAGAACCTGGAGAGCTAAAGAGCTCGGCTCGATCTTTGGAGCTCGAGAACTCGCTTCGTGGCTAGCTAGATACGGTAGATACTTCGCAGCTTTCTCGGGCGCCACAGCAGTGTCTTTCCGGTGGCAATCAGACCTCGAAACGAATTCCGATCGGCACGAGATTTGGAGGGATCGTTCTTCCCTCACTTTTCTTCGATGTGACTGGTGGAATTGTTCTTTCGACGGCTCAATCTCCGGAATAAGCCGCCGATCCGGCACCGCCGTCCCGTAATCCTGCTGCGCTTTTGGTGCCTGCTGTAACTTCTTTGCCACGATCGATAAATCAAACGAACTACGATCGGTCTATAATTTTGAGGGCTTGTTTGGTCCTCATAATTATTGAATTTGACCGGTGGAAATCTTCTTCCAACGGTTCAATTGTCGGGAATATTCAGCCGACTTGGAACCTCTAGATTAGGGTTTTTCTGCTTTTTGTACGTAACTGCAACTTTTAGGCGATGATCTGGCGTTGAAACCTACTCCGATCGGCATGAAATTTTTAGAGATTGTTCTTATCCCTGTATTAATTAATATGACCGGAGAAATTTTCATTCCAACGGTTGAATTGCTGGAAACAGGCCGCCGACCTGAAACTACTGATTAGGGTTCTGCTGCGTTTCTATAATACAGCAGCAACTTCTTTGCGACGATCGGCCGATTAAACACACTCTGATCGGTCTGAAATGTTGAGGGATCGTTCTTCCATCACTTTTCTTCGATTTGATCGGAGGAATTTTTTTTCCAACGGTTGAAACTTTGGAAATAAGCCGTCGATCTGACTGCATTTCTGGGGCTGTTGCGTTTTGCTGTTACAGCAGCAACTTTCCAGCGACGATCGGGCAACTAAACGGACTCCGATCGGCACGAAATTTGGAGGGTTTGTTCGTCCTTCCTTATTCTTCAATCTGAACGGTGGAATTTGTATTCCAACGGTTGAAACTCCTGCAATAAGCTTTGGATCTGACTGCGTTTTTGGCATGTTTTTGCCATTAACTTGATCACGAACAACCTCGATCAGCTACCGATAGAAAACCCTCCTTCTAGCGCCAATTGACGATGCTGGATTTCGTCTATGAATAAATCCGGGCCGTTTAATCTAGGGGTAATTGAACGAGGGATGTTTTTTGATGATTTTTAGACTGAGCTTGGGTTATTTTCCTAAGTTGCCTACGTATCCTGTTATGTTTCAGGAATCAAGTCTTTCGTAGTTCCTTAGGGTTGTTTATATAGGGGATGATTTATCATTTTCCTTCTTCTACAAGGATTTGTATTATTATTATTAAAATTATTATTTCCTGAGGATATACACGCATAAATCCTCATAATTTAGGGATAATTATGGACTTTAAATGTCGATGACGTAGTCTTTATGACTCTAGATTCTTCCTTTATTTATCTTTAGTTATCCGTGATATGGAATAACAGAGGCACGGTCTGAGCGCCTGCGCTCAGCCCCAAGGCCACTATGGCGAATCCGGCACCTCCTCTTCGCTAAGCCTTAACCGACCATGCGGTGGTTGGAGGAGGAGTTTGTGCCGATCTCCCACTCAGGGTTGTGGACCCGCCTCAGTATGTTTCGGGCTCCTGGCCCTTAATGCCTTACATTTAGAGGCTAGTCATCTATTATACAACTTAAGAGGATGACACGTGGCGTAGTTCGGGTCGGGCATCATCACCATGTAATGTCGATCATTATATATATATATATATATATATATATATATATATATCATTGGCATAACATGACATCACACTAGTTCATAGGTGGATTCAGGAAATTTTTTTAGTGGGATCACTGGGGTTTATAACTATATTTTTTGTTTAAATGTTTTTTAGCGGGATCACCGAAGTGTGAAAATGAATTTTTTTAACGGTAAGATTATATTTTTTTAACAACAAAACTATATCATTTAAATATTTAAAAATAATAGGAAAAGGTCGTAGATGACGAGTTTACATCTTATTTGTGGAAAAATGATAAGAAAGAAAGACACTGGTTGTAAAGGACAGAAAGTAATGTAATTCCAAAAATACCCTTAAAGTTTTATTTTCTAATATTTAATGTATTTATTAGAAATGGCTTTTTTTTTCATAAATGAATTAAATTCTTTTTGAGTAACTGCAAATCAATTTTTTTTCCTATTTTCATGCCATTATCAACTCCACATATTGGCATTTAAGAAGAAAAAACGGAAGATCAGATTCCCCAAATTCGGTTATGCCAATATCCCTTGCTAGCATTCGAATAAAACCAAAAAAAATCTGAATTTGCAGCGGGAAAAAAAAATCTGAATTTACAGCGAAAAAAACAAAAACAAAAAACTGAATTTTACAGTCATCATAGGCAATTCATTTGCACGATTTTTGCAACATTATATTCAGCCAAGGTATTCATCTTTTTTGGTATGTATGATCATTCATTGTTGTAATGGAAATCTTTTCAGTCATCGTCTGTAATTATGTTTGAAGTTGTGGTTTTTTTGTAGACTTTTATTTTTGTCTGTTTCATCATTTTGGATTCGTGAATTGTTCCTCAACAGATTAATAAGTGTTTTCCTGGGAAAAAAAAAAGATTTATCAATGTTTTCTGTGGTTGTGTTCTTCATGCAGTAACATATGCATTTCTTTGAAAAAAAACGAGCGATTTACTGTTGAAAAAAAGTTCATGACAGCGATTGGTATTGTATTTTACTAAATGGAAGCCATATTGTTTTTGGTAGGATTCGTTTTCGGTCTTTTTCGAATTATTGCATTCATTTGGGTCTTTTTCGAATTATTGTCTTTTTTGAATTATTGCATTCATTCGTGAATTCTACCTCAACAGATCAATCCGTGTACTCTGTGGTTGTGTTCTTGAAGATTTCACAATGCAATAACATATGTATTGTGTGAAAAAAAATTCATGACCGCAATTGCGGTTGTATTTTAGTAAAAGACATAATGTTTTTGGTAGGATTCGTTTCATGTTTTATTCCAATTCTTCCATTCAATTTGTACATTGTAACTGATGATTTTCGTAATTTATATTTTATAGGCGTTTGGGGTGCAGCGATGTTGATTGTTATGTGCTCGTTCAAGGAGGAGACATGTGTTCTTAGAGTCAACTCCGATGATTCATTACGTTCAATTCATGACATGATTTCAAACAGTTGGTTTGAATTGAAGAATGTCAATATGAAGCTTTATTATGCATTGCATGATAAACATAAGCGCATGTTGAGCTCCGATGATGATGTGCGATCAATGATTGAAAATGTAGTCACATCCAAATTTACGTCAGCAAATATTTGTATTGAAAATGTTGGAAATCAGAATGCTTTGTTGTTCAAAATAATTTTAGTTGCAATATATCATTAAGCAATCTCAGTTTAATTATACGTGCAACTTACAGTGCAGAACATCCGATTTATGTATGCAGCAGCAGCACATTACGTCTCCAAAATGTTCCAAGACATATACGGATTTAGACCACATGTAGTAACAATAGTAGTAACACATAACATGTCCATCTTGTAGTAACATCACCACACATGTGTAGTTCTTTTGTCCAAAGTTGTTAGTAAGCATTTGTAGCCATTTACATTTTGTATTGCCGAATGAAGACATCCTTAATCGTTTTACAACACTGAGACATAGAACCATATTCATATACTGAGTGCACTTAAACAATACACAGTGAACGTAGTAACATATAGTGACATCGTATACATTGTGACGTAGTAACACACAATACACTCACAATGGTACGTAGCTACACACTCATACAGTACTAACACTGTTGTACTGCGCCCAAGATGTTTCAATACATAAGTCGATTTACTGCATGTCAAAGACGAAGGTATGTGAAATGTTGAGGGGGGCTAAGCCCACCCGGACAAAAAAATATCACACTAAAAATTCTATGTGATCCAGTTTGATCCATCAAATTTTCTTAATCCAGCCCACCCGACAAACCGGATATAGTCCATTAGCCCACCCTAGAGTTAAATCCTGGCTCCGTCCTTGCTGCATGTAGTAACAGTTCAAAAAATTGTAGTAACAAGTCTTTCCTAACATGATCCCAATTGTGTAGTAACACGTGCTTTTCATCAAGTAGAAGAACATTAGGTATCACACAAGACATGTAGTAAATTCACACACTGATACGTAGAAACACACAGTACTCTTACATTGACATGTAGTTACACACTCATGCACGTAGTAACAAATGTAAAACATTTTCACACAGTATCCATTCTGTATAACAAAGTGTTCATATCTTTGAAAAGCCATCTACGCAATCGATTTCTTACTAATTTGTAATCGAAATGCAGAATTCTATTCAAAATATGCAGAATTCGATTCAAGATAAAGCCCTAATTCAATCAAATTATTAATACTGCCCAGCCGATCCGCCCAATTTAATATTCTCAGAGGATCACTCAAAAAAATCAGATCAGAAGGAATTAACAAAAAACATTTCTTGATTTTTGTCTGTATGGGAAGAAAATTGACACTTGCTCAGTGTTACTACTTTTCCCCGTGCCTTTCCCCATATCCTCCCGTCAATCCAATTCTTCCTAGCCGGAATCTGATTTTTTGCTGTAAACCGGAATTTAATCAAAGAGGGAGGATCCCCTGAGTATCCGGACTGTTTATTTTCGCTCCAACTTTCTTAGAATCAAACGCAGTAACAGACAGGGGATTGAGGATCCGCGATTTCCGGTGGGAGTTAATTCTCCTTTCAATTTCTGATTCAAAACCCTTCATTTTTAGTAAGAAAAAAAGGAATAAAATCTAGTGCAATTACTTACCCGATTTTGCAGTGAAAAATAAAATATATCTTACATTATCATTAAGGGTGTTTTTGTACATGTCTATTTTTTTTTGTCCTTCCCAACCAGGTTCTTTGTTTTTGCTCCTATTTCATCATTTATCATCTTATTTTGTCCTTTAGGCCCATCACCCGTATAAATAAAGATCATCTTTCAACCAAATTATGTTACTATATTTGATTACACTTTTTAGTAACGTAGATTCAAACATTGTAACTATTGTTTTTCCTTTTACCTTTTGAGCGGCTTAAGATTTTGAATTTCTAATTGATGTGCAAATACAAATTAAGATTTAAAATTCTTCTAAGTGAATAATACATTTGTGGGTCATATCAACACCATCAAAGCGTTTTTCTTTTTCTTTTTTTCTTGACAACATCAAAGCGTTTATTGTACTACATATTTTAATTAAATTTTTATAACTACTTCGCACCATAACTTTGAGGACACTTACATGTTACAAATTTATCTTACAATAATATCATTCGGATTAACGATTTATTTTTAATATGAATTAGCGCCAGTAACGCTAATGTTATCCATCATCTTTACCTTGGGTGACAATCCTGTAATTTATTAGCACTATATGTTGTGTTTCGTCCTTTCTCATAATGGTTTCTGTGAATAATGATATTGACACAATTATTTGTTCACAATAGATGGCACAACATAATCTCTCACTCATAATTAGTTAATTACTATGAGATTAATTACAACATTTCCCTTATCGAGTAACGATAGGGGTATAATTGTTGTGTCACTACAAGTGACATATATAATAGTCATCTACTCTGTTGATAATTATGAGTTTACATTATTATCAAATTATATTCATCATAATCAACGGTATACATTACTGTTGTGTCCCTCATAATGACACAACATTTGTACTCATATCATTACCCATATCAATGAAGTCTTATAGAGTGAAAGATTAAGTTGTGTCACCACAAAACGATTGCGTCCGTATAATTACTTGCGTACATTACTCCTGATGTTCAGATCTAATGAGTGAATGAATTTTGTTTGTGAAAAAAAAAAAAACACAATTATTATGTAATATCATTTAACCCATTATGTACGGTTAAAAAAAGTACTAGAATTTAATATGTGAATTTTTCACCTTGGTAAATAAAGAAACAGGACATGGGGGAAAAAATAATAATAAAAACATAAACGTGTTGGTAGAAACAGGACAGTCCACATGGGCTATCCCCTAAACCAGCAAGTAGTATACGGTAAGAAAGGCTGTTTTCCTCATCTTTGTAGAAATCTATATCTATGTAAAATTTAAAATAATTATTATTAATTACCCCAACAATTATGATATAACTAGTGCAGGAGCAGGACAACATGATCCAGAATGGGTCATGTGACTCTATAAAGATTTGATTTTTTTTACGGGTAGTCGCTCTAAAGGACAAAATAAGATGATAAATGATGAAATAGGACCCAAAAAAAAAACCTGGTTGGGAAGGACAAAAAAAATAGACATGTACAAAAACACCCTTAATGATAATGTAAGATATTTTTTTTTTTATTTTTCACTGCAAAATCGGGTAAGTAATTGCACTGGATTTTAATTATTCCTTTTTTTCTTACTAAAAATGAGGGGTTTTGAATCGGAAATTGAAAGGAGAATTAACTCCCACCGGAAATTGCGGATCCTCAATCCCCTGTCTGTTACTGCGTTTGATTCTAAGGAAGTTGGAGCGAAAATAAACAGTCCGGATACTCAGGGGATCCTCCCTCTTTGATTAAATTCCGGTTTACAGCAAAAACATCAGATTCCGGCGAGGAAGAATTGGATTGACGGGAGGATATGGGGAAAGGCACTGGGAAAAGCAGTAACACCGAGCAAGTGTCAATTTTCTTCCCATACAGTCAAAAATCGAGAAATGCTTTCTGTTAATTCCTTCTGATCTGATTTTTTTTTGAGTGATCCTCTGAGAATATTAAATTGGGCGGATCTACTGGGCAGTATTAATAATTTGATTGAATTAGGGCTTTATCTTGAATCGAATTATGCATATTTTGAATCGAATTATGCATTTCGATTACAAATTAGTAAGAAATCGATTGCGTAGATGGCTTTTCAAAGATATGAACATTTTGTTATACAAAATGGATACTGTGTGAAAATGTTTTACATTTGTTACTACGTGCATGAGTGTGTAACTACATGTCAATGTAAGAGTACTGTGTGTTTCTACGTATCAGTGTGTTCAGTGTGTGAATTTACTACATGTCTTGTGTGATACCTAATGTTCTTCTACTTGATGAAAAGCACGTGTTACTACACAATTGGGATCATGTTAGGAAAGACGATTTACTACAATTTTTTGAACTGTTACTACATGCAGTAAATCGACTCATGTATTGAAACATCTTGGGCACAGAGACAACGAAAGTTAGTATCTTGTATATGAGTGTGTGTAACTACGTACCATTGTGAGTGTATTGTGTGTTACTACGTCACAATGTATATGATGTCACTATATGTTACTACGTTCACTGTGTATTGTTTAAGTGCACTTAGTATATGAATGTGGTTCTATGTCTCAGTGTTGTAAAACGATTAAGGATGTCTTCATTCGGCAATACTAAATGTAAATGGCTACAAATGCTTACTAACAACTTTGGACAAAAGAACTACACATGTGTACTGATGTTACTACAAGATGGGCATGTTATGTGTTACTACTATTATTACTACATGTGGTCTAAATCCGTATATGTCTTGGAACATTTTGGAGACGTAATGTGCTGCTGTTGCATACATAAATCGGTTGTTCTGCACTATAGGTTGCACGTATAAATAAACTGAGATTGCTTAATGATATATTGCAACTAAAATTATTTTGAACAACAAAGCATTCAGATTTCCAACATTTTCAATACAAATATTTGCTGACGTAAATTTGGATGTGACTACATTTTCAATCATTGATCGCACATCATCATCGGAGCTCAACATGCGCTTATGTTTATCATGCAATGCATAATAAAGCTTCATATTGACATTCTTCAATTCAAACCAACAGTTTGAAATCCTATCATGAATTGAACGTAATGAATCATCGGAGTTGACTCTAAGAACACATGTCTCCTCCTTGAACGAGCACATAACAATCAACATCGCTGCAACCCAAACGCCTATAAAATATAAATTACGAAAATCATCAGTTACAATGTACAAATTGAATGAAAGAATTGGAATAAAACATGAAACGAATCCTACCAAAAACATAATGTCTTTTACTAAAATACAACCCCAATTGCGGTCATGATTTTTTTTTTCACACAATACATATGTTACTGCATTGTGAAATCTTCAAGAACACAACCACAGAGTACACAGATTGATCTGTTGAGGTAGAATTAACGAATGAATGCAATAATTCGAAAAAGACCGAAAAAGACAATAATTCGAAAAAGACCCAAATGAATGCAATAATTCGAAAAAGACCGAAAACGAATCCTACCAAAAACAATATGGCTTCCATTTAGTAATATACAATACCAATCGCTGTCATGAACTTTTTTTCAACAGTAAATCGCCCGTTTTTTTTATTTAAGAAATGCATATGTTACTGCATGAAGAACACAACCACAGAAAACACAGATAAATCTTCTTTTTTTTTTGCCAGGAAAACACTGATTAATCTATTGAGGAACAATTCACGAATCCAAAATAATGAAACAGACAAAAATACAAGTCTACAAAAAAACCGCAACTTCAAACATAATTACAGATGATGACTGAAAAGATTTCCATTACAACAATGAATGATCATACATACCAAAAAAGATGAATACCTTGGCTGAATAAAATGTTGCAAAAATCGTGCAAATGAATTGCATATTGTGACTGCAAAATTCAGTTTTTTGTTTTTGTTTTTTTCGCTGCAAATTCAGATTTTTTTTGGTTTTATTCGAATGCTAGCAAGGGATATTGGCATAACCGAATTTGGGGAATCTGATTTTCCGTTTTTTTCTTCTTAAATGCCAATATGTGGAGTTGATAATGGCATGAAAATAGGAGAAAAACTGATTTGCAGTTACTCAAAAAGAATTTAATTCATTTATGAAAATAAAAAAAAAGCCATTTCTAATAAATACAGTAAATATTAGAAAATAAAACTTGTCCTCTCCCCTGCGAAACTCCTCATATGGAACCCCCCTCTCTCTCTCATATTGCAGATTATACAGGAGACGACATGGTTGGGTATTAAAGCATTTTTACATGTCCACTGCCATATATTTCGCTGGCGATGGAGGAGGATAAAAGATTACTCTGCTATCCTGCTGAGGAAAGGAAAAAATTAAAAGGTATCAAAATGAAAATTGCTGTCTCTTTAAGCAGATATAATCAACCCTAATCACAAAATAGCTTTCTGTTGTGTATTATTATAATTTTGTTGGAAAAGGGGTTTTGTTCTGAGTTTTTGTTTTTAATTTTTTCCTGTTTAGCTTTTGGCACGGTGAGAATTATGGCCAATGTTAGAAGGCAATGACTTCTAGATTATTCTACAACTAGTACATGGGAAAAATCTAGAAATTATTTCCTTAGAGAATAGTCTAGAACCCTAAAAAAATACTTAGATAAATATCTAATGCACACTTTGCCTAGAAAGATCTAGTGTGCATATTCTCTAGAAAGATCTACCACTTTTTCTAGGATATTCTTACCTTCCCTATAAATAGGAGTTGTAACTTAGGCCAACAAAACAACACACACAAGTTGTGAAGTGAGTCTCCCACATCAAACACTTTCTAGTTGCTCTCCTCTTGTATTTTTCAAGTGTCCGTTTGTTGTATATTTTGTGTATCAATAAAATATCAAGTTCTATATTCCAAGTGTTTGGACCTACCGCTAACAACACAACAAGTGGTAGCAGAGCCTTGTCGATCGGGCGTAGTTTTTTGTGGTGGTGATATTTGGTCGGGGACCAACGACATCGTCACTCTGCCGGAGTAAAAGGTCGGAGGATATTATTCACCGTTTGAGAAGAATCACTCAACGATTCTTGTTCGTGCACAGTCCGGGACTGTGGAGCTGTTTGGTCTGGGACCTAGCTTACTTAGTGTTTGACAGTGCAACAAAACTAAGTCACGATGGCGGATTTTTCGGTGAGTAATATTAAAAAATTAAATAATCACAATTATAGCACATGGCAATCGTGTATGGTGTCATACCTAGAGAGCCAAGATTTGTTGGAGTATGTCACCGGAAGTGACGCAACGCCGCCCGCTTCAACAGATGCCACGGCTTTGCGTAAATGGAAGGTGAAAGCTGCGAAAGCCATGTTTGCTATAAAGACATCAATCGAAGATGAGATGATTGAGCATATCCGAAAGCCACCACGCCAAGGAAGCATGGGACACGTTGGCTAGTCGTTTTTCGAGGAAGAACATTTCACGCCTGCAAATACTGGAGAATGAGTTGATGTCGCTCACCCAGGGAAATCTATCAATCAGAGATTATTTCACCAAGGTAAAATCTCTGTGTTATGAGATTTCCGAATTAGATCCGGAGTCCAAAATTGGTGAGTCTCGGATGAGAAGAATATTGATACACGGCTTAAAACCCGAGTATCGAAGTTTCACAACGGCAATACAAGGTTGGGCCACACAACCAACCATTGATGAGCCGAAAATTTATTAGCGGACCAGAGTCGGCTAAGCAAATGGCGGCGTAGTGATAAAATCGGAAGAAGAGGCACTATATGCAAGTCAAGCAAGAGGAAAATCAAACAGATATAACAATAAAGGATTCAAAAGACAATATGGTGGAAAACAACAAAAGGGACGAAAGGACGGAGTTACCAAAGAGGGGAGTCAAGAGAAGAGAGATGATAATAAGAAAAGTAATGATAGACCTCAAGGAGAGACAAACGCTTTCACAAGCAACAAAATGCTTGCTTCAATTGTGGCAAAAGGGACATTTTGCAAGAGATTGTAGATTCAAGAAGAGACAAGTTGAAGGAAACGCCGCCACTTCAGATACCCGAGATGATCAAAGTGAAACAGAGTGGGATGTCCACGCATCTTTCTCAGGGTTGAAGTCCGAGCAAGAAAATATTGACACTACTATGGTGAAAGAAGAAGACCAAGTAACTTGTGCAAAGAACTATGACAAGTGATATTGGGAGTGTTAACTTTCACAATCTGTGGATCGTTGACTCAGAGGAGCCGCAATCATATGACCGGTGATAAAGAAAGACTTCAAAGTATGACAGTAATACAAAGGAGGTCGTGTTGTCGTAACGGCGGATAACACTAAGCTTCCAATTAGACACATTGGAGAAACAAATGATCACGCCAAACTCAAATTCTCGGCCAAAGGATCTTGCAAAATGTGATGCATGTTGATGGAATGAAGAAAAATCTCTTGTCGCGATATCACAACTCACGAGTCGTCGTAATTATGTATTGTTCACCCACAAGATGTGAAGGTTTATCGTGATCTTAGAGTCGTTGGGACTCCAATCCTAGAAGGTGAAAAGAAGGAGTCAAGATATGTACCGATCGCTGAAACAAACATATGTTGAGAAAACCAGGAAAAATGACACACCGATCTATGGCATGCACGCCTGGGGACATGTCGGGTTATAAAAGACTTAAGGTCATGATGAAAGAGTCTATGCTCAAAGGACTTCCTAAGTTGGAATGTCGGGACGACACGGTTTGCGCCGGATGCCAATATGGAAAAGCGCATCAACTCCCATATAAAGTCGAGATACCGAGCAAAGACACCACTTGAGTTGATTCATTCGGATGTTTTGGACCAATAAAGCAAATGGTCGATCGGAGGAGCAAAATATATGATCACCTTCATTGATGATTTCTCAAGATATACGTGGGTGGATTTCATGAAGGAGAAATCCCAAGCTTTGGAGAAGTTCAAGGAATTCAAATGTAAAGTAGAGCGGACTTTCCTCAAAGAGTACGTTGTCTACGTCTGAGATAATGGAGGTGAGTATACATCCACCGAGTTCTCGGAATATCTAAAGCAAAATAATATTCGCGGCAGCTTGACTTGTCCGAGAACGCCGCAACAAAACGGGTAGTCGAAAAGAAAGAATCGACATTTAGCCGAGACATGTCGGAGTATGATACATGCAAAGAATGTCCCAGCCCGTTTTTGGGCAGAATGTATGAAGACTGCAGCCCATGTGATCAATCGACTACCACAAGCAAAGCTTGGATTCATCTCACCATATCAGAAACTCAAAAGAGAGAAACCAACTGTAAGTCATTTCAAAGTATTTGGTCATTATGCATTACGTGATTCGTCCCCGGATGAGCTACGAAGCAAATTTGACAAGAAAGCAATCAGATGCATCTTCTTGGGATACGATGAGGAAAGAAAAGGATGGAAGTGTTGTGACCCAAGAACAAATCGATGTATGGTGTCAAGAAATGTTGTATTCGATGAAGCATCTTCTTGGTGGTCATCTCAAGATGAGGAGCTTCCTGACTCACCTATTCTAGAAGAGAAAATAAGAGAAAAGACCTGAGAAGAGTTATGCACTCAAAAGTAAATGATGATGGCCAAGAGAAATCGGCAAAGAACTCAAGAGATGGAATATAGCGATGTCGAACGTCCAACACCGGAGATGGAGGAAGTTGATCATCATGAACAACAACTTAGGAGATCATCTCGACAGAGGAAACCAAATCCTAAGTATGCTAACATTGCGACAGTTGATGATACTGCAACTATGGAGCCTTCAAGCTATGATGAGGCGTCTAAAAAGGGTGAATGGATCCAGGCGATGAAAGAGGAAATTCAAGCGCTTAAGCAAAACCCGGACTTGGGAACTTGTTCCTCTTCCGGAAGAGTAAAACCAATATCTTGCAAATGGGTTTACAAGGTGAAAACACGACAAGACGGATCCATAGAAAGACATAAAGCTCGATTAGTTGCTCGAGGTTTCTCACAACAATATGGCTTAGACTATGATGAGACGTTTAGCCCGGTGGCGAAGATAACTACAGTACGAGTCTTACTGGCCCTAGCAGCTAGTAAGTCTTGGAAGCTATGGCAGATGGATGTGAAGAACGCCTTCCTACATGGCGAGATCGATCGAGACATATACATGGAGCAACCAAAAGGCTTCGAGAGTATGACTCATCCTAAATACGTGTGCAAGTTAAGAAAGGCGTTATATGGATTGAAACAGGCACCAAGGGCTTGGTACGGAAAAATTGCAGAGTTCTTGACTCATTGTGGATTCTCTATAGCTCCGTCCGACTCAAGTTTGTTCATCAAGTATCAAAATAACAAAGTAACGAATGTGTTGGTATATGTTGATGATCTCATCATCACTTGGAGATGATGACAAAGAAGTTCGACAAGTCAAGAGGAACTTATCATCCGGTTTCAAATGAAAGAACTTGGAGAGCTTAAGCACTTTCTTGGACTTGAAGTCGAGTACACTAAGATGGGTTGTTCCTCCCGCCAATGTAAGTATGTTAAGGAACTGTTAAAGAAGTCTGAATGATAGACAAGCCTTCTCAACACCAATTGAAGTCAATGCCAAGTTAAGCTCAAAAGAAGGCAAAGAGTTGGATGATGCTACAAGTTATCGGCGACTAGTAGAAAGTCCGATATACTTGACGTTAACAAGACCGCACATTTCCTTTGCAGTTGGCGTCATAGCGATTTATGCAAAGTCCAAGAAAGCCACATTGGCGCTTAGTTCGAGAAAATTATGAGGTACGCCAAAGGAACTTATGACTACGGTATTTTCTACCGTAAAGGAGTGCCATGTAGACTCATTGAATCTCGTGGACGCCGATTATCTTTGAGGATCATGACACTCTCCGATCAACTACCGTTACGTGTTCACCTTGGTTCAGAGTAATATCTTGGTGTAGCAAAAGACAACCTCATCAGTATCTCTATCAACTCATCGAGGCGAGTACCGGGCTGCATTTGTAGCGACTCAAGAAGTCACTTGGCTTGTGCGATTATTGAAGGATTTACACCACCCGGTTGACTATGCAAAGGATTTACATTGCGACAATATATCATCACTTCAACTAGCGAGAGAATCCAATATTTCATGCAAGGACCAAGCACATTGAAGTGCACTACCACTTTATTCGAGAGAAGGTTCTTCAAGATGAGATACGAGATGATTCACGTGAAGATCGAAGATCAATTAGCGATATATTCACAAAAGGATTAAGCGGACGCAAGCTCGAGGAATTCAGAAATGCTCTTGGGATGCAAATGAGCTCGTTGTCAAAAGAAAGAAGTCATTGAGGGGGAGTGTTAGAAGGCAATGACTTCTAGATTATTCTACAACTAGTACATGGGAAAAATCTAGAAATTATTTCCTTAGAGAATAGTCTAGAACCCTAAAAAAATACTTAGATAAATATCTAATGCACACTTTGCCTAGAAAGATCTAGTGTGCATATTCTCTAGAAAGATCTACCACTTTTTCTAGGATATTCTTACCTTCCCTATAAATAGGAGTTGTAACTTAGGCCAACAAAACAACACACACAAGTTGTGAAGTGAGTCTCCCACATCAAACACTTTCTAGTTGCTCTCCTCTTGTATTTTTCAAGTGTCCGTTTGTTGTATATTTTGTGTATCAATAAAATATCAAGTTCTATATTCCAAGTGTTTGGACCTACCGCTAACAACACAACAGCCAATGCCTGCCTTAATCACAGTTTATGATGAAACTCGAAGGGGTTTATGTCTTCATCGTTGTCTCTCACTCTCACTCTGACATGAGGTGCAGACTTCACCTTTATTTTATTTTGTTGTGTGTATTTCTTTCCTTATATGAAATATCCATTGCTAACTTGTTTTCATCTCACAGACCCTGACCCGTTGTTGCTTTACTGCAGTTTTCTCCCATTTTCGATATAATTTTCAGCTATTTGGTGAAATGGTATGGGTTTTATTGGTAGTTTATATTTTAGCTTTACACTTAAGTCGTTTCATCGAGATCTGATTTTCATACAAAGGTATGATTTTGTAGTCATGAGGTTTGCAACTGGTGTACCAAGTTTTTGAAAGAATCTGCAACGCAGAAAGATTCAACAAAGATGAGGTATTTTTAGCATTTCCTGTTGATAGTTTACTGCATAATTTACCACACCTAGACATCAAACATACATAAGCTCAGTTTCTGTTGCTTTGTGCAGGATGCTGAAGGCAAGAATTTTATGAAAAAAACGAGTCTCCAGATGTTATCAAAACCAGTAGTTTACATAGATGACGCTTTAAGTAGAACACTTATATTGGATGTTTGGAGTACAAAAACTAATCAGTTTTGTTACCAAACAAAGCAATATGCGTGTAGTTGAGCAAAGGGAGGTGACCATGTTATTCTCACCCCTTTTTTAAAAGAATAAATACACATCGCCCTTTCAAAAAAGAGAATGGATACTGTGTGAAAATGTTTTACATTTGTTACTACGTGCATGAGTGTGTAACTACATGTCAATGTAAGAGTACTGTGTGTTTCTACGTATCAGTGTGTGAATGTACTACATGTCTTGTGTGATACCTAATGTTCTTCTACTTGATGCAAAGCACGTGTTACTACACAATTGGGATCATGTTAAGAAAGACTTGTTACTACAATTTTTTGAACTGTTACTACATGCAGTAAATCAACTTATGTATTGAAACATCTTGGGCGCAGTACAACGGTGTTAGTATTGTATGAGTGTGTAGCTACGTACCATTGTGAGTGTATTGTGTGTTACTACGTCACAATGTATATGATGTCACTATATGTTACTACGTTCACTGTGTATTGTTTAAGTGCACTCAGTATATGAATGTGGTTCTATGTCTCAGTGTTGTAAAACGATTAAGGATGTCTTCTGGCGATGACAAATTATGTCACCTTAATTATCCGGGCCCTAATATGAATCTAGTGACGAATACACAAGAACCCTAATGCCCAAAAAGAGTATGATGACGGTTTTTAGTATTTGCGGCTGAGTCTAAGATTGTATCTTAGATTGCCTACGTATCCTGTTAGGTTTCAGGAATCAAGCCTTACGTAGTTCCTGGAATGAGGTATTTATAATGACAACACTTGCCCTAACCCTAAGGTTAAGTCGGCTTATGTTATTGTCACATTTACCCTTTAATGGGCCTTAACCCTTGCCCAAGCAACCGCTGTTAATGGACCTATACAGCTGATGCGGACTCTGTACTCGATATCGATATTCCGACCTGCGGTAATCGACTCTGGGACTCGTTGCCCTACACTTCTAGTTGGTGTGGGATGATTGCCCTGCACTTCTCGATAGTCGATCGTCGTAGCCTGGACTCGACTAGATTGCCCTAGCCTCGATCCTGGGCATCGACATGAATACCTTGGAGTTATCTCTTAATATGATGACCAACCTATAGACGACACGTGGAGGGAGTGAAACCCTGTATCGTCATAAGCCCCCCAGACTCGAGAGAGGCGACTTCCGTTGTCCGAGGTCGAGTCTGTCACATGAACCGTCTTCGAGTTGGGTTCTTTTGGGCGGGAAAAAGCCCGCCTTTTCACAACCCTAACTGCCTACTGCCACGTGGCGCGATATCTGGCATACAAAACGCTTCGAATTCCGCAAAACGCGTCACCGCCTTGATTCTCGCGATTTCCAGGGGTTATAACCCCCCCATCACCCACGCCTTTTCAAATCATTTGCCATATCTTTGCTAGCATATAAAGGCAAGGAGATAGAAGTTGCAGCATAGTTTATTTGCCATTCTCTTGTCCCAAACTCCCAAATTTAACACCAAGTAAGCTTCTTTCTTTCTCTTAGCGTTCATCTTTTGCTTTGATTTCATTCATGTCTGGTAGTAGTGAATCGGATAGGGATAGTGAAACGCCGATTCATAGCCAATCTCCGGTACCTGCTGCTTCCGATCGTCCTCTCCGGCAAGACTCCGGCGAGCCCACAACTTCTTCCCCTCCTGTCCCCCATCAACCTAAGAAATTAGTGACTAGGATGGATGGGAAAGGTGCCAAGGGGTGTCTCAGTACACTTTCTTCGGAGGAGATCACCAGACTTTGTAGAAAGTATAATATCAATCCCCCACTCGAAGCCCGACTTCCTTCTGGCTTGCATCGGTTTGTGATAGCAAAATAACTAACTGCTAACTTTAACCGACAGAGTATCGAATCAACAGTAGTATAGTGATAGCAAGGTCGAATCCACAGGGAATAACGTTTAAGTACCAAAGTCGACGTAGAACTTGGTTTAGGTCAAGATTGCGGTGGAGAGATATTACACTAGTGCGAAAGTAAAAATTAGCTAACGGTTGTAGTTCTAGTTATTAAAAGGTATAGCCGAATTATGATCCAACGAGTTATTTTACCCCTAAGGAAGACTTGACAAGGGCGTGTTTTAACCAACCTTCCTTTCCATAGTAATTTTAACGACATCCACGGGTGCCAACTCCTAATTCTGTGTTAAGATCACGAACAACTCTCACTCAACACCCTATGTGAAGTTAATTAATTTTCCTTTAGAAAACCGATTAACCCAACATGATTACGCTCTTGAGTCGCTCGAACAACGATGACAAACCTCTCAGTATTGAAACGGTCCTAACAACTAGGCGAATCTACGCAACGATCCCAAAACCCTTTTCCCACATCTCACCGCAAAATGCATCTATAGGTTCGATATGTGTGACGTGAACTAAATGATCGCTTTTAATTCAAAGACGTTGATTAAGTTTTAGGGCGTGGATTACTCATTAAAACATTATTTTACGCTACACACAACT
>JAOBSW010000531.1:0-121183 GCA_026214975.1 Gentiana macrophylla | reverse complement strand
GAATACTAATTCCAAAAGGTTCTTTGCTCTCTATTTCCTTTTGATGAGAAGGGTCGTTTAGTCATTTTTCCTTCCGGCAAGATTCGCGAATGGGAGTGTGTCAATAGATAACTCACTCAAGGATTACCTTTGGCTAGTTGTTTGATTCTTTCCAAGGAAATATGACCAAGTCTTAGATGCCAAAGGTATGTTTTTATCTTCTTGAGAAACTTTCTATCTTTTAATGTGATTTTGATGTTCTACTTAAAACATTTCAGGTGTTAAGCGGTGGAGTTTCTATTGGTGTAATAAATACAATCCATTTTCCAAATTTGCAAAACAAGCATCACGTCCATTTCTGGAAATGATGATTTTATTACTATTAAAAGAAAGAATAATCTTGTTCTTACAACATTGAAAACTAAATTAAATTTCTTGAAAATGTTGAATATAAAAAATCTATCTAAAACTAGAACTTTATTTCCAAACTTTAATTTAACTACTCCTGTGACTTTATTTAAAACCAATATGCATCGTTGCTACTCTCATCATTTATGTTGGTCCCTTGGAAAGGCTAATACAAGTTTAGAGAGGGGGGTGAATAAACTTGTCACTAAAAACTTTCCCTAAGTTTGGATTTTAAACAAGTGCGGTCCAGGTTGGAAACTTGTGTGGAGTTGTTTCGATCGAGTGCCGAGTTTAAGTCAAACTGACTAATCAAAAGCTGAGTCAACTTGAAGCGGATATAATTCTAGCCTTTTCTTGATCTTGTTGTTCTTTGAAAATCGAGTGTGAGCGAATTACATGAATGTCGGTTTGTGAAACAATGAAGTGTATAACAATCAATTATCAAAATGTTAAAGTAGATCTTGAGTAAATAAATAAATGCGTAAAGTAAATAAGGCAAATATAATAGAGGTTCCGAGATGGTGTAATCTTGTCGTCCTCTCTCTTCCCTGGTGGGTGGTGCGGAGGAAAATTCCACTAGAACTTCTTGAGGTGAATCACACAAAAGTCCTAAACAATAGTCCTTGGCTAATCCACTAGCTTCACTATCTAAATGATTGTAGAACGGTAGAATTGTTGTTCTTCAATTGCTTGAACAACCCAGTCCCTTAGAGGGTTGAATTGCCTCTTCACCACTACCACCACAACACTGATGCCTTGTTCGCTTGTCTATTGTCCTTGACAAAACCTTCCCGGTTTGCTTCACAGTCTAAACCTTTGATGTAGAATCAAAGTTGGGTTGAGAATCAATAAATTGATTCTTGTTTGTGGTTCTTCAAAGTGTACGATTCTTGATAAATTCTTGGTAGCTTGAACACTTGAAGAATTTCTTGATTTGATCTTGTTATAAGCGTAAAGAAGATAGCAATTCGAATGATTAATGCACACATTAATTCTTGTTAAATCTCTATCTTTGTTCTTGTATATATTAATCCTTGGTGCAAAGTCTTCATTTATAGTGTGAGGTCCAGCGTTCACTTGGCTTGAATTCGGTTGTATCAGCGTCATCTTGCAAGCGGATATATTTACGACCGTTCTTATTGTATGTCGATTATTTCATCCAATAAAATTGCTTCCTTTACAACGTTCATTTGTATTTATCGGTTTATCGGATGATGACTTATAAAGCGAGTATCCTTATCGGTTTTATCATCGAGTTTATCAACATCGGTTTCTTGGTGACTTGGAGCATTAACTAAGATTTTACTCTTCTTCAAATATCGATACTCAATTTTTCATCGATTATAATTGATTTAATCAGTACACCATGACACATTATCATCTAAGAATTCATTGTCCTTATGATTCTTAGGTCTTCATCTGAAGATCCATAAAGTGAGTTTAGGTCACCACAATCTTGCACGAAGTCTAACTTTCTGATCTCGGCGTAGTCTTCATAGCGAGTTTGAACCTCGATTCTTCGATCTTCAATAACTGAGTCTGTGACCCTCAGTTCTTCAATTTCCAGATAAGCCAACTGAGTCTGTGTCCCTCAGCGAACTTATCTTCTTCAGTTTCATCTAGGTGTATTCTGAGTCAGTTTGTTTATCTTGATGATTTCAGATTTGAGTAATGATTTCCGAGTTTTGAGTTTTTACGACACACTAACTATTACAATTGCTTGCGATGTAACCTATACAAATATCGAGACTCTAGTAAAACCTAAACATTCGATTACAGACATCTTTTAGCTTTTCACTATAACGACTAGCTTGACACTTCATCAATGAGGTTAAAATAATACTTTGAATAGTTATGATGAATTATCATCAAAACATAAATTTTATTTCCAACAATTTCCCCCTTTTTGATGATTTTAAAACTCTCCTAAAAGAAAAGCTTAAAGATCAAAACAATGTAAACTGGAAAAGCTGGATTTCATTAGAATGATAAAAAGCTGGAATAGTTTCATTTAGTCCAAACAAGCGAGATTAAAGACTAAGCTTTTCTTAACTAAAATAAACTACTTTTCTTTGTCATACGAGATGATATTCATTTTCTAGCTTGGAGTCTTCTTTTGAAAATGTCTTGTTGTAGTCAACTTGACTTCCTTCTTTCCATCTTCTCTCATAGAAGTAGCTTTGGTAAGTCTGATTCTTTCAAGTAGTATTTTCAAATTCGACTACATCGAAACTTTCATTTGTTCAGTCTTGTCTTTAATCTTCGATTTGTCATCAATCCTCCTCGATTCTTCTTGTATTGTGCCATTTTACTGCTTTGAGAATATATCGGATAAAAAGTAGTTCAAGGATTCTTCAAATGTCCTATCATTGTACTTGGCTTTAATAGGATTGTGATCGTTGATAAACTTCATCCACGAGATCCCTTGTAAGAGTAGCTCTCTTTTCTCGGAGGTTGGCTGTATTTCTCAATGAAATGCTCATCAGTTAGTTCTTTCATTAAGAACTTAGGATCTGATTTGTATCTTTGCGATTCTTCTTCAAGTCGCTTCATCTCTTTAAGTAACCCGACTTTTCTTCTTCAGTTACCTTTTTGGCATCATATAGCTGATCTACCAAGGCATGGGTTGCTGTTGGTCGGTGATATCGTTCTTGAGAAGTAATTACTTCCTTAGTGAGTTTCTAACCCGTAGATATCTTTGATTAGTGCCAATAAGCTTGAGCATGAGTTTCCGATCTCTGCGGTTGAGTCTTCTAGTTTCGTTTTAGTAGCAAAATTTCAAGCGAAACTTGAATCGGATTTGTGGATCATCTCTAGTCTTGCATGAACCGAGACATCGATTACGGTTCTATAATCGAGATATCCGAAATATTTGATAGAAGGCCATTTTGTGCATCCTTGTGGATGAGCACAATCTTCAAGTTTTCATGAACTTTGGCCAACTCATCCTTAGTTAGGATGTCAGAAGGATCATATGTCGTTTCAGGTTGATCCTTGGGGTGAGTGATGTCTTCAATAATCATCAGTTTTCGATTATCAGTTTCATCACCGCTTGTTGAGTGTCGATTGTCGATTTCCAAGCTGGAAACTCTTCTTGTCGACTTCTGATTTGCTTAGTTAGTGGTTGAGTTGAATATCGAAGGCAAAGCGTAGTCACATCGACCTTCTTTTCTTGTATGACCATCTTTATCATCATCATTTTTCTTTGAACTGTCTTTGGGAATAGATGATGTGGTTGATTCTCTCGCTGAGCTAGTTCGATAAACCTTTTTGAAGCAGTTTTCAAGAAACTCGATATAGGAAATAGAGCATATAGATTCCGATTTCCAATTTTCCAAGAGTAACTTTTCTTGATCAGACTAGCATCACGAGAATCCTCGGTTTAAGCTTCATCTTCATTAGTCGACAATTTTATCAGCTTCAAAAACTGGGGCTGTTTGCTGAACTGATTGATGTTGTGATTGAGAAGTATTATCAGCAATAGTGGTTTTCCTTGTATCTTTAGTTGTCAGTTGTTGTTGTTGTTGTTGTTCCCCCTCAATTGGTCTTTGTCATACTTGAGGTTCTTTGGATATAAACATCTTACAACCCGATCTTTCTTGTCTTGAGTCTCGCCTTTAACTTGGTTCCTCTGTGTTCGGTTTCTCTTTGAGACCTGAGTTTTCTCACCGCCAGAGGTTGGGAAGTTGTTCCTATTTTTGTTGTTATTTCTTTTGTAGTTTCGACTTGCCTTGCTTGCTTCCCCTTCCTTAAGTCTTTCCGGGTAGAATTGGATGATTCCAATGAGTGTTTTCTTGATCGAAATCTACCAACGGTTGTCTGACCTTCGACTTGAGCTCTTTGTATCTTGTCTAATTCGGCTAAATGTTGTTTCTTTATACGGTTGACTACATAACTTTGCCCAATTGAATTCTATTTCATCCCGGATAATGTTCATTAGATAGATGTTTTCTTCTTGACGATGTCTTGATTCCTTTGGATTTTCAATGATATGCTTCTTTGAGCCATCTGGCCGGGTGTCCAAATTCGGCTTGATTTTGTCAACATGAATACCAACTTCGATTGGTACCGTAGAAAAAGTTAGCCTCTTTAGAAATGTAGTCCTATCCAATGGTAGTGTAGACAAATCTGTTGATGTCACGGAAGAATTTACTGAAGCCAAAAGTGACATCATGACTTTTTCGTTGATAGCAATTCGATCTCCACGAATCATTGTCATTATAAGTCTCTTACCAAGCGCATATTTTGCCAAAATTGTAATATACCTTCCAAGTCACATTTTCTTTGAATGTAACTTCTAGAATATTTCTTAATCTAGTTGTTTTTCAATCTTTGCACTGAGATGTGACTTGCTAGCAGTGTTTTGACACATAGATTCATACATTTCGAATGAAAATTCATCTAGCTCATTTATTAGTCTTTCTTGTTTTGATTTTTCCGAAGTGGCCATAATCAGGTGTGAACACAAAAATTGATTTTTGAGAGGAGAGGGTTGCGAAGAGGCGATTACTGTTTTAATGAAAGAGGCGAGGAATTTGAAACTTGATTGAAAGTAGTGTGAACAAGGGATGAATAAATAGGTAGGATATCTTTTGGCGGTTGAGTAGTACAACTTTTCAAATTCCATGATGGTTTTGAGTAACCAATGTATGCCTTTGCTTCGACAATCGCGTAGGGTGTACACGCAATATTACGACAAAAGAAGCTGCGATAAATTAAATGCGATATAACGCTTTATCGCTTTTATCTTGTCAACCTTTGACTTAAGTTGGTAGGATAAACCGAGATTGAAGTCGACTTGTAGATATAACTTTCGATTTGATAAAAATGCGCGATTTGCTTTTAGTTGATCGATTTGAATTTGTTGATGTCAATGACTAATCTGTTAAGTGAGCGCACCCAACATAACAAAGATTAATCCCTTTGACGAATTTTTGGCTTAACTGATTTCAACTAACTTTGATATCCCCAATTCAGTTCTTAGTTTGGCAAATCTGTCTTTGTCCAATGGCTTTGTAAATATATGTGCCAACTGATCTTCAGTAGGTACATAAAGAACTGTAATGTCCTTTTTCTCTGCATGATCTCTTATGAAGTGGTGACGCACATCAATGTGCTTTGTCCTTGAGTGTAAAACTGGATTATCAGTGATTGCAATTGCACTTGTGTTATCACACATTATGGGAATCATTCCTTCTTCTATCCCATAATTTCTTAATTGCTGTCTGATCCATAAAACTTGAGCATAACAACTTCCAGCTGCTATGTATTCAGCTTCAGCTGTAGAAGTTGAGATTGAGTTTTGCTTTTGCTAAACTATGACACAAGTTTATTTCTAGTAATTGACATGTGCTCTGATGTGCTTTTTCATCACTTTGCATCCAAAGATAATCTGAGTCCAATAAGATATTAGCTTGAATTCTCCTTCTTTTGAATACTAAATTCCAACTCCATCTGTGTCTTTTTCGAGATATTTCAATGTTATTTTAACAATTGTGAGATGACTTTCTTTTGGTTTGATGAAATCTTGCACATACACCGATAAATGATATATCGGCCTACTTTGGCATAAGATAGAGTAAGCTTCCAATCATTCTTCTCAGAAAGTGTTTGATCAACATCTTTGCCTTCTTTATTTTCATCTAATCGATGTTGGTCCCCATTGGTGTAGAAATTCCAGTTGATTTTTCCATGCCAAACTTTTTGATAAGTTCTCTTGTATACTTGGTTTGGTGAATGAAAATTCCATCATCTAATTGTTTAACTTGTAATCTGGAAGTAATTCAATTCTCCCATCATACCTCATTTGGAATTTTCTTTTCAACAAACTTGCAAATTTCTCACATAATTGTTCATCTTCCGATCCAAAGATGATGTCATCAACATAAATTTGAACAAGTAGAGTATTTTTCACCATTTTCATTCCGAACAAGGTTTTGTCAATAGTCCTTTGATAAATCCATTATCTACTGTAAACGAGACAAAGTTTCATACCAAGCTCTTGGTGCTTGTTTTAATCCATAAAGAGCTTTCCTTAGTCTCAAAACTTTATCGGCTTGATCTTTGATTTCAAATCCAGGTGGTTGTTGAACATATACTTCTTCTTCAAGAATTCCATTTAAAAATGCGCTTTTAACATCCATCTCGGTAAACCTTGAATTTCTTATGAAGTATGAAGGCAAGAAATAGTCGATTGCTTCTAATCTTGTAACTGGTGCATAGGTTTCATCAAAGTCTATGCCTTCAGCGAGAGTATCCTTTAGCTACAAGTCTAGCTTTGTTTATGATAAGATTCCCATCTTCATCAAGTTTGTTTACGAAAACCCATTTGGTTCTATGATATTGACATGAACTGGTCTTTCTACCAATTCCCATACTTGATTTCTTCGAACTCATTCGATTCATCTTGCATTGCCAATATCCAATCTGGATCTTTCAAAGCTTCTTCTATTTCTTTGGGTTCGGATTGTGATAGAAAACATGCAATCATTGCATCTAGTTGATGTCTTGTTCGAACTCCACTTGAGTATCACCAATTACTTGTTCTTGGGGTGATCTCTCATCCATTGATCGTGGTGTTATGCGCATCAAAGAAATTATATCTTGTTCGGATGGTTCTTCAAGAACTGGTTCTTGAGTTTCTTCGGTTGGATCGGGAACATGTAGTTCGGTGTGGTTTGTTGAGTAGTTGGAACCTGAGACTGATCTGGATTTGAACATTCTGAAATTTGTAGTCTCCCAATGTCAACAAAAACTGGTTCTGGTAAGATTGGTAACTGAGACTGAGAAACTGGTTTTGGTCTGTCTTCAGTTGTTTCACCAGGGAAGTTTGGTTCGTCAAATACCACGTGAATTGATTCTTCATGCTTGAGTGTCCTTTTGTTTAGTACTCTAAAAGATTTGCTGACATTTGAGTATCCTAGAAAGATTCCTTCATCAGCTTTGGGCTGAAAAACATGAAGTTGATCTTTCTCATTGTTGTGTATGAAACATTTGTTTCCAAAAGCATGAAAGTATGAGACATTTGGTTTTCTTCCATTCCAAATTTCATAAGGGGTCTTCTCATGTCTTTTGTTCATGAGAGCTCTGTTCTGTGTATAACAAGTTGTGTTAACTGCTTCTGCCCAATATCTTTCAGGTAGTTTTGCTTCACAGATCATAGTCCTCCCTGCTTCTTTGAGTGTTCTGTTTCTTCTTTCAGCTACACCATTCTCGTTGAGGTATTCTGTGGCGACAAGTTGGTGTAAGACACCATTTTCTTCACAATATTCAATAATTACAACTTTGTTGAGAATTCGGTTCCTTTATCTCGATCTTATTTTCACAAACCAGGTACTCCTTTCTCGATTCAAGTCTCTTGAGTAGTTCTGTAAGTCTTTGCTTGGTTTCACTTTTCTTGGTTAAGAATATAATCTAAGTGTACCTTGAAAAACCATCTACTACCACCAATGTATACTTCTTTCCGCTGATACTTATTGGTGTAATAGGGCCAAATAAATCCATGTGTAATAACTCCAGATGTCTGGTTGTTGAATGCTGAGACTTGGTCTTGAAACTTGCTTTTGTTTGCTTTCCTTGTTGACAAGCATCACATAAGCTGTCCTTCTTATATGATATTTCCGTAGTCCAATGACTAACTGTTTCTTAACAAGTGTGTTGATGTCATCAAAGTTAAGATGACTCAGTTTCTTGTGCCATAGCCAACTGATTTTTGATTTGGTGTGCACAAGCAAACAAGTTTCAGCAACGGCAGTTGTCCAATCTACTATATACATATTTTCTTTTCTTCTTCCGTCTAAAACAACTTGATAAGTGATTCATTTTACGACAACACATAATTCTTTGTCAAAAGTAACTTTGTATCCCATGTCACGTAATTGACTCAGTCTTTGAGTAGATTGTAGTGTAATCCTTCTACATAAGATACATTCTTGATTGTAAGACCATTCTGATTAAGGTACCATATCCTTTGGTGTATCCAGTTTGTCTTTACTCTTTGTCATGTGCTCAGAGCAACCACTTTGTCAAAGTACCATATATCCTGCAATAAAGATTAAATAGTTTTAGGTACCCAACTCAGTTTGGGTCCATAGAGAATCGATTGTCAATTACAACTCTCTGGGGATATATCTTTTAGGTATTCTTCAGATATTGTTGCACTTGTTTTCATATATGTAAGCCACACTCCCATAGTGTCTATGTTTGGATTGTGTCTTATTTATATGACCTCTCTCGAATCTTTTAGGCTGAAATTTGTTTCCATCATGCTTTCTATTGAAACTTGAATAATAACCATCATTCCTTTTGTCTTTGAGGTGCACCGACCTTGCATCGAGACTTTTTCTGAGAACTGAGATTAGCTCTCTGCTGAGGTTTGGACTGAAACTTGTGATAAGTTTTCTGTCTGGAATGATTGCTATTATCAGTTTTATTAGTAGATACAGTAAAATTCCAATCATCATCAGTGGGATATAATCTTCCTTTCCCCCTAAATGTGTGAATCTTTGAATGATTGACATTCTTGGATTTAGTTTGATTGTAATTTTTCTGGTTCTTGACTTGATTGGTTTTTGTGGACCTCGTAGTTGATTTCCCAATTCGGTTTTCTTGAGATACAACTGATTTACCATTTGGTTTACCTTTGTTGGTAAATCTAGTTGTTTTTTGAAAACCGATTTATCCTATGTGATAACGGCTTTCTTGGTTTAGCAATTTTCTCGTTTGAGGAAGTTGTTCAACTACAAACTTAATACCGCTTTGGTACTAGGTTTGGCGGCTTTCTTCGGTTCCATTCTTAGATGATTGTCGTGTATCAACTCTAAACCAGTTTTGTCTCCATATTGTTTTCTGATTTGAATCCAAAGAATCGAACTTGATTGAGCAAATGATTCAGCTTCTTTGTTCTTCGAGGGTGATGGTGATCTTTGAATCTTTTCTTTATCGATTTTAGTCGGTTTCAACATTTTGAGTTCGGACTTCAATCTTTCAACTTCAAGAATTAGATTCTCTTTTTCAGCTTTAATTGATTCATAACCAGCTTGAATAGTTACCAGCTGATTCATCAATTCATCAAGAGTTTCTTCTAATTCTAGATTTTTTGGATTGGAGTCAGCAGTCGAAGAACACGCATTTTGCATGGAAATTTGAGCTGAGGAATATTTAGAATTAGATTCACATATCTCATTTGGATCTTCCATGTGTGCCATTAAAGTTGTGTCATCTGATAGTTTTTCAGTACCAGCTTCATAATCTGACTCATCTCCAGCAAGGAGTGCTCTTCTACCAACTCTTCTTGGTGGCGTCTTCTTGATCAGTTCTGGACATTCAGCTTTATAATGTCCGGGTTTCTTGTAGTTGAAATAGAGATATTCATCATCTTTTCTTTTCTCAGGAGTCCTCTTGTTGAACTTTTGAGTGACTGGGTGTCCACTCTTCATTCGCCGAATTCTGTTCAACATTAGAGCCATCTGTTCTTCCATCTCATCCAATTCATGAAGATTGCTTGATGAGTTTTCTTGAATGTCATTTGATGCTGCTGCAAGTGATGTGGTCTTTGGTTCCTCCAGAGCTTTGATTATTGCAGCTGTACTTGTAAAATCTTCACTGAATTCATAAGCTTTCAGGTCTGAGAAAATTTTGAATGAATCCTCTATGTCAAGTCTTCTAGATTCTTCCATAGCGGTGACTTTCATTTTCCAGCACATTGGTAATGCCTTCAAAATTATTGTATTGATAACTTTCTTAGAATACTCACTCTTGAGTAGATCTAATTCATCCATGATAGCAATCGAATCTTGTTTCCATTTGATCAATTGTTTCTCCAGATTTCATCTTGAAATTCTCAAACTTTTGTTTTGCAACAGAGATTTTATTTTCTTTAATTGAATCTGTTCCTTCACAAACAAGTTGCGCTTGTCCCACATTTCCTTGGCGCTTGTGCATTCTTTCACCTTTAAGTACATGTTGTCACTCAAGAGTTCGAGGATAAAATCCATAGCAACATTATTGAGATTGTTTAAGCTTGTGATCATCACTAGTCCATTCGATTTGGGCCGCCTTTCGAACTTGTTGTCCATCAACGGTTGCATGTGAGTGATCTGAATTGGTCCATCAGTGAGTACATCCATCATTTCATCATGAGTAGCTGCTAGAAAAGCCTGCATATGACATTTATATTCGTCAAATCTGGCCATGTTGCACATGAGCATCTGTCTCGCATATTGATTTTTATCCATTGTGAGTGAGTGAAAACTGATAGTAAATTAACTGGAACTGAGCTTTCAAATGAGAACAACTAGAGGAGATATGGAGCAAATGATATCTTGTCAAAGAAACACTGCTCCGATACCAATTGTTTGTCCTTTGGAAAGACTAACACAAGTTTAGAGGGGGTGAATAAACTTGTCACTAAAAACTTTCCCAAAGCTGGATTTTAAACAAGTTACGGTCCAGTTGGAAACTTGTGTGGAGTTAAGCTGATCGAGTGAGTTTAAGTCAAACCCGACTTAATCAAAATTGAGTCAACCGGCAAATGGATATAATTCTAGCCTTTTTCTTGATCTTGTTGTTCTTTTATGAAAATCGAGTGTAGTAAACTGAATTCTGATGAATGTCAGTTTGTGAACAGTGAAGTGTATAACAATCAATTATCAAAATGTTGTAAGTAGATGCTGAGTAAATAAATAAATGCGTAAAGTAAATAAGACAAATATTATAGAGGTTCCAGGTGGTGTAATCATGTACGTCCTCTCTTCCCCTGTGGTGCGGAGGAAAATTCCACTAGAACTTCTTGAGGTGAATCTGTTACAAAAGTCCTAAACAATAGTCCTTGGCTAATCCCTAGCTTCACTATCTAAACAGTTTGTAGAAACAGTAGAATTGTTGTTCTTCAATTGCTTGAACACTGGTCCTTAGAGGTTGAATTGCCTCTTCACCGGCTACCACCACAAACACGATCGCCTGATTGCTTGTCACAACTGTCCTTGACAAAGCCTTCCCGGTTTGCTTCACAGTCTAAACCTTTGATGTAGAATCAAAGTTGGGTTGAGAATCAATAAATTGATTCTTGTTTGTGGTTCTTCAAAGTGTATGATTCACAGTTTAAACCTTCCCGGTTTTCTTCACAGTCTAAACCTTTCTGACCGTTCTGTTGTGTCAGTATTTCATCCAATGAAATTGCTTCCTTTACAACGTTCGACTGTACTTATCAGTTTATCGGATGACTGACTTATAAAACTGAGTATCCTTATCAGTTTTATACTGAGTTTATCACTTGTCAGTCTCTTGACTGACTTGGAGCATTAACTAAGATTTTACTCTTCTTCAAATATTAGTACTCCAATTTTTCATCTGATTATAATTGATTTAATCAGAGTACACCATGACTCATTATCATCTAAGAATTCATTGTCCTTATGATTCTTAGGTCTTCATACAAGATCCATAAAGTCAGTTCAGGTCACCACAATCTTGCCCTGAAGTCTAACTTTCTGATCTCTCGACGTAGTCTTCATAACTGAGTTTGAACCCTCAGTTCTTCGATCTTCAATAACTAAGTCTGTGACCCTCAGTTCTTCAATTTCCAGATAAGCCAACTGAGTCTGTGTCCTCAAATAACTTATCTTCTTCGGTTTCATCTAGGTGTATTCGAGTCGCTTTGTTTATCTTGATGATTTCCAGATTTGAGAATGATTTCCGCCGCTTTTACGACACACTAACAATTACAGTGCTTGTCTGATGTAACCTATACAAATATCAGACTCTAGTAAAACCTAAACATTCAGTTCTAGACATCTTTTAGCTTTTCACTATAACAGCTAGCTTCAGCACTTCATCAATGAGGTTAAAATAATACTTTGAATAATTATGATGAATTATCATCAAAACATAAATTTTATTTCCAACAGACTGCGTGCCGTCCTCCAGCTCCATGTACGAACTAAGGATCTGAAGAAGAACAAACATGGTTAGTAGCTCCAGAATCTAGTATCCAAGTTGATACATCTTTAGCCACTGTATAAGATTCCAAGACTAGTAATTCAGAATTACCTGTCTTATCCTTGCCCTTGTTCTCAAGGCCTTTTCCTTCCTTAGCCTCTTTGAGGTATGCTGGACAATGGCGCCTCCAATGTCCTACCTCATAGCAGTGGAAACATTTCCCCTTGGGCTTGGAAGTTGCCTTTTTAGCCTTCTTCTTCATTGGCTTTGCACAATTTTCTTCACGTTTTAGCTATTTTGCTTGCTTTGCCTTAGGCTTATTCTTGACTCCAGAGCTCGATGCCTTAGCCTCAGCAATGTGGCCCTCAGCTTTTACTTTTACTTCCCCTTCTCGGCTTCTCCCAGAGGAGATAGCTTCTAACACTTGCAGTTCATTAATCAACTGAGTCAGATCAAATTTGAGTTTGTTCATGACATAGTTACTCTTGAACTTGAGGAAATCAGGTGTAAGTGATTCTAAGATCACACTCACTTGAGTTGCAACGTCAAATCTAGAGCCATGAATCTCAGCATCATCAAAGTAGTTAATCATGTTCATCACATGACCAGTTACCGACTGACCTTTCCTCATTTTGGCATTTATGGCCAACTTGACTGCCTCATGTCTTGATTGATCGGATGGGGCACCAAACATGGAAATAAGAGAGTCCATGATTTCTCGCACTCTCTATGTTCTCATGCTTGGTCCTTATGATCTCCGACATGGAGGCCAGCATGATGCCACGAGCCTTATTGTCCGCCTCTACCCATCGCTTATGGTCATCACGTATAGCTCGTGAGGCGTTCATAGGAGGATTCGGCGGAAAAGCCTCAGACAGGACAAACTTGACATTTTCGAAGATGAGCACAACGTTCATGTTACTTTTCCACTTGTTAAAGTTGTTACCGGTCAAATTTTCATTCAGCAGATTAGTTACTTGATAAGACATTATGCTGTAGAATAAAATGACAGAAATAAATCAAATCATACACCACAACTAGTAATGATTTTATGAATAATAAACGTGATGTTATGCATGCAGTTTATCCTACCATTCCAAGGATTTAATCTCATACCTCAGTGTCACCGACGGGTAGGTCAAAAAGGTGACGATTAAATTGAGACAATCTCTCTCAACAATTAAGTGAGAATCATACATCCCGATTTGATTGTTGATTACCTTCCTTTTTCAGCCAAGAAATTTCTGAAAATACCCTTTAGAGTGTGACCTACTGTTTCATTTTCTTAAGTAGATCCCGAGTATGCCGCCGAAGGGTAGGTCAGTGACCCGACGAGTACTCAAAATCCTATCATTTCGGAAACCAAGCCTTGAATTTTGATAGCGGTGAAGGCCATCCGAAGGGGGCTGAAATCAAAGCGGCACGAGGTGCCACCGTTCTCTCATGGTGCTTGTGTTAACAGTAGAGGCCGAGGGGTCGGTTGTCACCTTCCCCGCTCCCACTCGTTATTTTGAAAACTAGGTAGTCTCTTTTAGGATTTTAGAATTTTCTAACCATCCAAAAAACAATAGATCATGAATATTTAATTTTAATCCTCCCACTAGTTCATCGGTTCCAAATACCGTCTATCTACTGTCACTATATCCGCGATCCTCCAATTTTATGGATTAAAATAGACACTACACAAATAAAATTCACAAAGAATTTCATTATCCTAATTTGTCACGATAAAAGTTTTAGGATTGTAGAATTTTCCCAATAAATCAAAAAACAATAAATCAAGAAAAAATAACCACTAACTTATCGGTTCCAAATACCGTCTAGTTGGTGCCCAATTTTTCATGATTTCCCAATTTTTGATTATCAAAATTCTAATTTATGTAGACACTACATAACCCAAATCCCGAAGGATTCACAATCCCAAATTAAGTTTATAATGAGAATTTTATATCTCGATAAAATTCCGTTTCCTTTAATTAATTTAATTTACTTTGAATCTAAATTAATTATCGTTTTCATACATGTCCAATTAATGTCAATATTAAGTATCTACATGTATGCATATGCTAGAAGTGGAATTCATGAATATGATGCATGTCATGGTTATATCACATAAATAGTCATACAAGAAAATAAATGTGAAAAATAAACCCAATGAGATGGACCATTTATCGGCACTTCAGTATCTAATCTATAAATTAAATAAATAAACCCCACGTTCATAAAAGTTCTAATCTTTAATGAACCGCAGCGGACCGCTGCTTGGTATATAATTTTCTGGTCCAGATCTTTAATAAAAGTCCTTCTAGCTGAGTTGGTTGAAGATCCTACTTCCTTCATCACCACCTGAGTTCGATTCCTTTCGATTTATTTTTTCCGGTCGTAATAATTTTTTTTTCTTTCGTTTTTTTTTATCGTTAAAGAAATTTTTTTTTTTCGAACACAAAAAAAAAGGATTTCCGAACAGGAAAGAAAAAAATTTCAAAATTTTATACAGCCAAGGGGATTCAAACTCGGTCTGCGCACAATTGAACCTGTGACTTGACCACTGTGCTGCGGCTTTTATTCTTCAGAGTCTTCGTCCGAATTAATTAAATAGGCCTTCGGCCGAAATAAAAAAAATTGTAGAAAATTAAAATTGCAAAAAATAAATTGCATGATGTCCTATACCAAAAAAACGGGTTTACAATAGATCTAACGGTAAACAGATAACAACACCAATCCATCTCGTCAACCAAAACATTCAATCGCATAAATTAAATCAAAAGATGCAATTTTATTCTATTCCACTCCTTATTAATTAATTATGCAATCAAGATCGAAAAATCGCTTTAACCTGGCTTTGCTACCACATGTTGGATATACAGAAACCCAAATCCGGATCCGATCCATAATTGGATCGTCATATCTGATTCACAGCACCGATCGAGACACTCGATCTTGCACAGCGGAAGCTACGAATAAATTCGCATTCGATTTTACCACGATTTGATTCACATAAATAATTAATGCAACTATGAGAAGGTTGAAGATTTACCTTATTTAAGAGGAATAGTAAATCGACAGATGGAGAAGCCGCAGTCTTGCGGATTGTATCTACTAGCGATGACTGGTGGGCGTCGATCCTCGCCGTAGAACCTCCTCGAATATGCACTAGGTTTTTCTTCCCTTAATGACTAGAAAAAGAAACTAATTTTTCTCTAATTTTTTTCAAGTGTGGCGCAAATTATATGTGTGTATTGTGCTAGGAGGAACTCTCTTTATATAAAAAAATTAACTAGCCAAGAGAGTTATATTTTTCACACCACTTTTACCTATTCCCACAAGGAAAAGATATTTGCCAAAAGATAAGAGATAATTCCTAAAAAATAATCTCTTATTTTTCCATTAATTATCCAATAAATAGATAATTAATTAATTACACATGTGACATAATCTAGAAAAATTTCTTTTCCTAACTTATCACTAAATATGGCGCCACATAGCCATTAGTTTTAATAGAAAATGTCTTTTCTATTTTATATATTATTTACCAAATAAATAATATTGCATATCCATTAAATAGACCAACTATTTAATTTATTCTCGAGGTTCCATAAAATGAGAAAACACTTGCGTGTTAGGAGCCAATCCGGAGACGATGGACCTATAACCAGTAGCTACAATAAATTAAATAAAATATTCATCGAACATAATATTTCTACTTAATTCATTAATTCCGGAATTACGCCACCATAAATCCGAAACTGAACTCTATCGATTATAGATATAACTTATTCTCAAAACGTCGAGTCGATAAGTGTCCATTCGTATAATCACTACATACAGACTAACCCTCCATAGACTATCCGTAACGAAGCAGGATTATTTCCGTAAACCTTCCTTACTACATCTTATCCTTATTTACCATTAACGCACTTATGATCAATTAGTTCATAACCAATACAAACTCCGCGGATCGATCAGTTCCTAGGATTAACAAATAAGGGGATTGTCTTTCTACTTCCCGTAGGAAGGAATGGATTCTATATCTGTGAGACACACACTTCTCACTCATTCCAGAATAGTGCCAACGTGAAAGTGACTCGGACTGCACCTCTTAGCGATCCTTAACGAACACATCAAACCCTATCCTGAAACCAGTAGGAGTATGCAATCCCTTTAGGATTAAGGTTAATCCATATATGATCATCTTGTGATTCAACAAGATTTGTCAATCACGGAATTATATGAGAAATGCAGATTAAATCGGTCCAGTCCTATATGACTCCCATCATATATAAATGCCCCACTTAGACAACCAATGCCGAGGGTCCGGATAAGACGGTCACACCATAAAGTGTTCTGGGCGCATTAATGGTGGTTTAATCAATAGACCTCATACTTTTATTAAGTTCACCACGGACTAATAGTTCAACTCTATCACCATAAACTTAATCCTCATTTGTGGCACACACTAAGTTATATGGCTACATATGATACGACTTGGGGTTTTCAGCAGTGTATTAAATATAAGCACAAAGCAAATGATAAGATGAAATAAAATCTGTCATTTATTAAATAAAAACAATTACATAAATTGTCTTTCGGGCATTACCCCTAACACATTTTACATATAATCTTGCTGGTCCATTGTAAAGGCTTTGGACAAATTTAAAGGGGGTGAATAAACTTGCCTCTTAAAACTTTTTATGTAGTTAAGATAACCGATATGAGAAAAGGTCTGCTGACTTTTTATACAAGTGAGTTAAATGTAGAGGAATAAATTAATTAGCCTTTAAGTTATGTTGTTCTATTTGAAAGTATGTTGGGCTGAGTTTTGGTGAAACTCAGTTTGGTGCTTGGTGTGAGTTCAATCAGTTTGTATGCAAGAGTTAGATTGCTGAGATAAGTAAAAATAACTTGCAATAAAGTAAGTGCGTAAAGTAAATTGCATAAAGTAAATGCACAAATAAAAACACGGTTTTTATAGTGGTTTCAGGTGGTGTAATCCTGTCATTCCACTCTTCCCCTATGATGTAGGAGGTAAAATTCCACTAGTCTCTTTGAGGTTACAGTTACAAAAAAATCATAGTTGATTGTAGTTCACTAATCCCTAGCTTCACAATCTAAACACTTGAACAACATGTTGAATTGCTACTCTCCAAAGGCTTCACTGGTCCTTAAAGGGTTGATTTGCCTCTTCACAAACTCCACCACACACAGTCACCCAGACTGCAATCACCTGTCCTTGACACCCTAGAACGGATGCTTCACAGTCCAGACCTTTGATCAAATCAAAATTGGGTTGAATCAAGTAAGTAATTCACACTTGTAGCTTCAAGTTTTGGATCTTGATAAGTCTTGAAAAGGTTGAACACCTAGAAGATTTTCGGGATTTGTCTTGGTACGCACAGATGATGAATGAGAACGATTTAGAAATAACTTAATTCACGCAGAAAGATAGTTCAGAATAATTGCACAAGTGTATTTGATCCTTGTTGCTAAGTCAATAAGTCCTCTGTATATAGGTGAACTCCAACGTTCAAATTTTGAATCCTTCAACGTTCATATTGGATTTTAACATCATCTTGTCAGACTTGTTAGTAGCCGTTCTGACTTGTCAGACTATCGACCAATCAAAGTGCTTGTTCTTCAACGTTCCAATTTTCCTTGTTAAACTGATTAGCTGGATTGTGCTTCAGTTGTCCTAATGTTGCTTTTTCAGCAAAACAATTGAGCTTGAGCATTAACACAGTTTTTACACTTCTTCAAAAACTGAGATGCTACTATTCATCTGATCCTTAAGTTTGTGAGATCAGAGCAAACCTTTTTTATCTCATAAAAATAACTAAGATTATGTCCTTATATGTAACTTAGACCTTCAAAACAAGATCTATAAAGTCATTTCAGGCCATCACAGATTTACCTGAATTCTAACCTTACATATGATACCCTACTCCCGACCCCTAGGTCCACTGGGGTCATTCTAGGAGGGGTTGCGAAGCTCTCGCCGTGACTTCAATAAAAAGACTATATTCCCAATATAACAAAATAAATCCGCAAAATAATTCACTAAATCCACAAATGAATTTACTATTACTTCAATAATTAATTACATTACAATAATTCCACAAATGAAATACAATAGTTGTAACTAACTATTTTAGGATGCGCAACACGTTCCATTTTCCCCTTTACTCGGTTTTCGAACAATATCTTCACCTAAACTCTTATTTTTCCCTCCATCAAAAACCTGTATATATGTATTTATGAAAGGAAAAAAAACAAAGAAACAAGAAAAAATGAGGCGTCGACAAAGAAAGTGGTCGTATGAGCCACGTGTGCAAGTGTTATACTATATATATAAATAAATAAAGTTTGTTTCAGAAAAATTTCAGCGGAAGTCCTCTTATCTCTGCAAAAACGAGTTAGTAACAATTTTTGAAATACTAATTGAGCAAGAATAATAAAACAAATTTATAAAGTATATAGTGCACGAGTTTAAAAAGAAAACACGTTTGTTCATTCATTAGCACCAGCTTTGGCCGAGCCGATGAGTCAAGTACCGCCAAACACCAGATTTACCAATTGGATTTCAACCGCACTCCATGAGAACTAGCCATGCCTGACAACTCCGGCCGATTGTCAGTGAAAAGAATCAACCTTCACCGTGCAAACCTCCTACACGGCTCCAGCCAACTCTTTCCATGCCCTAGGACCCACACACCTACCGTCAGCGGCTGTAGCATGAATCTTCAGGGAAAAGGTACCGTCTCCACTCTTACGAGTGAGCACTCTAGCTACTGTCGGAAAGACTTCGAGTCAAGAGGCCCCAAGATCGGTGACTAGCCGTTCTCCTAGAACAGTAAATCTAATCCCCCTAGCCACCAGAGCTTTGACACTTTCGTGCAATGAGCGAGCGAGCAAGTATTATCCGTCAATTCCAAGTATCAGTTTTATTTATTTATAAAAATGTGCACTAGCTCAAATCAAGTCGTTTAATTTTAAAGAAATCATTTGAAAATAACTTCCGAGTTTAAAAGTCCATTCAATATAATATACGCAAAATATTTGAAAATAATATAAAACACACTTTTGGTTTTATATCAAAATAAAAGACTCGCCTCGATTAGTGGAAAACCGCTATAAACGTTATCAGTGACATATCTTTAGGAATCTTAACAACGATACGACATCTACTATTTATAACTCGAATTGACATGTAACTGCTTCCGATCATATCATCAATTTTGTTTTGTCTTGTTTTTATTTAGAGTAGTGATACATCCACTACTTTTTCAACCAAAACATCTTGCACAACACAATCAACACCACATATTCTGTTGGGACCCACCATAAATAATAATTGATCACTTTAATCAAGGGCTTGGACACATGTAGTGGTTTGTGCACTACACACAACTGTAGTGCACATATCATTTTCCTTTTATTTATTTCTCCAAAAACTGCTTGGATAATACCTTGACCAAAATCATCACTAGTACATTCTCCCAGCTTTATCTCTTCTCCCTATATTAGTTTGTTACCCAAAGCCACAAATTCCTAATTAATCCAACGTATCTACTACTCCAAAGTTGTAGCAAAAATGTCTAGTGAATTTCACCCCACGAATCCCTTAATCCCTTCTCTGGTTGCAACTGCCAACACCTTTCGGAAGCGACGGAAAGTGAAATGAAGGGAATGGCGGTGTGACTGGTAGGTTCTCCCGAGAAGACGACGGTTGATAGAATCGTTGTGACTCAATGATCCTTTTCGAGTGCCGAATGGTGTTTGTGCAGAGGAGGTACAAGGCGGTTCATGTCTTGCTTATCATGGTGAAGAAAACACAACTGTAGATTGTTATTATGGTGGAGAAGACAAAAGTACTTCTGTAGATTGTTGGTGATGTTGGAAAGATATTGGACGTAGGAAAAGAAACTGGAAATGGCCGGATTATAGTTATGTATTCGATGACCAGGCGTGTGTACATATATTTCTTACTATATATAATAAAAAGAGAGTGAAGCTGGTGACGTGTTCAACTTTGAGAGCATTTGGTTTAATTATTTCCTCTTCCTTGCAGGCAGATATATATTGCAAAAGTTGTGGGCTTTTCTTTTGGGCCCATTGATGCAGAAATATATAATCCCTCACTTGCGTTATATACTCTTGAAAAAGGTAGTTGTTCCCTTAAAAAAAAAAATTTAAAAAAAAAAATAATAAAAAAAAAAGTAAAGAAACTCTTCAAAGGCACCTGCTCCACCTGCCCCTTGCACTAAATCTGGCGAATTTCTTTGTAATTTTCATCAAATCTGATGTTAGTTACCCTGTTTTACTCAACTACCCCATGACATTTACACTTATTTCCTTTTTGCGTCTCAAAACCCATTTAAGTTATGGGGGAATGAGTAAAGACGGGTGTTTTGGAAAAAGAGTTGGGAAAAACGGTTTGACCATAATTTCCCACATTTTTTAGTTTTTTAAAAAAGAAAATTGTTTAAATATCCCTAAATCAACTCTTATCATTAATTTCTTCATTACTTTTTCTTAAACCATTCTCCCTTTCATTAATTCTGGTTCTTCTTTCCAAAACAAACTAATTTTACGCCTTCTCGCTTGGGACCGTGGATGTGAACATATTTTTCCGGCAAAATTACCCAATTTCCGGCAAGAGCCATTCGTAAACCCCTTTCTTCTTACGAATTCTCCCTTTCTTCTTAGACCCACCACCCGACCTTTCATTACCTTCAAATCACAGGGAATCACAGCAATCACAGCAAACCATCGCAGGGAATCACAACAAATCACAGAGAAGAAGTGCATTGCAAATTGTGCAATTATAGAAGGTATGCCATCGAAATTATAGAAGTTTGAAGCTTTTGATATTTTTACGAAAATCATCATTTGAAGTTTCAGTAGTGAAAATCTCACATTGCAAGTTTCTGCTGCTTTTTTATAAGGAAATTGCATTCCAATTGTTGGGTTTGTCATCAATGGATTGTCATCTCGACGGGCTTCAAAATAAATTTGGTGGAGCTTAGGTCAAAGAACCAAACTTAGACATAAATCTGGTTGTTTCAAGTTAGTACTATGTTGATCAACGTTTTCTCATATAGAAGAAAATGTTTGAATATTGCAATCCAATCCTTTCATACTCCGAATGTAATGCTTTTCTAGATTTGACTAGCTTTCGATTTCAATTGGTTCAGATCTTTTGTTTTTGAAGTTTTGATTACTTAATACATTAATTTATTTATTGATGCTAAGCCTATAATCTAAAATATATAATCTATGAAGTTGATTTTTTTTTTTACGAAGTAGGTGACTTGTCAATATTGCAAGGACATTCGAAAGATGGAGATGTGTATTGTGGATCGTGAAGATGAAGTTGAAGTTCTAAAGGCTTACAAAGAAGAAGTTGATAACATTTTCAGATGTGAAGTGGATAAGGTTGAAGTGGATAAGGTTGATGGTAATGAATTTGCCTTTAATTTTGAAGAACTTGATAAGGAACTGAGGCGTATCGAAGAAGACTATGAGCATAGACAGAGAATTTGGAATCCTTGGGGTGTTTATGAACCGATGTTAGATCCTAAAGAATTTGCACGTGTATATTATGATTATGAATTTGAGGACGAAGTGGCTATGAAACCATGGGAATGTTATGATTCTGAAAATGAGGAAATGGGATACACAGACATTCCCCTTGAATACTTATCAGATATAGAAGATCCTTGTGTTTAGTATGTTTTGTGTATGTGGTCATCTGATTTGTGAACATTTGGTTTGTGTTGATTTAGTATGTATTATTATGAAACTTCTAACTTAAACATATTATCCATGGGTTTTGTTGTAATGGTTGATTTGTTTGTGTTTGTATGTAAACCTTGGATATGGTTACATTTTGTTTTTTAAGCTAATCTAGCTCAAATTTAGAACTTTCTGTAACAAAAACAAGTTGAAGTTCGTTTCACACCTAAAACACACTACTACTTGTTTTACAGACAAAACAATTTGTAGGATTGTAACATTCTGTTGATACATATGGTACCATGCTTAATTAGCTTGTAATTAATCATCGCATCCAAGTCAAGTACGGTGGTAAGGGTTCGGTATAGGTGCATCGCCATGGGATATGGACCATAACAAGGGTTATGTGATGTGAATGAGTCATACATAGGGTATTACGGTGGTAAGGGTTCGGTATAGGTGCATCGCCATGGGATATGGACCATAACAAGGGTTATGTGATGTGAATGAGTCATACAAAGGGTATTACGGTGGTAAGGGTTCGGTATAGGTGCATCGCCATAGGATATGGACCATAAGAAGGGTTATGTGATGTGAATGGGTCATACGGAGGGTATTATGGTGGTAACGGGTCATTATAGGTGCATCGCCATGGAATATGAACCATAAGAAGGGTCATGTGACGTGAATGAGTCGTACAGAGGGTATTACGGTGGTAAAGGTTCGGTATAGGTGCATCGCCATGGGATATGGACCATAACAAGGGTTATGTGATGTGAATGAGTCATACAGAGGGTATTACGGTGGTAAGGGTTCGGTATAGGTGCAACGCCATAGGATATGGACCATAAGAAGGGTTATGTGATGTGAATGGGTCATACGGAGGGTATTATGGTGGTAACGGGTCATTATAGGTGCATCGCCGTGGAATATGGACCATAAGAAGAGTCATGTGACGTGAATGAGTCATACAGAGGGTATATGGTGGTAAGGGTTCGGTATAGGTGCATCGCCACAGGATATGGACCATAACAAGGGTTATGTGATGTGAATGAGTCATACAGAGGGTATTACGGTGGTAAGGGTTCGGTATAGGTGCATCGCCATAGGATATGGACCATAAGAAGGGTTATGTGATGTGAATAGGTCATACGGAGGGTATTATGGTGGTAACGGGTCATTATAGGTGCATCGCCATGGAATATGGACCATAAGAAGGGTCATGTGACGTGAATGAGTCGTACAGAGGGTATTACGGTGGTAAGGGTTCGGTATAGGTGCATCGCCATGGGATATGGACCATAACAAGGGTTATGTGATGTGAATGAGTCATACAGAGGGTATTACGGTGGTAAGGGTTCGGTATAGGAGCATCGCTATAGGATATGGACCATAAGAAGGGTTATGTGATGTGAATGGGTCATACGTAGGGTATTATGGTGGTAACAGGTCATTATAGGTGCATCGCCGTGGAATATGGACCATAAGAAGGGTCATGTGACGTGAATGAGTCGTACAGAGGGTATTACGGTGGTAAGTGTTCGGTATAGGTGCATCGCCATGGGATATGGACCATAACAAGGGTTATGTGATGTGAATGAGTCATACAGAGGGTATTGCAGTGGTAAGGGTTCGGTATAGGTGCATCGCCATAAGATATGGACCATAAGAAGGGTTATGTGATGTGAATGGGTCATAAAGAGGGTATTATGGTGGTAACGGGTCGTTATAGGTGCATCGCCGTGGAATATGGACCATAAGAAGGGTCATGTGACGTGAATGAGTCGTACAGAGGGTATTACGGTGGTAAGGGTTCGGTATAGGTGCATCGCCATGGGATATGGACCATAACAAGGGTTATGTGATGTGAATGAGTCATACAGAGGGTATAACGGTGGTAAGGGTTCGGTATAGGTGCATCGCCATAGGATATGGACCATAAGAAGGGTTATGTGATGTGAATGGGTCATACGGAGGGTATTATGGTGGTAACGGGTCATTATAGGTGCATCGCCGTGGAATATGGACCATAAGAAGGGTCATGTGACGTGAATGAGTCGTACAGAGGGTATTACGGTGGTAAGGGTTCGGTATAGGTGCATCGCCATGGGATATGGACCATAACAAGGGTTATGTGATGTGAATGAGTCATACAGAGGGTATTACGGTGGTAAGGGTTCGGTATAGGTGCATCGCCATGGGATATGGACCATAACCAGGGTTATGTGATGTTAATGAGTCATACAGAGGGTATTACGGTGGTAAGGGTTTGGTATAGGTGCATCGCCATAGGATATGGACCATAAGAAGGGTTATGTGATGTGAATGGGTCATACGGAGGGTATTATAGTGGTAACGGGTCATTATAGGTGCATCGCCGTGGAATATGGACCATAAGAAGGGTCATGTGACGTGAATGAGTCATACAGAGGGTATTACGGTGGTAAGGGTTCGGTATATGTGCATCGCCATGGGATATGGACCATAACAAGGGTTATGTGATGTGAATGAGTTATACATAGGGTATTACGGTGGTAAGGGTTCGGTATAGGTGCATCGCCATGGAATATGGTCCAATATAGGTGGATATTATGGTGGTAAAGGTTCAATATAGGTCCATATTCCATAATGCGTACAAAAGAACCAAACCAAACCAAAATAAATAGGGGTCAAGATCCTCTCAAGTACTTTACCCTTAAGTTGGTGTTTTTACATGTAATGAACTAAACTACGTAGTTTTGGAAAAAGTTAATCAATGGCTAGATGTTTTACACTTTGGGGGTGTGTGGTTGGATCATGCATACTTGAGAGGATCCTATCCCAATAAATAGTACCAAAGTTCGTTTAATTAATTCTTCGATCATAGTAAATACACAAAAGTCATACACATTTTAATGCCAAATCTCGTTTAGTTAATTACTTGAACATAATAAATACACAAAAGTCATAATTTTAATGCCTAACCAAAAGGCATGTACATCAATACACATTAACAACACATCATCTTCCATTTTGAAGCAAAACAATCGCAATTGCTGCAACATCCTTCATAATCGCTGGAACATCCTGCATAATTTTATTATCCTCCCATGTATCTTGACTTACTATGTTCAAAGGTGCCTCTTCAACATATTCTTCTTCATTCACAATAACATCATCACGGTTTCTTGCTTCAATTTCAATAGACATATCGGCTTCTTTTCATTTCAAAGATACTAATAACGCATCTTTCCTGGGTTCATAAACCAACAAGAAATGTCTCAACTGCTTATCACAAGTAATTACCATCGGCAAAGCTTTACCTATGGGGGCCATCCATTTAATCTCAAAATGATAAATACTTGTGTCAATTCCCAATTCAACTCTCAATTTTTCACACAACTCACCATATGAATTTTTTTTTTTTCACAAATACGGTTGTCGACAATTTTTCTACTTCATGATTCACGAATGACCAAGACCAAACACCATCCATATTCTCCTCAAACCCAACCGGATAACACACAATAAACCAAGCTTCATCTTCATCAACCATGGCACATCTATAATTCAAATTAATAGTCATCAGTATTCATCATTAACATTAAATTTGTCATATCCAAGAGTGTCTAAAACCATTATAAAGAGATGCAACAATAAGTTCGAATTTAAGAAACAGGTTCTAAGCATATCAAACAACTTGTGGCATTTTCTTCAATAGCAGCAATTTAATCAATCAAGATACACTCCATTAAACCATATACAAATTAAACAATGTCATTTAATCAAGAAACAAATAGGACCAAACCACACAAATGGGGCTTCTAACAGGAAGTTAACTCACCAAAATATATGTCCTCAAATAGGCAGAATGACCAAAAATCGAGCTCAAATGAAAGTGGAAGAGAACGGAGGACAACCAGACGTTGAAGTAGAGGAAAAACCACCGGATGATGGGTCAATCGTGATTTTCCGGCAATGATTTGACGGGAAGCCCGTTTTTCCGACGATGATTGGCGGTTATCCGTTTTCCGACAACAAAAACTAATTTCCCGACATTGATTGGGGATTTGGGAGAGAGATAATGGGGAGAGATTAATGATTTGGATAGGGTGGATATATTAAACAGGGGTAGAATAGATATTCTACAAAAACACCCTTTTAAACTCATTTTTTCAAAAGAAAACCTTTTTACACAACTATTTTGATCAAAGACCCGTCTTTACTCACTGCCGCTTAAGTTATAGCTCCTATTTCATGAGATCTAATTCTTTTTTCTTGTAACCGTGGTTGCTCGATTATAGTATGATCTGGCTTGCCATTTAGCCTTGAGCTCTGTTTTCTTCTTTCTTTTCCAATGAGGTTTTGATTTTGCTTTTAAGAGCATGGTTGTGCAGTTTAGCAATTGGTGCGAGTAGAAGAATGTTGGGTTTGAGACTTTGAGCTTGAGGATGGCCTTTCTTGCTGATGTACTTGTGGGATGCTGGTGAACCGATTCAACATTTTAAAAGGCTCAACAAACCTCATTTTAAAAAGATTTAGGTCCTCTCTTTACTTTCTTCTTGTTCTGTTTCCGTTGCTTAAACATTGGGGTATTTATCTATTTTGTCTTCTTTACAAGTTTTCTAATTTAATTAGGTTTTCCCTTAAAAGAATTAGGTAAGGCAAGGTGTTTATTTGCATAAACTTACTTCTGCTAATGAATTTTACGGGATTTTTGTTGTTTGAGTTAGTAGATACTGCATTCGTTGATGAAATTCTGATTTGCTTAGTGTATTTGTTGCTTTTCTACATTTCCCCTTCATTTCCTCAACTCCTTGGTCCAGGATTCTCAATGATTTCAAGAAGGTAATTTACTAATGCTATGAAACCACTATTCTGCAGGGGTATTTTTGGAGGTAAACCTTTCAATGAATGAGTCTATACTCTCTATTAAATGGCACTTTAGTACCAAAGACGCCATATTGTATGTTTTGAATTAATTCATGTCAAGTATGTATAATATATCCATCTTATGACTGCTTTTCTTTTATCCCTTTATAGATGAGAATATATCTCCGTGTGGAGAAATGTGATTTCTATCTGTATTGTATTGTTTTGTTTTGAGTTATTAGAGTATCGCGAGCTTTGTTTAGTGTCTAGGTGAGTTCAAGTTGCTTGAATTTTTAATCTTTTTAGAGGATTCCTGTAAAATATTGGAATGAAGTATTACTTTTGAGATTGATTTATGTGGTGATCTTTTCTCTTCAACTCCTTTTCATTTTCTTATGCATGTACTTAATTGGAAACCACTTCAATGACTGGTTGATGCTCAATGTATTTTATTTCCTCTTTGTGGTTGTCTCCGGTTCCGTGTTTGGGTGCGTGAGAGATGTAACTTTCTAAGGATTACTTCCTTCTTTGATAAATTTAAGAATGATTTATCCGCTATTTTTGTCATATAAATATTCGGATTTTGAAGATCTGAAACTCAATATGCCTCTCCAATTCTTGATGAAGTCGTATTATTTTGATGCTTGATTGGAGGAAGAAAATAAAGAAGCTGTGAAACATTTAGAGATTTAATTGATTTGCATATGCATCAATGCAGTCATACGTTTAGGATTTATGGACAAGGTGATGGATTTAAGCACACTCTGTGAAAAATTCAAGCTCATAGTCATACGGATGTGTATCTTATCTGCCCAAAATCTAGGTACGGATAATTCCTATTAGATTTATTCTTCCATGTGCATGTCAGCTTAATTTTCCTTTTATTCTTTCTTGTTCTGTTGATTGAAATGTATTTTTTCTTCATTCTTTTGTATCGATTAAGTGAAAATTAATTAGACTATTGAAAACACCGTGTTGTCTATAGACGGTCATACAATACGCACAAAACTGGCATCATTGGCCCAGTAATCTTCGATGGATCGCTACAACTTAATGAAGTTAAGACATTTCCTTCCAAATTTTAGCAACGATATGGCAACATACCGGTAATTTCCCTTTTCTCTCTTTGCTCTAAATCTTGATGGTTGATAGTTTCTACACACTAACAAATTTTATTGGGCAACCATTTATTACAAATTTTGATGCTTTTGTATATGAATAAAATGCCAGAAACCATGCAGGTGTTAGTCAAGGAATAAGTAGATGATGCATTTGTTATAATGCAGGTGTTAGTCAAGGAATAAGTAGATGATGCATTTGTTATATAATACCGTACAAAGAATAATATGCTTGGAAAAGATTGATTTCGGTGTATAAATAATATATTCAACTTTATATGCATCGACACAATTGCACTACTGGTCCATACTACATTCACGTGCCAGTTCTTAATAAATTAGCCTGGCCTGTAAGTTCTTAGATCACCAATTACAAAGTCAAATTTTGTGCTATTATCCGAACATCAAATGTCTAGGACCACAAATTATTTTTAAAAAAAAATACATTCAATTCTTTAACAACACAATAACGGCACCAACTGCATGGAGCACGAGTGCCTCTTTTTCTAGTATAGATATAGAGGAGCGATTTCAATGGTGAAGAAAAAGGAGTTAAGGATAGCACCCGTTTCTTACGTTAGAATAATTCCCCTCATATAAGCTTAATGGCTGTAATAATGTTAAAAGAATATTTGGTAACCGAAAAAAAATAAAAGAGTTAAGGAGAAGACATAATTTGTATTACAGCTGCTAAACGGAAAAGAAAATTAATTGTTTTAAAGGACATTTATTGTTCACAAGGTTATATATATATATATATATATATATATATATATATATATAAAACGGGGCTCCGTGCAACGCACGGAGTGCCCATGCTAGCCGTATGTATTTATGAGGTATTATAAAACACAAAACAAAATAATATTTTAACTAAATTAGAATCGCATACATCTTAAGCACAAAACATATACCTCCACGGGCAATGTACAAACAGTCTCTGTCAAGTAAATCTTCATCTACACCCGTCCATGCTAAATGTTTTCACTTATCAAAGATTCCAAAATTTTAAGTAAAATATAGTGCAAGTAAAATACTACACAAACAAAACATTAATGTAGCATAACTGAGGACCCTTTTTTTCCGTGTGCTCTGACAATCTGTCCATGTACAGACAGATCTTTTTCACTGAATCTCCTTCAACAGCTGACATAGTGAATAAGGGCACTCGCATCAGTGTCTCTTAACAGATTATTTATTTTACAGACTCAAACACTACTTTTTTCCATTTTACAGAATTTGTACTCTAAATCAGCTGCATCAGAATCTCTACTTACATATTATCAATTCATGATAAATGCATTAAAATCTCTATTTTACATATATCACAATTAATTTTTTTCAACTATTATCATTTAATGGATGGAATATTATTTTTATCTCATGGGTGGAATATTTTAGTAATTCTGTTCAACAATATAATCGACTAAAAATTTGAAAGTCAAGTTTATCTCCTTTTAAATTTTTTGTTACTAGTATATAATAATGCTAAGTCAATTTTATAGCAATTCTAACTCAATTCTAACATATAAAGTTTATCAACAATGAATTTTTTATCTGATAAGTGTGAATGGTACTTGAAAAGAAAACAATTTAGTGTTTTTTTTTTCAATCAGCAAAATGGAGACCACATAATAGTAACACATATTTTCTTTAAAAAAAATTGTAACACATTATTTAAATAATCAATATGAATGACTTTAACAAGAAGTGAGAAAAAAAAATAAAAAATAAAATAAACACGAAGGGAGGAAAAGATAGAAAGAAACGGAACTCGATCCCCTACGGTGCAAGGGGTGCACCGTGCGTTGCTGTGCACCCAAACGACGCCGTTTCGGATCGAAACGACGCCGTGTTGATTGTGTATTTTTTTTTAGCTCGGATCGAAACGACGTCGTTTCGGGTGCACAGCACCGCGCGGTGCACCCCTTGCACCGTAGGGGATCGAGTTCCGAAAGAAATGAGACAAATAAGCAAGTAATAAATGCACAGGTTGAGGTATGACACTGTATATGTGCAGTACAACGTTCAAAATCTGTTGTTTCGGATTTATTTGACAGATTCTAGTGCAATGACGTTTTCAATGGATCTTAGAGTTATAATCTGTAAAATACTGATTTACTATTATTTACTGATTCTACTGCAAGTGCTCTAACTGCGGTAACGGGCAAAGCATCTATGCGTAATTGTTCTTTTTTTACGGCATGTTTTCACTGCATCCCTCATAACCGCAAATAGTACCGTATCACAGTTATTGAGAAGTAAAAAATAAAGAAATTTCATACTGAGAAAACAATTATAAAAAAATTAACTAAACACATATCCTGATTTTTTATCTTTTAGAGGCTCAGATTTTTGTCGTTTACATATTTCAAAGTGCATCACTGGCCATGCCGGTTGCAAACTGGGAGGTTTTCCAGCTCTCATATACGTAGACGATCTATGTAATCCCGTAAACGAAAAATATTTTCACCTACCATCCAGCTTGCCAGTTTACATATGAAACGTGGGCTCGTAGATTTTTTAAACCATCATCGTCATTGCCTCATAAACTTTGCGCTACTTTTTTGCAATTAACCTAGGCATGAACATATGAAAGGGTGCAAGAGAATGAGAGCGGAGAAGCAGGCAGCTCAGCATGTACATCCTTTCTAATCATTTTGGCAATGAAACTATAACCCAGCAGAAGGCTATGGAGGAACCAAGCATAAGATGTACAATCACCATTCATAATTTATATACATCAAATAATTGACGAAGGTAATGATGATGAATAACTGACCTTTGTTCAATGGTAGTTATTTTCATACAAAGGCTATGGAGGAAGCTTCCCAGTCAATTGATTCTTGTCATTTTCAGGCTCAGATCTGGATCATTTTTATATCCGAGAATGCGGCATTGCCTGCACTGGCTGCAAATTGGGAAGTCCTCCAATTTCCATCCAGGTTGTGATCTTACATCAATCCATACCAGGATTTTCAGACTGACTGCGCCGGTTTCAAATTGGAAAGTCCTCCAATTGCCATCCAGGTCGACGGCCAACATGAATCCAAAACTGAAATCTCATTTTTGTAGATCCATTATCATCATAGCCTTATTGTTATCAACTTTAGAAATGCATAAGTTGAGTGGGTGTTTTGATGCGGTGGTCTAGAAAGTTAGTTGTGGTCCAAATCTTGAAGCTGAATTTTGTATATTTGAGGCTCAGATCTATACCATTTTTATATCTGAGAATGCAGCACCAACCACAGTGGTTGCAATTTGGAAAGTCCTCCAGTTGCCATCCAGGTTGACATCTTACACCCAACATGTACCCGCGTTTTCAGGCCGACCAATGGTTGCACATTGAAAAGAAGTCCAATTGCCATCCAGGTTACAGGCCTACATCAATCTAGAAATAGATTATTATTATTATTATTTGTTTATCGATTATCATCATAGCCTCACAGTATCAACTTTAGAAATGAATAAAATGTGGGGGCGCTTTTATGGCCAAGAAAGTTTGCTGCGGTGCAAACTCTGGAACCAAGGTTATCCACTCATCATCACTACATTCATCAACCTTTGAAAGCTGAAATCTAAGAACCTCTTATTCAACGGTACTTATGCCCCTTGGAGGCAGGCAAGCATTTTTGTGGACTTTAGATCCTATTGGCTGAACATGAAAACAAAGACGCACATAATCAATTCTGAGTAGAGTAGACGAAAACGGGAACTCTAGAAAATATTTATCTGTCAGCTTAATACCTAGACAATAATTATATAGCTTGGCTATAAGTGCACTTGGAATGTACAGGGCATATATTTATTTTAAAGCACATAACCTCTTATCGTATACAACCCTAAATCATAGTATAAGTACAATCTCACCTACTTTCCCTAAACATTCTCTAAACAGGGATTGTCTATATTCACAGATCCATAAGGCCAAGAACACATAACTACCAACATACCAACGCATAAGTGCAGTAAAATCGAAAGACGACATCAACCTCACCATAGTAACTACATTTTCGTTACCAGTCAAACAAACCTATATACCGCATCCAGCTCAGCATGTAAATTCTTTCCTATTAGCATTAGAAAGAGCTTCAAAGCATTCACTTAATTTGAAAACACACCAAAAGCCACATTGGTTACATGTTTGAAAGCTTTCCAATCGCCATCCAGGTTATCGAATCACATTTAGTATTAGAGAGATCTTAACCATCGGTGTTTATTAAGATAAGCACATGCTAATCATTTTGGCAAAGAAACTATAACTCAGCAAAAGGCTATGGGAGGAACCAAGCACAAGACGTACAATCACCATTCATAATTTATATAGATCAAATAATCGACGAAGGTAATGACGATGAGTGGCTGACCCTTGTTCAAAGGTAGTTATTTTCATAGAAAGGCTATGGAGGAAGCTACCCAGTCAGTTGATTCTTGTCTTTTTCAGGCTCAGATCTAGACCATTTTTATATCCGAGAATGCTGCACCGCCCGCACTGGTTGCAAATTGGAAAGTCCTCCAATTGCCATCCAGGTTGTCGTCTTACATCAATCCATACCAGGATTTTTAAACTGACTGCACCGGTTAGAAATTGGAAAATCCTCAAATTGCCATCCAGGTCGACGACCAACATGAATCCAAAACTGAATTCTCAATTTTTGTAGATCCATCATCATCATAGCCTTACTGTTATGAACTTTAGAAATATATCAGCTGATGGGGTAGTAGATTATCCAAGAAATGTAGTAGAATATCCAAGAAAGATTACTTAGAACATCTAAACCGTTGGGGTTTATGGAGGTAACCAAAAGGTAATCATTTCGGTGAAGAAATGGCAATACGCAGAAGACTTATTCTTTTTTTTTTTTACTAAAACGAAGTTAATCGAGGAAGAAAAGATATCACCTCACTTTTGTATATTTGAGGCTCAGATCTATACCATTTTTATATTTGAGAATGCAGCACCAGCCACAGTGGTTGCAATTTGGAAAGTCCTCCAACTGCCATCCAGGTTGGCATCTTACACCTATCTGAGAACGCATCGCTAGCCACCCTTGTTGCATATTGAAGATTTCCTCCAATTTCCATCCAGGTTGCCGTCTTACATCAATCCAGAACTGGATTTTCTGACCGGCCGCACTGGTTTCAAACTAAAAAACTCTAATTGCCATCCAGGTTGCTAGGCTACATGAATACAGATCTGAAATATAAGAAAAAAAAATTAGATCCATCATCATCATAGCCTCACTACCATCAACCTAGAAATGAATCAGGTGTGGGGGGGAGGGGGGGCTTTTATGCATTGCTCCATAAACCAAGGTTAACCACTCATCATCACTACATTCATCAACCTTTGGGTCTCTTATTTGGAGGGAAGAACAAAAAAAAATTTCTGAGGCATCACACAAATATAGTTTTATTTCACTCTAACTACCATTACATACATTAATCGTCAGCACAAAGGAACAAATTATGTCAGAACACATAAACACTAACATACCAACAAATAAGTTCAAGATAAGTGACATGCAACATCAACCTCACCATAGCCACACCCTTTCTTGTGACCACCCAAAAAGAATATATATTGTCCAACAACGTAAAATTATCTTCTTAGAACCATAGTCAACTTTTTTTGCCAACAAACTAAAACCCTAGACACATAACAATAGAACACCATGTATGTAGAAAGCATGTTCATTTTTCCTTCATTTTATAACAAAAGACAAGAGCGTCCCTGTCCAAATTTAGGCTCGGGGCCAAAAAAAAAAAAAATTAGGCCCTCGCCCTTCGAAAAAAAACAGTAACCAAAATATATATAAAAAAATAAAACAAAAAAACTGCGTGTGATAGTCATGGGTTTGGAAGGAAAAAAAACTACTTATTTGGCTCATAGTCCTAGTTTAAAAAAACAAAAATTATTGTAGCTTGCAAGATTCGAAACCAAATCTCATGTCTTGTAAACTTGAGTGCTAACCATTAAGATAATATATTCATTGTTCATATAAATACAGTATATATATAATATTAGGTCAAAATTTCGTGGGTCCTTAAATTCATTGATTTTCGGGAGGGCTCCGGGCCATGGCCCCCTTGGCCCCCCCATAGGGGCGCCCCTGACAAAAGATTGAATTAGAGACCCCAAAAAAAAAACTCTATTACAACAATTACTACAGGCCCTCTACATTTTCCACTAACGGGGACTACCGATGCCAATGCACCTCTGAATTCAAACCTAAATAAAATATCACACACTATAAGCAACCACAACAATCTATATACAACCAAGAAAGCATCTCAAACAAACAGTGAAGAAGGCAGTATCGTGCTTCGAAACCTAAAGGCCTGATTTTTTACCTTGTCTAACAAACATGAACAAAACGTAGCTCATATGCAGAATACCAAATAAACCACAAGAACAACTTTATTTTACAAAGCCATCGCTGCAATTATTTCGATGAATCAAACAACGGGACATTTTCTTTATTCCATACAACCCACCCAAACCATCAATGGCACAAACCCAAAGCATTTTCGACAGAACAGCAGCGTAGAAGAATAAGCAATTTCGGTCACAACTTCGTTTATTTGTGATGCAACAACCACCAAATCCAAAAAACAACATACCACAGACAACAGGGAAAACTGAATTCTTAGGCATGGACCTCCGATCATTTATTTATGATGCAGCAACCAGAACGGCAAAAAAACCAAAACAAAACACACAACACTAGAAATTCAATTCCTTAAGCATGCACAACCGAACCTAAGCTACCACAACAAAAAGATCTTATAACTGTGTGAATAAAGGGCCAAAGAGAGAAGATAAACCACCAAAAATGTGAAAGCAAATACCTTTTCAATAAGATAACAGACGAAGTTCTTCAAATATACAACATCTATGGCTAGGTAGACATCTGATTAAACATCTGAAAGGACAAAGATGAGAACATACAGAGCCGTAAGAACACACACACACAGACTCAAACCTTCAATTTCTGAAGACCACATCACACTATACAATTTATTAATAAATACATCATGCATTTTTAGTTTTATCCCTCTACACTACAACACACATGTCAACAAAACCTGAACTCTAACAAAACATGCAGCATAAATGGCACCAATCCCTGATCGAAGAAACACACTTTAATTAGGGAAAATGAAAAACCTAATACTCTATTGAAGCACCAAAATCCAAAAGAAGTCACAGAAAACAACAGAAATAAAAGGCATAAATTTTCCATTTGAATATGGAGACCAAAGCAGCTACCATTCGCAGAAAGACCAACAAAAGGGGAAAAAAATTCTTCAAACTCAAATCTCTTATTTACCTGATGAAGAGGCCGAATAGTGAAGAGTACAACTATATTTCGTCCCTAAATAAACCAATTTTGGGGTAAAGGTGTAGCTTTTCACTGTGATTAGGCTATTGATAGACAAAATACATCACCCACGTCAGGTCGAATGCACCCGGACGAAATCCGACCCTCCATCTCTCATCACCACTTGCACCAGACATCTGATTTATTAGACGATAGATTTATATTATTTGTATTTTCCATTTATAGCCTTCGTGGCTCTCTATATAAGCCTATTGTAAACTCATTGTTTCCTTAATGACAATTGTTTTGTTATTCACCACAATCTATCATGGTATCAGAGCAATCCGATCCCTATTTTTTTTTTCTGCTCGTCCTCTTCATAGCCGCCTCTAGGGCTTTGCCACCGCCGGCCACCACACAGCCGCTATGGCTACTTCTCCTGCTTCCACCACGCAATCTTTCTCCTCCGCAACCTCAGGCGCTGCTGCGTCTGCCTCTCTTCCAGTCCCGTCCGCTGTTATCTCCCTTAACCCTGCCGTCAATGCTCCAACCAAGCTCGATGACAAAAACTTTACGGCTTGGAAGCTTCAGTTGACCACCTTGCTCATAGGTCATGGTCTCATTGGTTATGTGACAGGTGATACACCCAAGCCGCCACCCATGCTTACATCTGCGGCCGGTGATGTCACACCAAATCCGGCTCATTTGCACTGTATACAACAAGATGCTTTGATACATAATTTGCTTCTGGGTTCGGTTGAGAAAGACTATATGGCTACGATTCAACACACAGACAATTCAAAACAAGCTTGGGACACCCTTCTTGATACGTATGGGAAACAGAGTAAGGGTCGTGTTAGACATCTCAGGCTGTGTTTACACTCTATTGCTAAAGGTACGATGTCAATCTCTTAATACTTCACTGCCATTAAACTGTTGCGGATGATCTAGCGTCTCTAGATGCTAAAGTGCCTGATGATGAATTAGTTGAGATAGTTTTAAAAAATCTTGGTAGTGAATATAAGGATCTTGTGAGTGTCATTCAGGCTCGTGATGATACTATCTCTATGCCATTGTTACATGAGAAATTGCTAATGCATGAAGCGTTGCTTGTACAAAGTCAGTCTGTTGCACCCCCTGCGTACACTGCTTTCCCTGCCTATCATCAACCCCGTCCTATGCATGTCTCACCCAATACATCCTATTACCCTTATCCACAAACACCTCGGCCTCCACCATTCATCATGCCACAAGCTCCACCTCCTACCCGAGACCCCAACAGCCCTTTCCTCTCCCCAACCACTCATCCAAGAATAACACTACTCGTAATTCCAAAGGCTATCAGGGCTTCTGCCAACTTTGTGGTGTCCAAGGTCATGTTGCTACTCGTTGCACCACTTATCCACTCTACAACAACCTTCCCCGCCCAACCCGCAACCAAGGCAGCTCTCGGCCTCCACAGCTTCCCCATGCTCATGTTGCTCAAAATGCTACTTCCAGTTATCCTGTGCAGTACTCTGATCCTTATGCTCCATGGATGCTTGATAGTGGTGCCTCTCACGACATGACACGGGATCTCAGCTTGCTCTCTCTTCACTCCCCTTACCAAGGTACGGACCGTATAGTCATTGGTGATGGTAGCTCTTTGGCTATCACTCACATTGGCTCTACTTCTCTTTCCTCCTTCACATTAAATCAAGTGCTTTGTGTACCTTCCCTTTCTCATAATTTACTGTCTGTCCAAAAGTTTTGTCAAGACAATTCTGTATCTATTGAATTCTTACCTGATTCGTTTTTGGTGAAGGACTTGAAGACGAGCAAATGCCTGCACCAAGGACAAGTAAGTGATGGAGCCTATCTGTGGTCTTCCAAAGCTCTCTTTGCTTTCTCTGCATCCAAAGCTTCTGCAGCTACTTAGCATCTCCGCTGCGGCCATCCAGCTTATCCTGTTATTCAAAATCTTGCAAAAAACAATTTTTTAGAATTATCTACTGTTTCTCATTCTTATTGTGATTCTTGTCTTTGTAATAAGAGCCATAGGCTCCTTTTTTGGATTCTACATTATGTACTTCTCAACCCTTGAGGTTATTTATTCCGACGCTTGGTCGTCACCCATTTATTCAGGCTTGACAATTTTAAATATTACGTTCTTTTTGTCGATCATTTTACTCGATACATGTGGATATACCCGTTAGCATGTAAATCTGATGTATATAATATTTTCATAAAATTCAAGCAATATGTCGAAAAGTTGTTAGATGCCTCTATCAAAACTCTCTATTCTGATAATGGCACCGAGTACATCAACTTACATCCTTTTCTCTCTGATCATGGCATTTCTCATTTCACTTCTCCCACTTACACACCGCAGCACAACGGCATCTCTGAACGCCGACACTTGCATATAGCTGAAACAGCCCAAACTCTTCTTGCACATGTCAAAATGCCTATTACCTATTGGTCTTATACCGTTAGTGCCGCGGTTTACCTCATTAATCGAATGCCAACAAAAAATCTTGATATGCTTTCACCATATCTCAAACTTCTCTCTAAGCCCCCTAACTATTCTAAGCTTCGAGTCTTTGGTTGCCTTTGCTATCCGTGGCTTAAACCATATACACCGCACAAGCTTGCGCCTACATCCAAACTTTGTGTCTTTCTTGGTTATGCCCTCACACAAAGTGCTTAACTCTGTTATGACATCTCCGAGTCTCGAATGTATATTTCGTGTGATGTTCGTTTTGTGGAGGATATTTTTCCTTTTGCTAGCATCACCTCTGATTCTTCCTTACCTCCGTTAACTGCTCTTCTACCCCCTGCTTGCTATGAACCCACGGATGTTCCTATTCACCACCCACCCCCTCGGCATACACCCCACCCGAAGGCATTTATGAGCCGCCCGAGAGCTCCCTCTCCTCTCCTTCTTCTGTTTCTCACAACTCTAGCTCTAGCAGTGATTCTACTTCTTCCCCCACTTCCACCTCATCTACTTCCAGCTCATCACCACCTCCTCCACCGTCATCTCCTCCACCACCACCTCCTCCACCGCCATCTCAACATCGTATGACCACTCGCTCTCAAAACCAAATCTACAAACGTCGTCAACACTTTAACCTTCAAGCTCAACTTCACAATCGCTACCTTGACACAGAACCCTCAACCCTTAAGCAGGCCTTACAGTGCCCGCAGTGGTGTGTTGCAATGTCTGATGAGTATAGTGTGCTTCTTCGCAATGACACGTGGTCCTTAGTTCCCCCTGCTGATGGTTTGAATATAGTTGGTTGTAAGTGGGTGTTCAGAATTAAGAGGAAACCGGATGGCTCGATTGATAAATACAAAGCACGGTTGGTTGCAAAAGGGTTTACACAACGTCCTTGTTTGGATTACTTCAAAACTTTTAGTCCTGTTGTTAAACCTGCTACAATCCGTCTTGTTCTCAGTATTGCGGTTTCCTTAGGTTGGTCTCTTCGCCAACTCGATGTCAATAATGCCTTCTGCAGGGGAACACTAGTCAAGACATATATGTCTCAACCACCCAGTTTGAGGATGCAACAAAACCTACATTTGTGTGTAAACTTATAAGGCAATTTATGGTCTTAAGCGGGCACCTCGGGCTTGGTACCATGAGCTTAAGTCCTTTGTTCTTACTATGGGTTTTGTTAACTTTGTGGCTGATCCATCTCTATTTGTTTGTCGACGCCTACCAAAGATTAATATTATCTTGGTATATGTCGATGACATAATTGTTACTGAGTAGCTCCAGTGGAGCAGTGTTCAGAGTATTATTGATCAGTTGGGCTCCTGTTCTCTATTAAGGACCTAGGTCCTCTGGTCGTATTTTTGGGAGTTGAGGTTACTCATTCTACCATGGGTATGTTACTTACGCAGGACTGTGTACACACGTGAGTTGTCAGTCTCGAGTTCACACGGAGGAATCTAAGGCGCTTCACGCCTATGCCAAATTTGATGCTTTTTCAGGTGATCCCATTGTTTCTCATGCTTATTTAGATCCGACTCAGTATCGTCAGATTTTGGGTGCCCTGCAGTACTTATGCTTTACGAGAGTTGATATTCAGTTTGTTGTTAATAAGCTCTCGCAGTTTATGCATGCACCGAATCATTTGATGCTTGTCAAACGCCTTTTGCGTTATTTGTCTGGCACTTCTACTATGGGTTTGCAGTTATATCGGGATTCGCCTATGGCCTTACATGCGTTTTCAGATTCTGATTGGGCGGGTAACAAGGAATATGGTTACCGTGATCCAGCGTCCTCTGAGTATGTGCATGGCTACACTTCTACTTCTGCTTACATTGTCTTCTTGGGCAGAAATGCTATTTCTCGTTCTTCCACCGAAGCTGAATACAGGTGCGTTGCAGATACGGCGGCAGAGATTGCCTGGCTGACCTATCCGCTGCGAGATCTCGCCGTTCGTTCCACACCGGTGATCTTCTCGACACTTTGGGTGCTCTTCGCCTAAGTGCCAATCCAGCTTTTCCACTCACGAATGAAACACGTGGCTATTGACTATCACTTTATTCGTGAGCATGTTGTGCGAGGTCATGTTCGTGGCTCGTGTAGCTGCTGCAGACCAGTTGGCTGATGTTCTTACCAAGCCATTGCCGCGGTTATCATTTTCTACTTTCGTTTCCAAGCTTGGCCTTCGCTCAGCTCCGTCCGCTTGAGGGAGCGTATTAGACGATAGATTTATATTATTTGTATTTTCCGTTTATAGACTTCGTGGCTCTCTATATAAGCCTATTGTAAACTCATTGTTTCCTTAATGACAATTGTTTTGTTATTCACATCAATCTTGTTGGGATAGTGTATCGTGTGTGGAGTGATTTACGGAACAGATCCGTAATTCACGGATGAAATTACGGATAATTAAATGCACAAAATAAAACTCGAAATTAAAAATTAGTTTTATAATGTAGATCTAACACATCAAAGCAACTATGGTTTAGATCTAATAAATCAACACAAGTAAATGATAGATCTAATGACGATTAAGATCTAACAGTTAAACTATCACAATACTGATCGACTTGAATGTAAAGCAATATAAAATGCATAAATAAATGACAAACCGAGGCGAGTATGAAACTCATCCTTAAGACAAATTGCTCCGGTATGGTGCCCACGGTAGTCATAATCGTCTCCCAAGATACAACGGCTTTACGTCTCGGATTTAGAGGCACTTCAAAAATCCGAGCTCGGCGAACTTACATAGTGCTCGACTTCTCTTCACTCAATATCTATATCTATATGACCGACTCTTTGTGGTGGAAAGACACAAGAGAAAATTCGATGCTTCAACCTTCATCATTGGGGTTCTTTATATAGTGGAGAGGAGAAGCCAATGCTTGAATGCGATTGGCGAAACACATCATCGATCTTTTCCCTTGGAAAGATATAGGGGCCGAAAATAATTAATTAAAATTGGCCAACTATTTCCACAATTCGATTGGTCGGATGACATGTCTTCAAATTACGATTGGTCCGATGAATTAACCACTCGACTTTTCCCTCAAGAAAAGCAATTAGGCAGAAAATAATTAACTTAATTTCGAAATTAATTTAATTTGGGGCCGAATTTATTAATTTAATTAATTAATTCCAATCAGAATTCATTTCCACATTATTCTGGAACCTTCCAACCGTCTCACGATTAACTAATTAATTTCTGGTTAATTTCAAAGGAAATTTTGTCCAAAAAATTAATAGTAACACCCGAACCGAACCGAGCTCGAGCACGAGCCGAGCCGGCAGGACGGGGGCAGCGGCTTGCGCGCGCGCGTGTGGAAATATCTAAGTCCTCCCTCCTGCACAAAAGTGCCTTGCCCCTTGGGGCATATTTATAAGAGCATACACTAGCCCTTATATATGGAGCTCAAGTCTCCCATCTTTCCAATATGGGATATTGAGTTGAGGTACTCCCTTCAACTCTTATGTCCAACACATTTTCAACCAACTTTAGGCATTAATTTCTCATTCACCCGATATCCGAATCGAGTGATTCAAAAGCCCATCATCAACTACTCCGTATGGAGTATTTAATGATATCATTAACTCTCGATGACATACATCGGAGTCTATCCGTAAATCGTGCTAAAGTTGACCGTTCAACCCTTTAAAAGGGCTTTTTCTCCAACAATCCCCCACATGAATGAAAATTAATGCAAATGCAAATGCAAATGCAGACACTGAAGAGAAGTCGGACGGAAAAATATTGCATCAGGAGAGGTAGCTTCGGCCTTGAACTGCGCTTAGTGAAGTACTATCGGATTTACTCGGCTAATCAGCTGAACTAGGTCTTGAATCTATTCTCACCTTTAGTGTAAACCAAGACAATAGCACTCACACAATATTTCCTCTAGCACCTTTCGGTTCTCATGGTTGTGTCCGTCTCGCCCTGGACAACACTTGGTTTCAGAAAGTGCTTTAGAGAATTTAAGCCTCAAAATCCTCACAGAAGCGGCCCCACTTCGCACTTACATAGGTGACCTCCTATCAAGGGTATTCTGCCCTACCCCACTTGAATATCAAGCTATAGGAATCATTAAAAGCTAAGCTTAACCTCACACCCTCTGCAGATAGCACTTTTATTCTGTCGAGAATGGGTAAGTCTTTGACTGCTTCATTATAGCTTAGTTGTCCTTTTGAACCATGATCTTGGGATCTCCAAATCAACATGGTTGGGTTGCCACTACAAGGAAACATGCGTAATAGGCTACAATCCCATTCCGGTTGTCAAATTGACATCTGATCTCTAGCTAAACCTTTTGTACGCGGATCCGCGAGATTCTCCTTCGACCTTATATAATCGATGGAAATCACATCATTAGAGATCGATTATTTAATGGTATTGTGTCTACGGCGTATGTGTCGAGACTTACCATTATACACACTACTATGTGCCCTTCCTATAGTCAACTTACTATCGCGATGTATATGCCGATAGCGACCACTAGTATGGAATATCCTCAAGGAAATTCCTAAGCCATTCAACGTCTACTCCAACCTTATACAAGGCTATAAACTCAGCTTCCATTGTGGAATGAGCTATGCACGTTGGTCTTGTAGACTTCCAGGACACAACACCACCACCAATCGTGAATAAGCATCCACTGGTGGACTTCGAATCTTTCGTATCGGATATCCAGTTGGCATCACACTATCCTTCTAATACTGCCGGATATCTCATATATCGTAATCCCAGACTCATAGCGTACTTTATGTACCTCAACAGCCTATTTAAGGCTTTCCAATGGTTGTGATCTGGATTACTCGTGAACCTACTCATTTTATTCACTGCACATGCTAAGTCTGGTCGTGTACAAATGGTTATGTACATCAGACTTCCGATCACTTGAGAATATCTCAGTTGATCCACAGGTTCACCTTTATTCTTAATTAGGTCAAGTGGAGTGCTCACTGGACTTTTATCAAAGACATTAAATCTTTCCAAACAGACTCAATATAATGAGTTTGTCACCACAAGTCCATCAAATAGTCTAGAGAACTTACTCCCTAGTATCAAATCGGCAACTCCCAGGTCCTTCACATCGAAGTTCCTTGCCAGCATCCTTTCCGTATTCATGATACTCTCATGAGTACTTCCCATTATCAGCATGCCATAGACATACTATCACACAGGTGTGTTCTTCATGTAGACATATATATGTCCTACCCACTTGACAACATGACATTGTCAAACTTGATATGCCGTTGCTCTAGCTATTATTCGAGCCACAGAGAGACTTAACAAGTCCACACACCTTACTCTCTTGTCCTAGAACTATGAACCCATCGGGTTGTTCCAAGTACATCTCTTCTCCAACTCACCACAAACATCCAATTGATGGATTTTCATGTTATAGTCTCCAGCTATACCGATGATGTAATATCCCGAAATTTTGACTTACTAATTGATTAATAAAGGATCTTATTCGGGAAATTATGGGATTTAATAATTTTTATGAAGGGATTTATTAATAATTAAAAAGGGGTTTTAATCACTTAATGAATTAAAAGGGTTTTCACTCCTTTTTTTTTCCTCCCTTATTTTCCCCAAGCAAAATTTTTCAGCCTCAAAACCCTCCCCTGCCGCCGACTTGCTTGTGAGGAGGAAGGAGAGAAAATCTCTCCTTGGTGTTTAGGAATTCGCCATCGGTAATCGCTGTTTTTTTATAGATTCGAGCCGTTGAGGATCGTTTAGCTTAGCAAGGGCTTTCAAAAACGCAGCAATTCCGGTAAGGATAATTCTATCTTTGTCAAAAGTTTAACTTGATCTTTGTAAAAGTTTAATTTAAGACTTCTATGCTTGTGTGCCACGGTTTTGGTGTGTTAAACGTTCCTAGTAGTGTGTTTTTGTGTTAGTTAAAATCTACAATCGATATGATACCTTTGTATGGGGTTTTACGGCTTAAGGAGTTGCTTTCGCCGCTTCATTACGTTTGAACGGCTCGTAATCGCGTAGAAAATTGTTAGGGTTTGAGATGAAACCAGGTGGACGGGCGCCCAGGCCTCCTGGACGGGCGTCTCGCTTTGATTTCATCTCTAGACGGGCGTCTGGATTGCCTCGGACGGGCGCCTGGAGGGTTGTTTTATATTCGAGATCTAACTCGCTAAAGTGGGCGGGCGTCAGTACTTTCTCGGGCGGGCGCCTGCTTTGAGTTGGTTTTTGACGGGCGTCTGGGTTACCTCGGACGGGCGTGGAGGGGTTGTTTTTACATTCGTGATCTAACTCGATGTTTTGGACGGGCGTCATTGCTTGGACGGGCGCCCAGTAGAGTCCTTGGACGGGCGTTGGTCTTCTGCACGGGCGTCCCATCCTATGTTGTTTTCCTTTCTTTGTGGGTTGTTGATAAGTCTTATGAATATGTATGGTAAGTTGGGTTTTGATGAGTCGAGGCTTTGATATCATTGTGGGACTTGGTGTTGGGCATTGAGGTTCGTAGACCGCCAGGGGTTGGGCCGGATAGGGTAGCTCCCAAAGCCGTAAACCCGGAAGGTTTCACTACGACTTCAAAGACCTACGTGTTTGGGGAGTTGCGCAGCGATGATGTGGTCGGGCCGGATAGGGTAGTACCCGGCCGGGAACCCGGGAAGGTTTCCTTGCACCCCAAAGACGTGATGGTCCATCTAGTATGGTACCATTGGATGACCTTTAGGACCCTCCTCTTTAGGGCTTTACCCTTTTGAGGGATGTGCGCATTCGGGACCTTTAGGTGGCTAGTTGTGATGTTTGGTATCTCATTATGGGCGGTCGTAACTTTTATAGATTGGTTGGGTCCTTCATAAATTTAGTAGTACCTTTCTTGAGTTGGTTTTACTTTTGTACACTAGATTTACTCTTACTCAACTTTATAGTTGACGGTTTGTACTTTTCGTTTGACCTCACTTATGATCCATTTATGGGAGCATTCTTAGCGTGTACTTCTATGGATGTTTGCTTGTTGCTGGGATGTCGCGGGGTTTGAGAGCCACGTAGTCGCAGTCACATGTTGTCTACATTATTTGAATTTTAAATTCTAAAGATTTTGATGCTCTGCATAATTACATTTTTTTTTCGGATTTGTACTCACTTTAATATTTTCTTTCAAAATAATGAATGTTTATTTTCTTTCTGTTGTGGAATGTTGAATGTTACCGCCACGACTGTGTGTCGCGATGAGTGGCACTACGGTGACCAATACCGGCGGCCGACGGGATTGGAAACCGGGGTGTTACAGATGAGAACCCTTATATAAGTAATTCTCATAACTGGTGAGTAAGAAGTCAAGGCCTACTTTCTGTCGATACCTCAGGCTACCAACAACGCCTTACAATAAATCCATCAATCTTTAACTTCTTCTTGAAGATCCACTTGAAACCAATCAACTTCCAAGTGTGGTTTTGCATGATGATTTTATTTCACTACATATAGCTTCTTTCCGTAAAGGAGCTTATGGACTTGACATTGCCTCTGCAGATATGTCCCGGTTCATTTTCTACCACATAGGTCGAGAAAATCGGGAGCAAAGGACTTTGGAGTCCTAGCCTTTACACTACAACGAAGCTCCTCAAGTTCTTGAGGATGACACTCTTCTTCGGACTCACATGTCCGCTTACTCAAGCTTGATTCTTCTTTCCTTATATTGAAAGAGATCTTCAAGGAACACACATTCTTAGACTCGATGATGACATGTTCATGTACATCATTGATATCCTGATTTATGCACCAAAACAATAGGCACTAATAATTTTAGGTCCTATTTCTACTTGCTTTGGTTTAGTACTTTACCTTAGCCAAACACCCCACATTTCAAGAATTTATAGCTAGACCTCGGTCTTTCCACAACTCATGAGGGGTGTCATCCTTCTTCTTTGAAGGGATTATGATCAGAATGAATTTTGTTGAGAGGACAACTTCCCCCCACAAGTTCTGAGGTAAACCCGAACTTAACAACATAGCATCCATCATCTCTTAATGAGTTCGGTTCTTGCACGTAGCAATACCATTTGATTTAGGTGTGTATGGTGTAATTGTTTGATGAATGATTCCGGGCCCTTAGCAAGACTCATGAAACAATACATCATATCCACCATCATAATCCCTATGGATACATCTCATCCGTTCGCTATGTTTATTCTCACATTCATTCTGACATTCCTCAAGGCTTCACGAGCCTTATCTTTGCTTCTCAGCATATCAACATCACAATATTTGGTGCTATACTCAATAAAAGTAACATCATACTTTTATCACCTCTAGGTTACACGGATCTAGAGGTCTTGTGTTCCTTTCTACCGGTTAAACGATGAGTTAGCCAGCATGGCTTCAACACATATCAGACACTTGTGATTTGGATCAAATTTCAAATTTGGTAACAACACCATGTTAATCAATGGACGAACGGGTTTGAAATTTACAACTCCTACTCATAGTGTCACAAGCAAGATTACTCAAGCATGTAAGCAGATCTTAAAGCCAATCTCACTGGCTCTTTACGGACCATCGCTTTGTGCTCAACAGACAGGTTCACTGTCACAATACTGATCAATCCGGTTTGACCATTCAAAACATCGTTCGTTGCACCATCGAACTTCTTCATCCATGAGATGAGATTAACCGGTAGCTGGTGCTACATCTAGTGCAACAAGAGACACGTAAACATGTGTCACAAAAGACACAGTCTTATTGGATTCACCTCGGTGTTTCCGTTCATTTCTGTCTAACAACAGAAGATCAACAACATTTACTGTGCTCGGACTCCATTAAAAAGAATTGATGTTGTGAATCTCAATAAACATAACTTTCATAATTGGACACCAGATATTATCACATACTACTTCCAGAAAATGGATATTAAGAACCATCCAAGATAACAATCATATTCTTTAGTTACCTAACAGTATGACTACAATTGTATTCATAAACAAATTGATAAATATATATATATAGTATCACGGTACTACTATATAATGAACAATCAAACCAAGGCACCACCAACAATAAGTTTCCTTAGCACAAAAATTTTGCTGGTAAACTCAATTATACGGCACAAGTACACAAAGAGTTAAACAAATTAACAATTACATCCAACAGTTCAATTTGTCTATATCAAACAATTGTACCGCGATAGCATAAGTGTATATACAACATCTCAGTTGCTATGATCCTTCGACTCACAGCATGCAAATATACCATATATATATATATATATATATATATATATATATATATATATATATATATATATATATATATATATATATATATATATATTTTTCCCATCTTATATTACAACAAATCGGAAGTACTTTGTACCACGGATGGATGTAAAATATTTACATGTATATAGTATACGATCAAGTAACTAAGAAAACTCAATGAGAATCTAATATATTATGTGATCATTGAATTATATCAATCACTCATAATTAATTGACCATCATTTTAGGAAACTAACCTAAAACCATGTTTTTTTTTTTTTTTTTTAAATTTTATTTTATGGGCACGTACAAATATACTAACCTAGTATAAAATGTACTATATATATTTCCCTTCTTCCGTCCTTTATTGTTACATCAACAGCGTGGATCGATTATCTTCCAAAAAGGATTAATTAGTCGACAACATTCCTATTTGCACGGCACATAACAAAAAGAAATCGTTGAATTCATTGTACCCTAATTCGTTCAGCCAGCAGTCATCGTAGGGAAAAAGAATTTGTCTCCTTATTTTTATTTAATTTTTCAGCGCAAGACCAACTGGTTCTAAAGAAATCAAAAGATACCACACCTTACGCAAACAAAAATAGGGCACATATAGATGCACACAATTAAACAGTGCCAACACAGTAAATCAACTAGTTTTGTGCGTATTAGCAAACCAAAGGAATTAAACGAACTAATAGATTGACCAGATCTGTAACAGTTTCAAACCAATCCTATAACACACGAATAATTTGTCTTAAGCTTGTTGGGATAGTGTATCGTGTGTGGAGTTATTTACGGAACAGATCCGTAATTCACGGATGAAATTACGGATAATTAAATGCACAAAATAAAACTCAAAATTAAAAATTAATTTTATAATGTAGATCTAACACATCAAAGCAACTATGGTTTAGATCTAATAAATCAACACAAGTAAATGATAGATCTAATGACGATTAAGATCTAACAGCTTAAAACTATCACAATCTGATCCGACTTGAATGTAAAGCAATATAAAATGCATAAATAAATGACAAATCGAGGCGAGTATGAAACTATCTTTAAGACAAATTGCTCCGGTATAGTGCTTGCGGTAGTCATGAATCGTCTCCCAAGATACAACGGCTTTAAGTCTCGGATTTAGAGGCACTTCAAAATCCGAGCTCCGGCGAACTTACATAGTGCTCCGACTTCTCTTCGACTCAATATCTAGATCTATATGATCGACTCTTTGTGGTGGAAAGACACAAGAGAAAATTAGATGCTTCAACCTTCATCATTGGGCTTTTTATATAGTGGAGAGGAGGAGCCAACGTCTTGAATGTGATTGGCGAAACACTTCATCAGTCTTTTCCTTTGGAAAGATATAGGGCGAAAATAATTAATTAAAATTGGCCAACTATTTCCACAATTCTGATTGGTCGGATGACATTCTTCTGAATTCTGATTGGTCCGATGATTTAACCACTCGACTTTTCCCTCAAGAAAAGCAATTAGGCAGAAAATAATTAAATTAATTTAATTTGGGGCCGAATTTATTAATTTAATTAATTAATTCCAATCAGAATTCATTTCCACATTATTCTGGAACCTTCCAACCGTCTCACGATTAACTAATTAATTTCTGGTTAATTTCAAAGGAAATTTTGTCCAAAAAATTAATAGTAACACCCGACCCGAACCGAGCTCGAGCACGAGCCGAGCCGGACGGACGGCGGCGGCAACGTGTGGAAATATCTAAGTCCTCCCTCCTGCACAAAAGTGCCTTGCCCCTTGGGGCACATTTATAAGAGCATACACTAGCCCTTATATATGGAGCTCAAGTCTCCCATTTTTACAATGTGGGATATTGAGTTGAGGTACTCCCTTCAACTCTTATCTCCAACACATTTTCAACCAACTTTAGGCATTAATTTCTCATTCACCCGATATCCGAATCGAGTGATTCAAAAGCCCATCATCAACTACTCCGTATGGAGTATTTAATGATATCATTAACTCTCGATGACATACATCGGTGTCTATCCGTAAATCGCGCTAAAGTTGACTGTTCAACCCTTTAAAAGGGTTTTTTCTCTAACAAATCTATCATGATTGAAAAGGCATCAAGAGAGAATACGGCGGCGAAGCCAATACGGGACAACCACAGCCACAAGGATGCGTAGGGAGAACCACCAACGCAATGATGACGACGAAGAAGAAACTCAGCGAAGGAGAAGACCGAAAGCATAAGAAGGCTTTCCCCTTCTTTTGTTTTATTGATTATATTTTTATCTTACTTTTTCCCACTAACCTACGTAAACAAACAAACAACTTATTATATATAAAAATAAAGAGAAAATAGTACAATACTATAGTTAATATATATATACAACACTAATTATATACTAAAATAATCAAGAAAAAACAAAAGATTAGAAGGGAGCTTAGAGGGCGCCACATCAGCAAAGCCATCCTTTCTTATTATATAGAAGAGATATATCTTATATCTATAAAGAGTGAAGAGGCTTTGCCCACAAGAAGCCACATGTCTTATTATATAGAAGAGATATATCTTATATCTATAAAAAGTGAAGAGGCTTTGCCCACAAGAGGCCACGTGGCAGCCTCTTGGGCTGACACATGGCACATATATATTTTTTTTAAATTTTAAATACAGCTGGTTTTTTTTTAAATTTATTTTCTTGTGATAAAAACCGGAGTTTCGGTTATCGTTATATATAAATCGAAGGAGGCTTTAAATTTCAATCAACCAAAAAAATTTGATTTCTCGATTCGATTTCGACACAACAACTGAATATTATACACAACAAAGTGCATATTTCGATACGGTTCATTTTTAGTACCTCCAACTGAAAGTGCGGATTCAGTTTCAAATTTCAATCACCGTAAATTTTCGATTTCGGCACAACAATTGAATAAAACCGTGTGGACACCACATTAAATATTTTTATTATTTTGAACAACATAACGTCGGTGGAACCGACGACCATTTGCATTACGAACGTCACTAAAATTGACGTTGGAATACCAAATTACTTTTTATATTCTTCAGACCGTTTGACACGTGGTTTTTTTTATTTAAATATAGCAGGGTTTTTTTTTCCTTTCGATAAAAACCGGAATTTCGGTTATCGTTATATATAAACCGAAGGAGGCTTTAAATTTCAATCAACCAAAAATTTTCGCTTTCTCGATTCGATTTCGACACAACAATTGAATATTATACACAACAAAGTGTATATTTCGATACGGCTCATTTTTAGTACCTCCAACTAACAGTGCAGATTCAATTTTAAATTTCAATCAACCGAAAATTTTCGATTTCGACACAACAATTGAATAAAACCGTGTGGACACCACATTAAATATTTTTATTATTTTGAACAACAAAACGTCGGTGGAACCGGAACCGATGACCATTTGCAAAGATTTAACGTCCACTAAAATTGACGTTGGAATACCAAATCACTTTTTATATTATTTAGACCGTTTGACACGTGTTTTTTTTTCTACCAAATGAATGAACACGAGATCAATGACGTACGTATTCATTAATGATAAGAAAGAGAAATGTCGTATAGAAAATGAGTGAAACACATTTTCAAGCATATTAATGATCTGGAAGCTAAGGCATCCCGGGAAATTTGACCGTGTAGTTATGATCTGCTTATTGTTTTCTATAATGTTTCATTGCGTAAAGTCGAAGCTAAAGTGATCAACTTTATGACATTGTTCTCTGATACATCATATTGTAGTTTATTTTGTAGATGGAAACTACTGATAGGGCTGGAAGAGAGGTGATTCACAATCTTCACGTCTCTAAGAAAGAGCTACCTCTTGGAGAAAATGTGATATATTTCTCTTGCTCTCTTTGTCTTATGCCTTGAATTTGTTACGGTTTAAGCTTACGCAATTTATTTCACGTTGGAGATCTATTCTTTGATATTATCGTTGGTAACGATTTATGTTGAGCCTGTCATGCCTTACACGGCTCACGTTAACTAGTATATATATGTCATCCATCCTAAGTTTTAATATGAATAACGTGGGCTTTCAAAGTGACTAAACATATTTTCCCTTCAAATCTATATACATGTTAAAGTAATATAGTTTACATGTTAAAGTAATATAATATCTATAATAGTTTGCATTTAGAATATGGTGATTCATTATTACGACGGAAAAAATTAATTTAAACTATTCATGACAACTATACCCTTCTCGTTTTATTTCATAAAATTTGGGGCGTTACATTACATCCCCGACTTAGTCTTCAATAACTGAATTTCTCCCCTCAGCCTCCAATTTTCAAAAACTGAGTTTGGCTCCTCAGCCTCCAGTCTTCAAAACTGGGTTTGAAACCTCAGCCTTCATAACTGAGTTTGATCCCTCAGCCTTGAGTTCTTTAGCATTTTGATATAGTCAACTGAGTTTGATCCCTCAACGAGACTTTTTGGATTAGATTTCAGCTTGAGTCCTAGACTCCACTAAAACATATAACATTTCCATTACAATGCTTGTCTGATTTAACCTATACAATAATCAGATTCTAGTAAATCCTATACATTCAATTTCTAGACATCTTTTAGCTTTTCACTATAACAGTTAGTTCCAGCACTTCATGAATGGGGTTAAAACAAACAATTTAAATAAACATAAGATGAAATCATCAACAAAACTCAATTTTACTTCTAACAATTTCCCTATTTTTTATGATGCCAAAAGTCTTCCTAAAAGATAAATTTAAAGACAAAAACAAACAAAGCAAAACAAAAACTTGATTTTCATTGATATCCAATAAACTCTGCTGATTACAAAAGATCATTACAAATTTTCAGCAAAATATAAACTTCTAGTTTTGCTGAGCTGACTTCTTTTGTTCAGCTAGCTCTAACTATTTTGCTAGTTTTTTTATCACATACAGTCTGTATTCTTCACATTTATCTTTTTCTTCAGCTGCAAAAAGTATGTTGTAATCAATTTGACTGAACTTTTTCCATCTTCTCCATTGTACAAGCTTGGGTAGCTCATTGTTGTTTTAATAGAAGATTTCAATTTCCTTCATATCAAACTTCATTGCTTCTTGCAAATCTTTGATAACCAGCCTATGTTGTTTTCTTATTTCTGCCTTGTATTCCTTCATATTTTTGTCATAATACTTGTTTGACAGAAAAGTGAATATGCATTCCTCTGTATTTTTGTATTTGTATTTAATTTTCAAGGGATGATAATCCTTTTGAAATTCAGCCATAGCTCCCTTGTAAGAGGTAATCTTCCTTCTGCAGGTTGAATGTATTTTGCAAAAATTTCATCTTCACTCAGTTCTTCTACTTCTCTGAACTAGGGTTGACTATGTTGAAGTGATACCAGCTTCTCCTTCAGATTTTTGATTTCAGCTTCCAGTTCCAACCTTTTCTTTTCATCTTCCCTCTTTTTGGCATCATTATGTTGTAGAATTAGATCATGAGTCAGCTTCTATTCTTCAGCAATGCCTTTTTGAGAAGTATGTAGCTCTTTCAATAGTTTTCAAGTCCAAAAATACGTTGAGCTAAACTCCACTCCATTTGAGTAAGGATTTCTCTATCTTGAGTTGTAGCTACTTTCAACTTAGTCTTCAACTGACTGATGTAAGTCAACTAAATGATACAATTTTCGATATTTTATCTCCATTTCTCATGTGTTTATTGATGTTTACGTATCAATTCGACCCATTATTTTCTTAGTTTCATCCAAATGTGTGTATAGTAATTTTTTATAAATATAAAACATCATATTTTGATAGGTTTTGTGCCGGTTATAGTAACCGGAGCGTCTTCGGGTTTACGCTTGGTATTTTGGTGATTTATTGCAGGATTATAGGTTGACCAAGAGCTTGAGTGACGACACGTGTTGAGATTAAACACGTCTTTTGAGGGCTAGAATTGTGTTCCGGAAGCTTACGAGTTCAAATAGATCATTTGTCGTTAGTGCTTCTACCGTAGTACATCTTCAACGGACATCTGACCCCCCTTAGAGGCATTTTCTGGTGAAGGCTTCTTCACTATAGTTGTGGATCATGAAACTAGATTTCCAATGCATCTTGAATCATGTCAATCGGAGCTCTACAACTCAAGCTATCGCCATTTTACAGAACTGCTGTGAAGATTGGCGTCCGCTAGACTTATAGTGGCGGAAACCAAACGTTGCCAGAAGCTGTCAGAGATATTTTTGGTGACATTGGTGTCCGCAATTACGTCGCAGAAGCATTTTTTCAGCATAAAAACCTCATTTTGGCTCTATTTTAACATCTTCTTCCATTCCACTTTCTTCCACACACCACCAAAACTTGAAGACACACTTCAAGGACTCTTCTAGCCCAACCTTAGCAAAAGTTTTGCCATTAATTCTACTTGTAATCATTGAAGAGACCTTATTAGAATCTTTGGAGCTTATTTTGTGGATGAATTTCATCTCTTGGTGTAATCTTCTTCATTGAAGAATCTTTGAGGTTTATGCAATTATCTTTTCTTAAAGTTCTTGCAATCTTGTTTGGTAACCTCTTTATTTACTTTTAGAGCTTATTTCATAGTCATGAAATCCTCAAGTGACATTTGGGTTTCATAGCCATGGGAGGCTAAGATTTTTCTAGCCAAGATAATGTATTTGTGATAGTTTTTATCTCTATTGATTGATTGAGAATGTTAGTTCATATTTCATAGCTTCATGTGTGTTGTATATCTTCTCTTATTTTCATTTTATGTCTTGTTTGTGTTGGATTAATTAAACAACACTTGCACACACACCTCCGGAAGGTAAAATTGACCTTAAGTGGAACTCAATTTCTTATACGGGGGTTGTTGTTCATTCATTGCACTCAAGAACTTCACCATGTTGAATCATTAGGTCTAGGGCTAGACAATGAGGAGGCATAGAGTTATTTCATACACTCGTATGAGGGGGAATTGCAAGCTTAGGAGTGCACCGATTACACACACTTGAGTACTAGTGGAAGGTTGTAGGCAGTTCATTACCATGACACCAGTAGAGATTTACTTGATCATTGCATTGTCTTGGCTAGGCTTTTTATCATTTGATCACCCGTTTTAGTTGTAGTTGATTGAGCTTACTAGCTTGAGCTTTGAAACCATTCACATTCTTGTCTTTTGTGAACTTAGACCAAAATAATAATAGCTAATAAGTACTTAGCCTCACAATCCCTGTGGGATACGAACTTGGCCACTTACTAGATTACAATTGACTCGGTACACTGCCAGTGAGATTGGACACCTAGAAAAGTTCGATCACTGACCCAACTCAGTAGCCGAGTCTGTAATAACTTGAGTGATCTTCTCTAAGTGGTTGTGTACAAATTTTTCTATCTTCTTCCTATACTCTGGGTAACTAGACATCTTGGAAAATACTCCTGGCAGTCCCTTGTAAAGGCTTGTGACAAGTTTAGGGGGGATGAATAAACATGTCCTCTAAAGTTTTTTGTTTCTTTAAGTAAACTGGTATTTAAAAGATTATGGAGTTAAGATAACCGAGATGAGGAAAGGTTTTACTGAATTTTTCTACAACTGAGTTAAATGCAGCGGAATATATTTAAAGCCTTGGTTATATTTGGAAAACCAGTTGTTGAGTTCTCTTTCAAAGATATTTAGTTTATTGGTGTAAACTGAATTTGTGTTAAACTAGATAAAGTAAGCAAACATAAGCACAAATATAAAATACTGGAAGTTAATGCGTAAAGTAAATAGCACAAATTTTATAGTGGCTCCAGGTGGTGGAATCCTGTCAGTCCACTCTTCTCATGTGATGTTGGAGGAAATTCACTAAGTTCTTGAGTTAACGTTACAAGATAAAAACTAAATAACGATTGTCCTTGACTAGTCCCTAGCTTCACAATCTTCGAGCCTTAGTCCCTAACAGGTAGAATTGTTGTATCACTAAGTCTGCTCCACTGGTCCTTGAAGGGTAGTGATTGATGACGGTCAAATTATACCCATAAAAGTCATCAACATTTGCCTTAAATCGGGATTTATAATATATATTTTATATTAAATCACATGTTTATATTTATTATTTAATGTTATGTGATTTATAAAATATAATTTGGTATTTATCCGTTTATATTATTTAAATATGATTTACTTTGGGATAAATATTTATTTTGTAGATTGAGATAATTTTTGGAGGATAATTACAAATGGATAAATTAAATTACAAGATAAATCCAAGAAAATCCGGATATATTGAAGATAAAGATCGGATAAGCACGAAAAGAGGAGTAAGGCATGACAAGAGCCGGCGAACCAATCCGAAGAGTGGCGCCAATGGAGGATGCGCATGGAAGGGGGGCGCATTATTCTTTTTTTGATCGGCCGAGAGTTATCTCTTATTTGTTTTGATATTTTGAAGTATATCTCTTAATTAGCTTGAACCCCTATAAATAAAGGCATATCATACACGCCATACACACACCATATACACTCTAGAAACACAATATTACAATACTTTTAGTTTATCAATATACTTCTTCTTATTTTATAATATGTTTCTTCATCACGGAGGTGATGGATTCATCGATTAAAGATTTCATTGAAGGATCGGAGGACCCTCCGTCTACGAGGGTAATGCCTATCCAAATATGTCGTTTTTATTCGTAGATCTATTTTATTTCGTTATGGAGTAGTCGTTTGTGTATTGATTTCGTGAAAGGTTAATTAACAAACCCATATTCATGTAGATCTAAGCCGTACGAAGGCATTTTACGAGCAAATTCTAGAGTCACCGGTCTAGATCTACCACGGTCTATATGGTTAGATCTAGCCATCAAGATTCTAGTAATTTTCTGTGAACGACTACGGCTACGTGCATGCTTTACATTTTCATATAAACATGTAATAGATCCGGCCAATTTGTTACATCGTTCTCGTAAATTAATATGATACATTGTGAAAATTGTCATGTTATTAGGACATTAGTTAGCCGATCGTTAGGAGGTCTGCCAACCCGTCCACGGTGGTTGCCTAGACGAGGTGACGATTTTAGATCGGCATCCCTAGTTTGGTATAGCATGCTTGTTATATGATGTTCTATCCTGTCCAAGGAAGGATTCGTAATTAAGCATAGGGATCTTCTATCTGTTCACGAATTAGATCCAGTTTATGGGATGGCTCCCATAGCCAAAATATAATCAACCTTAATGTCTTTTCTGTCTCGGCTTAGATATACATATATGGGGGAGTAATTACTACTAGCGTAATCAATACCGTTTGTTAGAGTCTTATAAAAACATAAAAATAAGTGTTTTAGTGTCTACTGTCGTATTGCTAGTCTTTGTGTTTTCTAACGTGTCAACCTTTATGTAATATCCCGAAATTTTGACTCCCTATTTAATTGATAAAAAAAAAGGTTCAATAACTTGGGGAATTATGTGTTTAGTAATTATTTGGAAGGGTGATTAATAATTAAAATGGAATCTTTAGAATTCTTTAATTAAAAGGAAATGCATTGGTTAATAATTAAAAGGGGAGGGGGACTTTTTTTATTCCTTCTCCATCTTTTTCCCAATTACACGTGAAACCCAAACCCTCCCCATTGCCGCCGACTGTGTGAAGAAGAAGGAGAGAAAAATATCTCTCCTTGGTGTTTAGGAATTAAATAAATCGGTAATCATTGCTTTCTTTTATAGATTCGAGCTTCGTTGAGGATCGTTTCTAGCTTAGCAAGGGCTTTCAAGAACGCAGCAATTCCGTAAGGATAATTCTATCTTTGTCAAAAGTTTAACTTGATCTTTGTAAAAGTTTAATTTAAGACTTCTATGCTTGTGTGCCACGGTTTTGGTGTGTTAAACGTTCCTAGTAGTGTGTTGTTGTGTTAGTTAAAATCTACAGTCTATATGATACCTTTGTATGGAGTTTTCTGGGCCTAAAGTGTTGTTTTGCTGCTGTGTTGTGAAGAAACGGCTCAGAAATCGCGTAGAGAGCTTTTAGGGTTTTAGTTGACATGGAAATCCAATACCACGAAGGGAAGGCCAATGTAGTGGCGGACGCTTTGAGTCGGAAATCGATTCATTCCTTGTGCGAGGAAGTAGCTCGGATCGATTGCGAAGAGTTGGACCGCATGGATATTTGTGTCATCCGTAGAAAGGCGGAGATAAAAGCGACCGTCTTGCAACCCGAATTATACGCCGAGATCCGGGCGAAACAAGTGGGTGACAGGGTAATTGAGGCAAAGAAGGCCAAGATTGAGTACAGATGGAGCGGCTGATTTTACGTTACGAGGATGGTAGTATCCGGTTTAAGGGTCGGTGGTGTGTACCAAACCGATGAAGAACTCAAGAGGCGGATCTTGAGTGAAGCTCATAAATCGCCTTATTCGGTTCATCCGGGAGGAGACAAATTGTATAAAGACCTCAAGAAAACCTTTTGGTGGCCCAATATGAAACGCGAGGTAGCGAGAATTTGTGTCAAAGTGCTTGACTTGTCGGAAGGTCAAGATTGAACATCGACGGCCACAGGGTATCTTTGCGGCCGTTGGATGTGCCGGTTTGGAAGTGGGATTCCATCTCTATGGATTTTGTATGCGGATTACCGAGGAGCCCTAAAGGAATAATATGATTTGGGTCATTGTGGATAGATCGACCAAAGCGGCGCATTTCATCCCGATGAAAGACACCTGAGTAAGACGGAGTTGGCTATGGCATACCGGAGAAATATTGTGAGACTACATGGTATACCCAAGACATTGTGTCGAGATAGAGATGCTGAGATTCATATCTCGGTTTTGGCAGAGAGCTACAGCAGCACCTTGGGGGACGGAGCTACGAATGAGTCTGACTTTTCACCACCTCGCTACCGATGGTCAGACGGAGAGGACCATACAAACTTTGGAAGACATGTTGAGGGCATGTGTGTTAGAATTCAAAGGCTCTTGGGAGGAAAAGCTCGATCTTATTGAGTTTTCATACAACAACAGTTACCATGCCAGTATTAAGATGGCACCTTTTGAGGCACTTTATGGTAGGAAGTGCAAAAGTCCGGTTTGTTGGGACGATTCGTCCGAGGCAGTGATTTTGGGACCGCAGATGATCGAAGATACGATTAAGCAGGTGCAGATAATCCGAGAAAAGATGAAGGCTGCCCAGGATAGGCAGAAGAGCTATGCAGACTTACACCGACGGGATATTGAGTTCGCCGTGGGCGATAAAGTATTACTACGAGTATCACCAACCAGAGGAGTGATGCGTTTTGGCAAAAAGGGGAAGTTGAGTCCCAAGTACGTGGGGCCATATGAGATCTTGGACCGCATAGGTGAAGTGGCATACCGATTAGCTTTGCCGCCGGCGTTGGATAAAGTGCATAACGTGTTCCATGTATCTCAATTGCGCAAGTACGTGAGTGATCCTTCTCACGTGATCGAACCGGAGGTGGTTGAGCTAGACCAGTCCTTGACCTACGAGGAGGTACCGGTGCAGATATTAGATACCAAGGTACGGAAAACAAGGGGACGTGAGGTTAGCATCGTCAAGGTCTTATGGTCTAACCATGCCACCGAGGAGGCGACATGGGAAGTCGAGGATGCTATCGATGAAGTACCCGCACTTGTACTCTTAAGGTATGCGCCAAGCCTTGTACGTTAAATCCTTTTACTTATCTTCGGGGGCGAAGGGTGTTTTAAGGGGGGTGGAGCAACGCCTGGTATGCAACCCGAACTTCGAGGACGAAGTTTTGTCTTAAGGGGGGGAGGGTGTAATATCCCAAATTTTGACTCCTATTTAATTGATAAAAAAAAGTTCAATAACTTGGGAATTATGTGTTTAGTAATTATTTGGAAGGGTGATTAATAATTAAAATGGAATCTTTAGAATTCTTTAATTAAAAGGAAATACATTGGTTAATAATTAAAAGGGGAGGGGGACTTTTTTATTCCTTCTCCATCTTTTTCCCAATTACACGTGAAACCCAAACCCTCCCCATTGCCGCCCATTGTGTATGAAGAAGAAGGAGAAAAATATCTCTCCTTGGTGTTTAGGAATTAAGTAAATCGGTAATCGCTGCTTTTTTTATAGATTCGAGCTTCGTTGAGGATCGTTTCTAGCTTAGCAAGGGCTTTCAAGAACGCAGCAATTCCGTAAGGATAATTCTATCTTTGTCAAAAGTTTAACTTGATGTTTGTAAAAGTTTAATTTAAGACTTCTATGCTTGTGTGCCACGGTTTTGGTGTGTTAAACGTTCCTAGTAGTGTGTTGTTGTGTTAGTTAAAATCTACAGTCTATATGATACCTTTGTATGGAGTTTTACGGGCCTAAAGTGTTGTTTTGTCTTTGTGTTGTGAAGAAACGGCTCGTAAATCGCGTAGAGAGCTTTTAGGTTTTAGTTGAAACCCAGTGAAGACGGGCCTCGCTTTGAGAGGACGGGCGCCCGGGCCTTGTCTCAACTCGGCGGGCGTCCGGATTCTGGACGGGCGTCTGAAGGGCTACTTTTGATTCGAGATGTAAAGTTTTCTCGTGGACGGGCGTCCAAGTATAATGGACGGACGTCCAGTGCTAAAATCGATTCGAGATGTAACAGTTTCTCGGGCGCTGCTCTGAGATCTTGGGCGGGCGTCTACTTTTCCAAACGGGCGCCCAACATTTCGAGACGGGCGCCCAGCTTTTAAATGTTCTCTTCTTCTTTGTTAGTTATGGATAAACCTTACGAGCATGTTTTGTAAGTTGTGTTTGGATGAGACAACGGTATTGGTAACATTGGGTTTTGGATTTTGGGCATTGGAGTTCGTAGACCCGTAGTGGTTGGGCCGGATAGAGTAGCTCCCAAAGCCGTAAACCCGGGAAGGTTTCTTACGACTTCAATGACCCTACGTGTTTGGGGAGTTGCGAGGCGATGATGTGGTCGGGCCGGATAGGGTAGTACCCGGCCGGGAACCCGGAAGGTTTCCTTGCACCCGAAGACGTGATGGTCCATCTAGTATGGTACCATTGGATGACCTTTAGGACCCTCCTCTCTGTGGCTTTACCCTTTTGAGGGATGTGCACATTCGGGACCTTTAGGTGGCTAGTTGTGATGTTTGGTAACTGTTATGGGCAGGTCGTAACTTTTATAGATTGGTTGGGTCCTTCATAAATTTAGTAGTACCTTTCTTGAGTTGGTTTTACTTTTGTACACTAGATTTATTCTTACTCAACTTTATAGTTGACGGTTTGTACTTTAAATCGACCTGCTATGATCCATTTATGGGGAGCAGATTCTTAGCAGGTACTTATATGGATGTTTGCTTGTTGCTGGGATGTCGCGGGGTTTGAGAGCCACGTAGTCGCAGTCACATGTTGTCTACATTATTTGAATTTTAAATTCTCAAGATTTTGATGTTCCGCATAATTACATTTTCTTTCGGATTTGTACTCACTTTAATATTTTCTTTCAAAATAATAAATGGTGAATGTTTATTTTCTTTCTGCTGTGGAATGTTGAATGTTACCGCCACGACTGTGTGTCGCGATGAGTGGCACTACGGTGACCAATACCGGCGGCCGACGGGATTGGAAACCGGGGTGTTACACTTTATTTCTACGTTATTGTTGGTCGGAGACCACTTTTAATCTATTTTTAGTTTAAAAACGTTGTACTTGTTTAAGCCGAGTCTCTGTGGGATCGACCTCGACTCTATCTAGCTATACTACGATTGAACCTAGTTCTCTTGCTAGTTGGTTATTTAGGTATCAAGTTATTTTTATAACTTGACCGTCATCAAGTTTTTGGCGCCGTTGCCGGTGACTCGTGTCATTGAATTGAGAATAGCTTATTTTATTAAAAGTAGATTCGTAAATATTGTGAATAATTCTGTTTAATTAGTTTTTATAACATAGGAATAACGTGTAAGAGTCGTAGAACAAATCTAGGCAGTTTCTGCTCCGTTCTGTTCTATACAGTGTTTGCTTCGTGTTTCTATAATTTTCGTATTTTTAGAGTCTGTTTTAGTTTAGTTTTTATTTATTGAGTCTAGTTAAGGGATTAGCCTTTAAAGTTTCTAATTGTTTATTGTTTTTGTTATTTTTATTTTTGTCTATTTTAGAGTCTCGCCAAAGGCAGTAGCCTCGGCGTATTTTAATTGTTTATTGTTGTTTTTGTCTTGCAAATAAAAAAAATTAAAAAAAATAAATAAATTAAAAAAAACAACAAACAAGCTATTCGGATTTCTAAGGATCCAAACGAAGAGCAAGGCGAGGAAAAATCTGAAGGAGCACATCAATCTAACTCAGACATGGAAGCATTACTGAATAACGCCAGCCATGTAAATGGAAATAATTTTAATAATGCAAATTTTGTTAACCAAGCTGTGGCTGCATGGGAAAGGCGTACTTTGCAAAGCTATGCAACGCCTACCATTGAACAATTCATTCCTGCTATCGTAGTACCTGAAAATGCTGCTGAAATTTATCACCCAAAACCTAATGTCATTCAAATGGTGGAAAACTATTCCAATTTTCATGGTATCCTGAATGAAGATCCTGGCATTCACGTGATGAATTTCTTAGAGATCGTTAGTACCGTGAAGCCAGAACTAGTTCCTGAGGATAACATTATGCTGAGACTTTTCCCTTTCACTTTGAAAGATAAAGCTAAGCAATGGCTTTTCTCTTTAGAGGCTAAATCAATCACGACCTGGGAGAAACTGCTGCAAAAGTTCATGAATAAGCACTTTCCTTTAGGAAAGATCTTTAAGTTACGCCAAGATATCTTGGGGTTCAAGCAGCAACCTGGGGAGAGTTTTGATCAAGCTTGGGAATGTTTTAAGGAGTCCATGAGGAAGTGCCCTCATCATGATATCCCTCTATGGATTTTAATGCAAACCTTTTACCATGGATTGAGAGATACGGAGAAGATAGGAGTAGATGCCTCCAGCAATGGAGCGTTTGTTCTTTTATCTCCTGAGGAGGCACGAGGAAAGATGGAGCAAATAGCAATGAATAGCCAATGGAGAGGTGGTGAAATAGCAACTGTGAAGATGGCCGATAATCTTGAGGAGGATGTATCGCATAAGATCCTAAATACTCTATTGCTCATAAATGATAAGGTGGATGGTATGCATGAGAGGATTGTACGAGTAGAGACTGGAAAAGGGACGGAAACGATTAATCAACTAGAGAATGCGGGTACTAAAGAAGCCAATTACATTGGGAGACAGGGTAATCACTATGACGGTTACAAACCAAATCATGAACAACCTGAATTCCGATGGAGTGATCCGAATGAAGAGGTAAAACCACACAACACTTATGTACCTCATCAAGCTCAAACTTACGGTTGGGAAGTTGCACTTGAAAAGATGACTAACACAATGTCTGACACTGTGAATCAATTAGCAAATTCCATTACTGACTTGCCTACGAACTTTCACCAATACTGTCAAAATAATGATGCCAAAGTCACCAACCAAGAAGCCTTAGTCCATAATCTCTCTCATCAAATAGGACAATTAGCTGAACAACTGTCAACTAGACCTCTTGGGGGATTTCCAAGCAACACTGATAGGAACCCTAAGGATGTGAATGCAATAATGACTAGAATTGAAAAGGAGCTTACTCCACCAATCCCAAAGAACAAGGAAAATGTAGATGATGTTAGGGATAAGGAGAAAGAGCCTGAGGAGGCATTCACACCCTGCTTAGAAAAGCCCCCCGATGAGCAATTATCCTCCATCTCTACCATTTTAGGGAATAGTGATTGCGCCGAAATATCTTCTCAGAAGTGAGGTTGTTAAAGTGAGAAGCAACAACCATGGTTTAAAGATTATGTGAATTATTTATCCGGGAGATATTTGCCACCAGACTTGAACCAAAGAAAAAAAGAAGAAGTTCTTTGCGGACCTTAAACACTATTATTGGGATGAACCCTATCTTTTAAGCGTTGCTCGACAAACATATTTAGAAGATGTGTTCTGAGATTGAATTCCTCGATATACTTCAACATTGACATACTTATGAAGCAGGATGACACTATGGAGGGGACAAGACTGCTGCTAAAGTTCTCCAATGTGGTTTTTACTGGCCCAAACTTTACAAACCTGCACACGAATATGCTAGATCCTGTCATTCATGCCAAATGGCGGGCAATATCTCGAAGAGAAATGAAATGCCACTGAGGAGTATCTTAGAACCGAAATTCCACTGAGGAGTATCTTAGAACCAGAACTCTTTGATGTATGGGGAATTGATTTTGTGGGACCTTTCACTTCGTCTGTTTCAAACCGCTATATTTTGGTGGCGGTCGACTATGTGTCTAAATGGGTTGAGGCTATTGCTTCACCTACAAATGATGCAAAGGTTGTACTGCGGTTTTTAAAGAAAAATATCTTCACGCGGTTTGGAATCCCTCGTGTCATCATTAGTGATAATGGGAGCCATTTCTGTAATAAACCGTTTGAGAAGTTAATGGCCAAGTACATGGTGAGACATAAGTTAGCTACCGCTTATCATCCTCAAACAAGTGGTCAAGTTGAGGTCACGAACCGAGAGATTAAGCGCATCCTGGAAAAAACTATGAACCCAACAAGGAAAGATTGGTCGTTGAAGTTAGATGATGCTTTATGGGCTTATCGGACTGTGTATAAGACTTCCATAGGTATGTCCCCATACCAGATTGTTTTTGGGAAAGCGTGTCATCTACCGGTTGAACTTGAGCACCATGCCTTATGGGCTACTCGTATGTTGAAGTTGGATGAAAGTTTAGCCGGAGAGAAGAGATTGTTGGAATTAACTCGCCTAGAAGAGTTTCGCATTGAAGCTTACGATAATGCTCGGATCTATAAAGAGCGCACTAAGAGATTTCACGATAAAAAGATCCTTGACCGCACCTTTAAGGTGGGTGATATGGTTCTTGTTTACAATTCACGCTTGAAACTTTTCCCGGGAAAGCTAAAATCAAGATGGTTTGGTTCTTATAAAGTGAGTAAAGTATTTCCTTCCGGAGCTGTAGAGGTAAGTCACTTGGATGATCGAAAGACTTTTGTGGTGAATGGCCACCGAGTAAAGCATTACCTCGGGAATCAATTTGATAAGGAGGAAGAAGTATTTACTCTCGGCAATCCTAGTTACAACTAGACCATCATGTGAGTACAGTCGAGCTAACGAATATAACCATAGAACTATTTCTTAAAACTATATTTTTGATTTGTTTTTGTTTTTGCTTTTAATAAAGTAGCATGATACTGTTAAGGTTTTTTTCATCTCGCAATGTTCCGAGTCTCAGTTCGGAATAAACGAGGTTTTTTCCTTGATAGCCGACATGTGAGTTTTGTAGTTTTAACTCTATGGTTTTCTGTGTCATTGGTTGTATAAAATAAAGTGGCTTAAATTGTTTTTGGATATTCTATATCTAATTACTGCCACATTATTTTATAACTTCCATTGACATGTTATTAACGGTTTCGTGGAGTTTCTGTTTGGTTTGCTTAAACAGGTTTTCGTTTGCCTCTCCACGACGTGCTTGGACTACAACTCTATTCTGCATCTACTTGAGAGCTGTTTCCAGAGCAAAGTCTTTTTCTTAAATTCTCCTTTTTCTTTGTCATTGGGGACAATGCCAAGTTTAAGTGGGGGTAGGAGACTTAGCCATGACGTGCTATAATTAAACAATTGGAAATTGGAAGAAACGGTGAAAAATGAAAAATTTTGAACAAATGCCAAATTAATTATCTCGTACCCTTAGAATTGTGAGTTCTTATACACAGAATTAATAGGAAATGAACCAAGTTGCATGATTACATGATCATTTTATACTTATGTGAATGTGAATTTAAGGATATTCATGCCGATTATTGTAAGTAGTTATTTATTATTTGCTTACTCAATTTGAATTGACGAATACCGCACAAATTTTAACAACTAAGAAGAATTATGTGTACATTTGGGTAGATGATTGGTTATGCAGACTTAGAGTAAATATTTATCTACTGATGTATTCTTATCTTCTAGCCATCAAAGCGGAGTAATAAGCTTGAGAATTATCTGTGTTTTGACAATGAGTTAAACACTGGGCTTGTAGTAACATTACCAAAGTAGCCCTGCGCTTGTGGTAATATTCAATGCTTCCACTAATCCGTGAGAGAAGGATTCTTACAATGCATACTTTACCTTTAGAGCAAGTTTCTTTCTTGAGAAGTGTTAAAGCTTGAAATTATGAAAATACGAAGAAATTCAAATTTTTAAGAGACTTTGAGTATTTTCTCGGTCTCCGAGTCCAAAAACCTTATGGATGACGCTGTTGCTTATTGCACCATGTCTTTACCCATTGCGAGGCTTAAGGAGTAGAAATGCTGATGTTGGTAGGTTAAGACTGCGAAATTAGCATAAACTTTAATCTTTCCACGAATATATAAAACCAAATGCACATGCACACATCACTTCGATTCATAACGAGTAGTGAATAATGGATACCTTATGAGCATGAATGGTATGAGTTGACTCGAGTTTCTTGTGTAAGTATGATTTGACCATGGACATTGTTGTCTTGGGGAATGACTTATTGATGCTTTGTTCGGGACGATCAAAGTCTAAGTGGGGGGTAGTTGATGACGGTCAAATTATACCCGTAAAAGTCATCAACATTTGCCTTAAATCGGGATTTATAATATATATTTTATATTAAATCACATGTTTATATTTACTATTTAATGTTATGTGATTTATAAATTATAATTTGGTATTTATCCGTTTTTATTATTTAAATATGATTTACTTTGGGATAAATATTTATTTTGTAGATTGAGATAACTTTTGGAGGATAATTACAAATGGATAAATTAATTTACAAGATAAATCCAAGAAAATCCGGATATATTGAAGATAAAGATCGAATAAGCACGAAAAGAAGAGTAAGGCATGACAAGAGCCGGCGAACCAATCCGAAGAGTGGCGCCAATGGAGGATGCGCATGGAAGGGGGGAGGGCGCATTATTCTTTTTTTGATCGGCCGAGAGTTATCTCTTATTTGTTTTGATATTTTGAAGTATATCCCTTAATTAGCTTGAACCCCTATAAATAAAAGCATATCATACACGCCATACACACACCATATACACTCTAGAAACACAATATTACAATGCTTTTAGTTTATCAATATAGTTCTTCTTATTTTATATTATGTTTCTTCATCACGGAGGCGATGGATTCATCGATTATAGATTGCATTGAAGGATCGGAGGACCTTCCGTCTACGAGGGTAATGCCTATCCAAATATGTCGTTTATATTCGTAGATCTATTTTATTTCGTTATGGAGTAGTCGTTTGTGTATTGATTTCATGATGTAGTTAATTAACAAACCCATATTCATGTAGATCTAAGCCGTCACGGCGCGTTTACGAGCAAATTCTAGAGTCACCGGTCTAGATCTACCACGGTCTATATGGTTAGATCTAGCCATCAAGATTCTAGTAATTTTCTGTGAACGACTTCAGCTACGTCGTGCTTTCTGTTTTTCATATAAACATGTAATAGATCCGGCCAATTTGTTACATCGTTCTCGTAAATTAATATGATACATTGTGAAAATTGTCATGTTACTAGGACATTAGTTAGCCGATCGTTAGAAGGTGTGCCAACCCGTCCCACGGTGGTTGCCTAGACGAGGTGACGATTTTAGATCGGCATCCCTAGTTTGGTATAGCATGCTTGTTATATGATGTTCTATCCTGTCCAGTGAAGGATTCGTAATTAAGCATAGGGATCTTCTATCCATTCACGAATTAGATCCAGTTTAGGGGATGGCTCCCGTAGCCAAAATATAATCAACCTTAATGTCTTTTCTGTCTCGGCTTAGATATACATATATGGGGGAGTAATTACTACTAGCGTAATCAATACCGTTTGTTAGAGTCTTATAAAACCGTAAAAATAAGTGTTTTAGTGTCTACTGTCGTATTGCTAGTCTTTGTGTTTTCTATCGTGTCAACCTTTATTTCTACGTTATTGTTGGTCGGAGACCGCTTTTAATCTATTTTTAGTTTAATAACGTTGTACTTGTTTAAGCCGAGTCTCTGTGGGATCGACCTCGACTCTATCTAGTTATACTACGATTAAACCTAGTTCTCTTGCTAGTTGGTTATTTAGGTATCGAGTTATTTTTATAACTTGACCGTCATCAGTGATACGATTCAAGAACGGGATTTGCCCTAGGACCTTCTAAAGGGAATCAATAGACGAGCTCGAAACAATGAACTTAGATAATCCAATCTAAGAATGTTGGCAAGAACGCCACAACGCTTGCTCAAGGTGCTGATAAGTTCTTAAAGGGCGGAACTCTACAACGAAAGTGACACAAGTCAATATACTCAATAATATTTTCACTCAAAATTTTAACTGTTTGTAAAAGAATAACCTAGGTGCCTTATATAGGCTACAATCTCCATGTAACTAATGTAGCTAAGCAACGTGGGAGTAATTCCCATGAATAATTGCGCCTAACCTAAGCTTGGTGGGCTTCCTTGAGACACTTAATCCCACAATGCAATTATTAAATAAAGACTAATGAAAATAACATAGAAACTGGTCCAATAATACTTAAAAATGGATCCATGGCCTTATTAATACCTAACAGTAAATAAAAGTCGTCTGAATACTTTATTCAATCCCAAAAGTGCCTTCGTCAAGTCCAATAGCATAAATGGTGCACTTAGTGGGCTGATCTTCAGTCTTCTCGGCCTGTTCTTGATCCAACTGAGCTTCTAAGACCAAAGTGTTTAAGGCCTCTCTGACCTTCTTCTTTTGGAGCCTTGTCATAGGCCTATCTCGAACCACAAGCGGGTCCACGGTCTTCATAGGAGCTAACGGGTCCGGAATATCATCATGGATCACATCATTCCCTCCCAATTGGGAAGGATCTGTCCTCAGATCAAAGGGGTTGTCGAAGGGCATCAAATCAGCAACATTGACGGTAGGTGACACGCCCCAATCTTCATGAATATCAATTTTATAAGCATTGTTGTTGACCCGCTCCAACACTTCAAATGGACCATCACCTCGAGGATGTAATTTCGACTTACGTTGCTTTGGGAACCTATCTTTACGGAAATGCAGCCACACCACACGCCAAAAGTGGCTAATAAACTGAACATCACGGTCACTCACAATAGTCCTAGGCACTCCATGTAAACGAACAATTTCTTTAAAGAACATATCAGCAATATGAGAAGCATCATTCATTTTATTACAAGGTAGAAAATGTTCCATTTTAGAAAAACGATCAACTACGACAAACACAGAATCATTACCATTCCTAGAATGAAGTAATCCCAACACAAAATCCATAGATAAATCAATCCAAGGGGATGTAGGGATAGGCAATGGCATATACAAACCATGGGGGGCAGATTTGAACTTAGCAGATTTGCACACAAGACAAGCATCACACACACGAGAAACATCAGTTTTCATTTTTGGCCAATAGAAATGTGATTTAAGCATGTCCAAAGTTTTCGTGATTCCAAAATGACCCATTAGACCCCCACCATGTGCTTCACGAACAAGCAATTCACGCATGGAACAACCAGGAATACACAAAACAGCCTCACGAAATAAGAATCCCTCCTGCCTATAATATTTTCCATGACCTGAGTGCTCAGTAGCCGTATAAGGTTCAACAAAATCAACATCCATAGCATACAATTCCTTAATAAATTCAAATCCAAGGAGTCTAGATTGCATAGTAGTGATTAAAGTATACCTACGAGAGAACGCATCAGCTACAATGTTCTCCTTACCCTTTTTATATTTAATAACATAAGGAAAAGATTCTATGAACTCTAACCAACGAACATGCCTCTTACTCAATTTACCTTGGCCTTTTAAGTACTTTAGGGACTCATGATCAATGTGAATAACAAATTCCCTAGGTCTCAAGTAATGCTGCCAAGTTTGAAGTGATTTAATTAAGGCATAAAATTCCTTATCATACGTAGCATAATTCAATTGGGCACCTTTTAATTTCTCACTAAAATATGCAATGGGTTTACCCTCCTGAATTAACACTCCATCAATTCCCACACCCGAAGAATCACATGCAATTTAGCTCAAAAGTTTTATCAAAATTAGGTAAAGCAAGTATGGGTGCAGAAATTAAACGAGCATTAAGAGTTTCAAAGGACTCCCTTTTCTTTGGTCCCCAATGGAAAGGGACATTCTTCTTCACCAACTCGTTGAGGGGTGTGGCTATGCTGCTGAAATCCCTCACAAACTGCCTGTAAAAGCTTGCAAGTCCATGGAAACTACGAACTTCCGCTACATTTCTTGGTTCAGGCCATTCCTTCACAGCTTTGACCTTCTCTTTATCAACCTCTACACCCTGTGCACTGACGGATCTTTTCTAGGCTACATAGATCCTAACCGGCAGTGTACCGGGTCAAACTGTAGTGCTAGTGCGGTGAGTCAGAGTGTCGAATCCTCAGGGAAAACGTGGTAATTCTTTTAAGTGTGGTTAAACACCAAAGAGCTGTTATTAACTCGATCTAAACCGCAATTTTATAACACAGATTACTACTATTCTACTTAACATAAAATAAATGCGTAATTTGAAAGTTATTCTAATATAATATATATAGATATATAAATATATATAGATGTACCTAGATTGCAAAATATATATATAGATATAAATATATAGATACCAATATATTATTAGAGAACTAGCCAAAGTTTATATAATTGATTTATACGATCTTTTTCATGAGCGGAATGTGCTCGATCTTTCCTTTTATATTAGGTCCAATTGAGTAAATGAAACGGTGCACTCCCTGAGGTTAACAATTCATTCTCACACGGCGTATGAAATTGTCATATGTCCAATTGTCATCGATTTAATCTCCACAACGCCCCATGCTAATCTCGGTTAGTCTCGAGCAGTACCGAGTACAAATCTACCCGGATAAAAGAGGTTATTCCGTTTGTCGGATGGCGATGTTATTCAAAAGGCTCCGGTTGTCGGCGGATCGATTTAACTTTTCGGTGTTAGTTTCAATTAAACCGTTGATTTTAACATTATTACGATCTCGAGCACAAATTTAATAAGATTAATCTTTCCCAAGACAAATCTGCCCCCGGGTAGGAAATAGGATTCCGTTGTCACGCTTTACGCACGGCCAATTTTACCCTCCGGTTTTTCTATCTTTTATCTCATATCCTAACTTCTCTGGTCAGTTCATCGTTAGGTTATATGGTGCGATTCATCTTGGTTAATTACGTCAATCCGAATATTATCAATACGTTACAAAATAGAAAAAGATTCAATTAACTCAATTTTAGTGAAATTTTACTTAGACAGCATTCCTTTACCGAAAAGATCGAAATAAAACAATTACATAACTTTGGCTAGTTATTAGATTTAGCCTAAAAACATTATAACGACTAAAAAGATAAAAACAAACATAAATACTTTAGAAAATTTACCCGATTACAAATGCTGAATCAGAGTCGTATTCTTCCGGACATTACAACGACTTCAACAACATCGAACTTCCGATAATTTCCGAGCATTACAACAAGATTACTGATATTATTATTTTTGGCATAAGGCCTATTTACAAACTACTAAAATAAAAGAAAAGAAGAAGGAGGAGATATATATATATATATATATATATATATATATATATATATATATATATATATATATATATATATATATATATATATATATATGCTATATGTATATATATTGGTACACTCCGCTTACATTGCAAATGAATTTCCTATATATAGGAAAAATTCCCAAGGCCGGACCGGTCCGAGAGTAGGCCGGACTGGGCCGGTCTAATGATTGAATCCACCCCCCTTGATTAATCAACATGTGCGAGGATATATATATATAAAATTATAATTATATATATAACTTATAAAATTCATATCTCGAGTTCCCGATCTTCAAACAACATGATTCAAGATCCATTGAAAAGCTCTTCGAATAATCTACAACTTCCATGAAGGACTCTTCTTCAGAAAATGTCGTTTTGATGAGCCATTCGTTTGTCGAAGATATTTCTCGATTACCACTTAATCGAATCGATTAGCCACTTGACCACTTCGATTGACCACTTGACCACTTAAGCTCGTGACACTCTCTAAATCCTTCCAAAGATAGGATTATACTTCAATATGTCGATTCTCGGGTCTTGGTTTATATATCTGCAATAAAATACCACAAATACCCACGTAAATCTGACACGACACTCCGATTTACTAAAATCGGTACAAAATGATAACTTTTTACTATTATTACTAAGTTTTACTACTAACTACTCTAAACTATAAAGATTAACATTTCATATCATTTATATCATAATTTCATGTATTTTATATAGAATTCGTTGATAAATCATAATAATATAACGTATATTTAATCATATAAAAGTAGTATATCAACTACTCCCCACTTAAACTTTTGATCGTCCCTCGAGCAAAAATAAGCTGATAATAAAAGATATCGATTATAATTTTTAATGTAATTTATATTGTCAATATTATAAATATATTACTTATTCTAATTTTAAAATTGTAAGAAGACAAAAAGTGCATATAAGCTGAAATAAACAAACATCAAATATTATTTAGATGAAATTGTACATGTAATACTTAATAAGTATAAATAAAATATTAGAATGATTTTTAATCGCAACTATTATGAAATCTGGAATCGGAAACTTGGTCGTAGTAGTCGACAAAATGACTTATAAAGTTTAGGCTCAAGATGTTGGTTAATCGGAAAAAGAAATCAAAAAGAGAAAGAGGCAAGTCGTACGTACCTACATCTTCATATTCTTGATCAAAAAATCAATCATCGATTAATAGCATCTTTTTTTTATTCCCTCTATTTTTCAGATTTTCTCTGTTTTTTTTTTAACAAATTAAGAACTAAAAGCGTGAGTGTGTGTAGAAAATCAAACTTACAAGCATGGTTTCATCAAGATTGATCGGAGTACTACTCTTTCGATCGAAAATTACAAGTCCGGTTTCCTTAAACTTGTAATCATTCTTGAGATCTTATGATTCGACTTTTTCTTTTTCATTCTGTGCCTTCATTCCCAGCAATAGGATATTTCGAGATAATACCCTAGCTGGACTACTATCATCAGGCTATCGGGAGCTTTTATACCTCATAGTGATATAGGACATTTCGAGATAACACCCTACTGCACTCAAATCATTGGTAGCTACAACCGATATGTTCTTTTTATTTTTAGGTTGTCTATCAAAGATAAGGAAGATACCTGGTATTTGATTAATTCTGTGTAAATATGGTGCTTCGTTCTTAATTCTTTTATAGAATATTAACATATCCGAACTCATTACCAAAATCGACTATATTGCAAGTGTCATGAGGTAAGATCGAATATACTAATACTTATCTAATTTTTCCAATCTCAGCATACACCAAAACTTAGCTTTTATTTCTTCATTTCTTTTCATAAGTACGTACAAACTTGAGGAATTTCAAAGGAAATGTAGACCAAAATTAGCTAAAGGTCAGTTATTTTCTAGTTAACCACAATGGCCATTTCGAGTGAGGTCTTGATCACTCTAATCAAGGCTGAGGTAGGGACAAAAATTGGAAATTTATTTAGGTAGACTATTTGGCTATAGTTATATTTTTGTGGTGCCAAAAATCGTCATCCCTAGTCCAATTCCAAACTCATAATTCATTTTTGAAAAGAAAATGATTCTAAAAATTTTACTTATAATTATCAACATACCTATATAATTTCATGAAAACAATATCTAATATTAATTATTCAATTATATAAACTTAAAATCTCGTTAAAATCTAAATTAGACATAAAATATAATTATAATATATCTAATATACTTTACTTAATTAAAAACTTATTCTTCCAAATTATATCATTTTTTATTCATATTTATATATTAACTACTTAATTTATCTAAAAAACTAAAAATAAGTAATAAAAAATTTGATAATTTTATAATTATTTTTCCGGAAATTTTAATGAATTTTCTAACCTAACTCTACTCCCCACTTATGAAGTGGACATCGTCCCGATGTTTAATGAGTAGTAAAAAGTAGGTTTGAAAATAAAATTAAAATTATCTATTATCGTTATTATTCTGAGTTCATTTTAGCGTATACTAATTATATTATTAAATAACAAACAAACTAAAAAAAACTGAAACATATATATTAAACAAGATAAAAATTATTACAAACTTAAAAAAAAACATAAACTTATGATTACTAACTTAAGTTAACTTATTTAAAACTTAAACTATCATAAACTAACAAAAACACCATCTAAACTCTTGATGAACAACCCGGTGTATCAACCGGTAACAAGCCAACTTTATTATCTTTAGACGGAAAAATTTCATCCGTCTCAAGCTCTTCAACTCCATTCATTTGAACACACAATCTTGAAATCATCGACGCAGAAGGCATAGGCTTCCCCCTACCGCCCCTCGTTATTGCAAATTCCAACACTGTCCTCTGAATTAAAATACCCCAATCCACAAATTCACCAAATGTCAAAGCATATAGCAGAAGCATTTCATTCTCAGCAAGGCTTGCAAAATTCCAGGTGGGATATACTCTAGAATTGATAAAATGCTTCCACGCCTTTAGGTGTGGAAGTAAAGCACGTGTAGACATATCGTGATTTGTGTCGAAAAGTGGAAACAGACATTGGAAAGACTCATGCACTTTATTCAAATGATTATATGGATTATCTAATCCCCACTTCATTTCGAAATGTTGCATCGTAACAGGAGGAATTTCAAAAAGTTGGTTGATAATAGATGAAGAGAAGGGAACAGCCACTCCTCTTATTGAGACAATTTGAGTTATTTCAATCATAGGTGTCGTCATCAGGGCAGAATAAAATTCTCGAACAATCGAGATATTTATTCTTCCTCTGGCGCACTTACAAACTTCTTCCAACCAAATCCTCGAATAACAGTTTTACCCCATCGATCTATCTTATCGAAATTTAAACCTTTCTCCAACTGGATTGGAGAATTAGCAAAATGAGGGTGTAAAATTACATTATCGTTAGAAGCTTGAGACTCCGGAGCATCCGGGGTGTTAGGCTCATATGAATTAACAGAAGGTGAGGATCGGTTCGACATTTTTAAAACCAGATGAAAAGTAAAAAAAATACAAGAAGGTAAACAGATAGAAAGTGAAAAGTAGTGAAAGGGGATGACATATCTTGCTCAAATCCTTACTTGATTAAATAGATAGTAAAAAGCATACGTGGGTGCATTAGACGGACTCAAGAATGACTCATCCCATTTTTCTTCACGGCTCGGGCCGAGACTAGGCCGGCTCAGTCCGGCCTCAACTTTCTTTCACCAAGTACAGAGGTGAAAGTCAAATTGGTGTTTTGTTTTTTTACTTCACGTGTGTAACAATTCCTACCTTTTTTAAGATATTTTATAAAACTTCATCTAACTTGATACGAACTGATAAAACGACACATAAATTTTTTTTTTTATTTTTAAAAACGACTTAGTAATGACACAAAATTATTTTTGGGTTTTTTTATAGTTTATAAAAACTAAAACGATTTAGAATGCAAACCATATTTCGATAAAACGATTATAAAATGAAAATAAACGAAAATGAAAACAAACCAATATCTAAATGAAAATGTCGAATAAAACATGCAGTAAAAATGTTCAATCAAACAAAGTCACGAAATTCAATCTTCTCCATAGTCTTCCTCAGGATCAACATTAAAGCTTGAACTCGGAAACGACTGAGAAGCTGGCGGCTGAACTGTAGTCGTGGTCCTGACTGAACTATCAAGACCCATAGAACTCATGCCAGTCGTGATATGTGCAAACTCAGTGAATCCTCCCCAACTAGACATCGCTGGTCTCTGAATACCTGTCGAAAATACACATGTTCCACTAGATTGGCTCCCAAAAGGATATGACGTTGGATGAAAGCTCGAAGGTGGTGGAATAGGTGTTACCCAATCTGGTAAGGTATATGGATCTGACTGACAAGGTGGATAGGCAGGATCATCAAAGGTAAGATTACGAAGCAACTGCTCGTTCCTCCTTAAACCTCTACGAATATCGTCACACCACTGCCTATTACTTTGAAAGATACAAAGCCATGTTGGCTTGACCACGTGCAACGTCTGAAACTAAAGATTGAAACATATCATAGGTGATAGTGTTGGAGAAAGGAGTTTGTTGAGGCTGACTAGAAAAAGATGGAAAAGAAGAAGATGTGAAGATTGGTGGAGCTGGTTGAGTTTGACGGCTTCTAATCAAAGAGCTTATCGTACCATCCGGAAGCCTAGTCAAACTTGGTCCAATTAGCAGTGCATCTGCCAGAGCTAACTTGTCATTAGGCAGGAATGGTACTCCCACCCTACGACATAAATCTGAGATAAAACAAGGGAAGTACAGATGACTCCCTGGTCTGGCGATGACAATGCTCTCGAAAATTCTTTTAAATATTACTTTCCCGACATCCACCCTTACATCATTTACCATCGCCCAAGCAATACAAACATCTTCCTTTCCAAAAGCAGTATGTTTACTAGAAGGATAGAGATTATGGCTAATAAACCTTTTAATCGCCCTTAAACCTCTAAAACATTTCCCGTAGTTAAATCTATTTTCAACCCACACAGCGGTTGGGTCAAAAGCGTGCTGAGCTCTCAGGGCAGTCTGTTCAAAGCTTGCAGGATCATCTAGATTCCAAACTACCCTGTAATCTTCATCATCAGGAAAAACTTCAACTCCTAAAATTGCATTTATGACGGCAGGGTTAAAAGGAACATTTCTAGTTCTTAGGGGTACAATTTGCGACTTAGTAAGCTCATCTTGTGACAAAGTAGACAAAACCGAATAAAATTCAGCTACTAAAGTCGTATTTATTTCCCCTTCTCTTCTGGCTGCTAGTTCTAACCACTGTCGTCTCGTAAAAATATTTTTAACTTCATCACCTAAGTCATCCAAATCTAATCCTTTTTCAATCAAAACATCACATTTACTGTAAATTCTTTCATACGCATTCTTAGCTTCTTGTGATGCTGTTTTATCAAAGCTTACGGCTTCTTCTTCAGGTGATAAAATTATTGTGCCTACTACCGGAGTTGATATAGGAATGTTTGATTTTCGCTTTTTAGAGGCTTTTCTACTCGACTCAGTCATTCTACGATATTGGTAAAGCCAATCAACAACAAAAACAACAACAACAAAAAAAAAAAAATGTCACAACACACTCAAAAATTAAAACAGTTGAAATTAATCTAAAAAATTATGAAAAATACGAAATTGATAACTAAATAAACTAGATAATACCTTATAATGTAGAAAACGTTGAAAAGTAGGCCGGAAAAGTTGTAAAGTCGCCGGAAAAAATGGAGCTTGTTTTTGATCCCTTTTTTATTTTTGTAACTTTTGTGGAAGAGAGGAGATAGAATGATGAAGAAATCAAGTAGTGGTGTAGTGTGAGATGAATTTTTGTGGAAGGTATTGAAAAAATTTTAAGTGGTGGGGTTTTGGGTGTGGGGTGCGGCGGCAAGAAAAATTTAGGGAAGAAGAAGAAGAAAAAAGGGGTCCCCTTTTTTTTATGTAATTAGACCGCGGATCAGTCCGTGCCCAATTTTTTTCACTTTTTCCAATTTTTTTACTTTTTATGATTTTTGATTATAACTTATAAAAATTCTTATAAAACGTAATTAAAATCTTAAAGATAAGTTTATAATAATTTTTTAAATCTTAGAAATAAAATTTGAAGGAAATCTTATAATTTTATAACAATTTCTAAAAATTTAATAAAATCTTTATAACACTTAATAAAAAGCTTATAAAAATTTAATAAATTTATATTAACTCTTATAAAACATCTAAATTAAAACTTAAAAGAAACCTTTATAAATTTTTTTATAAAACTCCTCAAATTTCATAAAGATCCAATTTTATAAAATTTTGAAGTTATCGAAAATTTTATAAAATAAAACATAAGAAAAGACTCAAACTTAAGGGTTCACGATTCTTCGATTTCTAAATCTTCCAGAGTTACGATATAACGTTCAATCAACCTAACTCCTAAAAATGAGGCATTTGAATTATCTCTTGGAATTCCATCGGATTTTTGGATAACCACATAATCGTTCCTTCCTAACAATATTCAAACACTCATCCTGGATTTGGTTGTGTTTTTCCCACAACGTCAACATGTTCACTTTTTCCACAGATTCTCGTGATCTCATCGTAAATTTTGCCTCTTCTTTTATCGCACTTCTTGATGTTCCATTACAAACTTCTTTCAATCGATCTCTCTCAACAATTTCTTGTTTTGTTCAAAAACTAAAGCTTCTATAGCAAACGCGACATCTTCATCTAGGCCTAATTTCAAAAGTAAAACAAAAACTCCTAATCTATCTAAAAAAGGCATCCAGTTCTTTTACGTCTATCCGGTAAAAGACGAAAAGAGTTTAAACATAAATAACAACACAGAAAAGTAGAGTAAAGATAGATAGCACCTGGTATTCGGCTAATTTCGGTTTCTCGCTTTTCGTTTTGGTTTTTTTCTGCTTTTCAATTTGTCGGGGATCAATCGGTAGCATTACTTCTTCTTTCGGTGTGATTCCTTCTCCTCCACAAATACTTTACTCTGTGGCCATTGGCTATAAAAGTTGTATTTCCATCGCTTAGTTCAACGACTCGATTTGTAAACCCGTGTTACTTTAAATGGACTGTCCATCTTGATTTAAGCTTACCGAAACAACTTTAAACGTGAATTGTACAAAAGCACTTGATCACCTACATGGAACTCACGTTTAAAGATTCTCTTATCATGGAAAGATTTCGTGCGTTCCTTGTAGATTCGAGCATTTTCATAAGAATCGAGACGAAATTCTTCTAGTTCTGTTAATTGAAGCAATCTATGATCACCGACAGCTTTAGGATCGAAATTCAGAAATCTAATAGCCCAGAAGGCTCGGTGTTCTAACTCAACTGGGAGATGACAAGACTTACCAAAGACTAGCTTATAGGGAGAACAACCAATTGGTGTTTTAAAAGCTGTTCTGTACGCCCATAATGCATCATCTAATTTAACTGCCCAGTTTTTACGATTTGAATCCACTGTTTTCTCCACGATTCTTTTGATTTCTCTATTTGATACCTCTACCTCCCCACCGGTTTCATGGGATGATAGGCGTTCTGGCTTATCGTTACACCATATTTTTCAACTATCTTAGTAAATGGTCTATTACAAAAGTGTGACCCTCTATCACTAATGATAGCCCTCGGAATGCCATATCTGGTAAATATATTCTTTTTAAGGAATCGTATGACAACTTTGGTATCATTAGTGGGAAGAGCTTCAGCTTCTACCCATTTCGAAACATAATCTACCATTACAAGAATAAATCTTTTTCCAAAAGATATAGGGAAAGGTCCCATGAAATCTATACCCCAAACATCAAATAACTCACATTCTAAAATAGGTTGCATAGGCATTTCATGTTTTTTAGATATATTTCCCCATTTTTGACAAGATTCACAAGATTTAACATACTTATAAGCATCTCTATATAGTGTAGGCCAATAAAAACCACATTGTAAAACTTTAAAAGCAGTTTTCCAACCTCCATGATGACCTCCTGCCTCACGATCATGACAAAATGATAAAACACTTAAAATTTCATTATCAGGCACACATTTTCTGATTATCCCATCCGAACATTTACGGAAAAGGTCTGGTTCCTCCCAGTAATAAAATTTTAAGTCATAAAAAACTTCTTTTTCTGCTGCCAAGTCCAATGAGACGGAATATAATCACAGGTTAAGTAATTAATGATATCTCCAAACCAAGGTGATATTTCCTTAGAAGGAATTCTATTCTTTAATAACTGCATGGTTGAAGGAGTATCTATTCTAAACAGTTGTTCATCAGGAAATGAATCTTTGATTTCATTTCCTATTTCTTCATCATTTTCCATTCTACTTAGATGATCTGCTACTACATTCTCACTTCCTTTTTTATCTTTAATTTCAATATCGAATTCTTGAAGTAAGAGAATCCATCTAAGAAGACGAGGTTTAGCATCTTTCTTACTCAAGAAATACTTGATCTTCGAATGGTGCAGTATAAATTATTACCTTAGAACCAACAATGTACGATCTAAACTTATCTAAGGCAAAAATTACAGCCAACAGTTCTTTTTCTGTAGTTGCATAATTTAGCTGAGCAGTGTTTAATGTGTGAGATGCATAGTAAATAGCTTTGAGAATTTTGTTATATCTTTGACCTAAAACTGCTCCTACAGCTAAATCACTTGCATCACACATAATCTCAAACGGTAAATTCCAATCTGGTGCTACTAGTACTGGTGCAGTAGTCAACCTCGCTTTTAAGGTCTGAAAGGCTTCCATACATTTACTATCAAAGTTAAAAGGTACTTCCTTTTCAAGTAAATGACTTAGAGGCTTTGCTATTTTCGAGAAATCTGCAATGAACCTTCTATAAAATCCTGCATGTCCGAGAAATCCTCTTAGGGTTCTTAAATTAACTGGTGGAGGTAACTTTTCAATTACTTCGACTTTAGCTTTATCAACTTCAATACCTTCTTCAGAGATTCTATGACCTAAAACAATTCCTTCTGATACCATTAAATGACATTTTTCCCAGTTTAGTACTAGATTGGTATCTTCACAACGTTGTAACACTCGTTATAAGTGTAACAAACAAACATCAAATGAGTCTCCGTAAACACTAAAGTCATCCATAAAAATTTCTAAGAACTTCTCAACCATATCAAAGAAATATAGCCATCATACACCTTTGAAACGTAGTTTGGTGCATTACATAAACCAAACGGCATTCTTTTATAAGCAAAAGTTCCATAAGGACAAGTGAAAGTAGTTTTTCTCTATCTCTGCTGCGCAATGAATATCTCAGAAATATCCTGAATAACCATCTAAGAAACAGTAATACTTATGTCCACTTAAACGTTCCAACATTTGAACTATGAATGGAAGTGGATGATGATCTTTCTTAGTATGATCATTTAGTTTTCTAAAATCAATGCACATTCGATAACCTGTAATCTCTCTTGTCGGAATCCATTCATTCTTTTCATTCTTTTTCACTGTGAAACCTCCTTTCTTTGGTACCACTTGAGTTGGACTTACCCATTCACTATATGATATGGGAAAAATTATCCCCATTTCTAATAGCTTAATGACCTCTTTCTTAACAATTAACTGCAAATTTGGGTTGAGGCGGCGTTGCGGTTGAATACAAGGTTTAGCATTTTCCTTCAGAATTATCTTATGAACGCAAATCTCAGGGCTAATACCTCGAATATCGGCAACTATCCATCCAAAAGCTTTCTTATGCTTTTTCAACATTCTAAGTAATTGATCTTCTTGTTGCTCAGTTAAAGATGATGAAATAATAATCGGTAATAGATTATTAGTTTCAAGAAAAGCATACTTGATTTAAAGGTAACGGTTTCAATTCCGTTCTTAGGTGGATCTTCCAGGTGATGGTTTAAGAACCGGTCCTTCTAGTTCTAATTCCAAATACTTATGCCATGATGGTTTAAAAGTAAAACTTCATTTATCTAGAGAAAGGATTATCTCTTTCATTTCGGTGTCTTTCTCATCTTCCTTATATTTAGACAGAGTTAAGCATTCTTCTAATCTGTCTTCAAAAGTTGGTAATCGATTATCATAGATGTAATGAATATCTTCTATAAAAGAACATGATTACAGTGATCTGTATGGATGTTCCATAGCTTTGAAAATATTGAAAGCAACTTCATCTTCATTGACTCTCGAAATTAACTCTCCTTTCTGGACATCTATTAAAGTTCTTCCTGTAGCTAGAAATGGTCGACCTAAGATAAGTGGCGTTGTATATCCTTCTTCCATTTCCATAACTACAAAGTCTACTGGAAAATAGAACTTGTCTACTTTAACCAATACGTCCTCAATAATTCCTTTAGGGTATTTAATTGATCTATCTGCCATCTGCAGAGTCATTTCAGTCTTCGTAAGCTTTCCTATGCCTAGATTCTTATAATCCTCATAAGACATGAGATTTATACTAGCTCCAAGATCACATAAGACCTTCGTCGTAAATGTAAATCCTCCAATTTCACATGGGATGGTAAAACTTCCAGATCTTTCAGGTTTAGGTGGTAACTTATCTTTAAAAGCTATGAACATTCTTCATTTAGGCATATATTCTCATATTCCTCTAATTTTTTCTTGTTTGACAGAATATCTTTCAGAAACTTTCCATAAGCAGGCATACTAATTAGAGCTTCGATAACAGGGATATTAACATGAATATGACGAAAAGTATCAAGGAAACGAGCATACTTCTGATCATTTTTAATCTTTTTAATTTGATCTTTAGGTGGGTAAGGTAAAGATTCTAAATCTATAACCTTTGATCCCAAAGTCATTTTCTCTTTTCCTTTCTCCTTAAACTTTTGAGTATTACTTGATCGCCAAGTATCATGATCTTGAATTTTTTCTTTTAAAACATTCCCTGAATCAATCTCTACTTCAGATTCCTTCAGTTCTTCTTGTTTTTCATCCTTGTCTTCATTATCTTCCATTCTAACATGTTCCTTGAATAAAGTCCTTAAATCTTTATCCATGGGATCTTTCAAAATCCTAGGGATTTTTACCCATTTTTCACCTTCATTCTCAGGTTCCAAACTTCTATTCCTTTTCAAGAAATTCTCTATAATTTCTTCCTCCTCATCAGTGAATTCAAGTTCATCTTTAGTTTCATCATTTTTTCCACCTAAATCATTTTCTACTTCATTATTCCCGAAGTTTTCTACTCCATTACTACCACAGAGTTTCCTACTTCTCGTAACTACAACATTTACCTCTCTTGAGTTTCTTTCAGTATTGCTTGGTAATCCTCCAGGAGGTCTACTGCTATTACGTTCACCTTCCCTACTCAAATGATCTTCCATATTCCTTAATGAGGCTTCTATCGTTCTCATTCTGGTATCATGTCCACTCATAGATGTTTTTATTGTACTCGTATCTTTAGATACTGTACCTATAGAAGTCATCATTGTTTCCATATTCTTAGCTTGAGTAGATACTACACCCATCATATTTTCCATTAGTTTTTCCCATTTTTCAACTCCTTCAGCAGTTGAGTTGAACTTTGAGTCTTGGTATACTTTGGGTGGTATGTTGAGGATAGGATCTAGGTAATGATTGTAAATTCTGATTAGATGTGTTTTCTTGATAAACTTGATTATTATTCATATTCCTATATGGAACTGGATATGGCGGTTGTCCTTGCTTATTAGGGTTTTCAGACCATCGAAAAATAGGGTGATCTCTTCTAATAGCATTAAATGAGTTTGAATATGCATTGTTCAAATTCTATCTTTCTTGAAGAAAACTCACATCCTCTCTTGAATATCCTGTTGGTTCTTCGATCCCTATTGACATATTATCCTGATTTGAGTATTCAATTGGTGTACTATTTTCTGAACTTTGGTTTTTGTTTGATTGTAGGCCATCAAATTTCCTACTCAAATTCTCTAAATGTGCTAGAACTTCCGTATTAGATGTACATTCTCCTGCAAAAGCTACTTTTCTCAGTGCTAGAACCGGTTTCCCATATTCTCGTTATTTTTGGAAATCTTTTTTATAGCATCGTAAACTATTTGAGCTTCACTCATCATTAACGAACCACCATATGCATGATCTACATCTCACTTGACGTGAATCTTTTCTTAATTTACTTACGAGAAAAGTTGAATTTGCATATCTAAGGAATAACCATGATCGGGACAGGCTCTTAACAATTTTTAAATCTTTCCCATGCATTCCCAGCGCTTTCTTGAGATCCTTGTCTAAAGTTAGCAACCTCGACTTTTAATTCCAAATTTCGTCTGAGTGAAATATTGTTTGAAGTTCGGTTTGAATATCCTCCCAACTTGTAAGTGAATGATGTGGAAGAGACATAAACCAATCTCGGGCTCGTCCTTTTAAAGAAAAAGGAAACATAGTCATCCTCGTTAGTTCCTTATGAGCACACCTTGACTTTTGGTCAGATTGCACATTCTTCAAAAGATAGAGATGATGATGTGGATCTTCATCATCCTCTCCTAGGAATTGGGCTCTTGCGTCAATTAAACCAAAAAGATGAGATTTAATTTCAAAATTATTTGCTCCTTCATTGGGTAAAAGTATGGGATTATTAGTCCGGTTTCTTCTTACGGTTTGATCACAGATAGGTCTCGGGTTTGGTGGGTTATTACGATTATTCTGGTTCCGATCTTGATTATATCTATTATTATTATTATTATTAGGGTTAACAGGGTTTTGTCCATGTCCTAGAGCATGTTCTAGCCTCTGTTCATTTATTTCATCACTAGTTTCAGCCATTTTCGTATTTTTGTTTAAAGATGATTCGTTAGGATTTCCCTGACTAGTATGACTACGTTTACTCTCTACTCTTAACTGTCTTTCGTAAGTGTTTATGTCAGGCTTATAAGGAGTGAGTGGGGCCTTACCACTTCTGGTCATCAACTAACGAAAATAGAAAATACTCGACTTTTGTAAAAGAAGAAAAATTGGTAACTAAAAGAAAGTAGATACCAGCGAAAAATAAAATAGAAATGAGATAAGAAAAAGTGTTGACTTATTCTCGAGAATTTTGAGCTAATACAAGTAGTAACCATAGACACAAAGAAAGAAATTAGCGACGTGCGTTCCCCGGCAACGGCGCCAGAAAGCTGACGGACCTTTTCTAGGCTACATAGTCCTAACCGGCAGTGTACCGGGTCAAACTGTAGTGCTAGTGCGGTGAGTCAGAGTGTCGAATCCTCAGGGAAAACGTGGTAATTCTTTTAAGTGTGGTTAAACACCAAAGAGCTGTTATTAACTCGATCTAAACCGCAATTTTATAACACAGATTACTACTATTCTACTTAACATAAAATAAATGCGTAATTTGAAAGTTATTCTAATATAATATATATAGATATATAAATATATATAGATGTACCTAGATTGCAAAATATATATATAGATATAAATATATAGATACCAATATATTATTAGAGAACTAGCCAAAGTTTATATAATTGATTTATACGATCTTTTTCAGTAGACGGAATGTGCTCGATCTTTCCTTTTATATTAGGTCCAATTGAGTAAATGAAACGGTGCACTCCTGAGGTTAACAATTCATTCTCACACGAGCGTATGAAATTGTCATATGTCCAATTGTCATCAGTTTAATCTCCACAACTGCCCCATGCTAATCTCAGTTAGTCTAAACAGGTACCGAGTACAAATCTACCCCGGATAAAAGAGGTTATTCCGTTTGTCAGATGGCCGATGTTATTCAAAAGGCTCCGGTTGTCAGGCGGATCGATTTAACTTTCCGGTGTTAGTTTCAATTAAACCGTTGATTTTAACATTATTACGAGCTCGAGCACAAATTTAATAAGATTAATCTTTCCCAAGACAAATCTGCCCCCGGGTAGGAAATAGGATTCCGTTGTCACGCTTTACGCACGGCCAATTTTACCCTCCGTTTTTCTATCTTTTATCTCATATACTAACTTCTCTTGGTCAGTTCATCGTTAGGTTATATGGTGCGATTCATCTTGGTTAATTACGTCAATCCGAATATTATCAATACGTTACAAAATAGAAAAAGATTCAATTAACTCAATTTTAGTGAAATTTTACTTAGACAGCATTCCATTACCGAAAAGATCGAAATAAAACAATTACATAACTTTGGCTAGTTATTAGATTTAGCCTAAAAACATTATAACGACTAAAAAGATAAAAAAACAAACATAAATACTTTATAAAATTTACCCGATTACAAATCTTTGAATCGTAGTCGTATTCTTCCGGACATTACAACGACTTCAACAACACTCAACTTCCGATAATTTCCGAGAGCATTACAACAAGATTACGATATTATTATTTTTGGCATAAGGCCTATTTACAAACTACTAAAATAAAAGAAAAGAAGAAGGAGGAGATATATATATATATATATATATATATATATATATATATATATATATATATATATGCTATATGTATATATATTGGTACACTCCGCTCATTGCAAATGAGCTCCTATATATAGGAAAAATTCCCAAGGCGGACCGGTCCGAGTAGGCCGGATTGGGCCGGTCTAATGATTGAATCCACCCCCCTTGATTAATCAACATGTGCGAGGATATATATATATAAAATTATAATTATATATATAACTTATAAAATTCATATCTCGAGTTCCCGATCTCCAAACAACATGATTCAAGATCCATTGGAAAGCTCTTCGAATAATATACAACTTCCATGAATGACTCTTCTTCAGAAAATGTCGTTTTCATGAGCCATTCGTTTGTCGAAGATATTTCTCGATTACCACTTAATCGAATCGATTAGCCACTTGACCACTTCGATTGACCACTTGACCACTTAAGCTCGTGACACTCTCTAAATCCTTCCAAAGATAGGATTATACTTCAATATGTCGATTCTCGGTCTTGGTTTATATATCTGCAATAAAATACCACAAATACCCACGTAAATCGACACGACACTCCGATTTACTAAAATCGGTACAAAATGATAACTTTTTACTATTATTACTAAGTTTTACTACTAACTACTCTTAACTATAAAGATTAACATTTCATATCATTTATATCATAATTTCATGTATTTTATATAGAATTCGTTGATAAATCATAATAATATAACGTATATTTAATCATATAAAAGTAGTATATCATGCACTCACAACAAAACCAAGAAACACGACTCTATCCATGCAAAAAGTGCACTTTTTGAGGTTAGCATACAGTTTAGCATCTCTAAGTGTCTCCAAAACAGCACGTAAATGACTAAGGTGTGACTCGAAATCATGGCTGTAAATTAAGATATCATCAAAGTAGACAACCACAAATTTATTAATAAAGTCCCTAAGAACCTCATTCATCAAACGCATAAAAGTGCTAGGTGCATTGGTGAGACCAAAAGGCATAACAAGCCACTCATATAAACCAAATTTAGTTTTAAACACGGTTTTCCATTCATTACCCTCTCGTATCCTCACTTGATGATAGCCGCTTTTAAGATCAATTTTATAAAAGAATTTAGCACCACATAATTCATCTATCATATCATCTAAGCGTGGAATAGGATAACGATACCGTATAGTAATTTGGTTGATGGACCTGCAATCCACGCCATCCTCTAGCCACCATCTTTCTTTGGAACGGGATGATACGATTCATGAATGAGATTTGCCCTAGGACCTTCTAAAGGGAATCAATAAATGAGCTTGAAACAATGAACTTAGATAATCCAATCTAAGAACGTTGGCAAGAACGCCACAACGCTTGCTCAAGGCGCTGATAAGTTAAGCCCACAATGCAATTATTAAATAATGACTAATGAAAATAACATAGAAACTGGTCCAATAATACTTAAAAATGGCTCCATGGCCTTATTAATACCTAACAGTAAATAAAAGTCTTCTGAATACTTTATTCAAGCCCAATAGTGCCTTCGTCAAGTCCAATAGCATAAATGGTGCACTTAGTGGACTGATCTTAAGTCTTCTCGGCATGTTCTTGATCCAACTGAGCTTCCAAGACCAAAGTGTTTAAGGCCTCTCTGACCTTCTTCTTTTGGAGCCTTGTCATAGGCCCATCTCGAACCACAAGCGGGTCCACGGTCTTCATAGGAGCTAACGGGTCCGGAATATCATCGGGGATCACATCATGTAGTATTGCCTCTTCACCAGCTCCACCACAAACACAGTCTCCCCAACTGCAGCTTAACTCTCCTTCACACCACCTTGGTGTTTCACAGTCTAACCTTTGATTAAATCAAATTGTGTGTGAGTTTTTTCTTCTTGATGTATATAATAAACACAGTAAGCTCTGTTTTCTTCAAGTGTTGTTTTATCTTGATGATTTCTTGAATGCTTCAAAATGCTTAGAAATTTCTTGATTTTAAAATACAGTACTTGACAAGTTTTTCTGTAATAAATGACACTTCCCCTTTATTGTGTTGATTTGAATCTTGGGTACTAAATTTGCATAGACTTGTTAAAAACTTGCACACCATTCTTGGATGTATAGACCTCTATTTATAGGTGAAATTCCAACTTTAAATTTGAATTATAGTAGATGTTGGTGGTCCTGCATAGTACATATTTGATGTTAGTTGTCTTTTCTGACAATGACAGTCATTCAACCAATTAGAGTGCTTGTTCTCCAACGTTCTGATTTAATTGGTTGCCTGATAGTTAAAACTGAGTTTTATGAGTTTTTTCAGTTTCTAACTGTCTTAGAGCATTAACTCTGTTTCTACTCTTCTTTGAAACTGAGTACTCCTAGTTTATCAACGTATCCTTTATTGTGAGATCATAGTACACCATATACATCTCATTAACTAAGTTTACATTATCCGTATGTAACTTAGATCTTCAATGCAAGATCTATAAAGTTAGTTCATGCCATCACAGACTTACCTGAATTCTAACCTTATAGTCTCGGCTTTTACTCTTCATAAACTGAGTTTGAACCCTCGGTTCTTCAGTCTTAAAACTGAGTTTGTTCCCTCAGTCTTCATTACTGAGTTTGTTCCCTTAGACTTGAATCTTCAGTTTAGTACATGACCAACTGAGTTTGATCCCTCAACAAACCATTCTTGATTTAGTTTCAAATTGAGTCCTAGACTCTAAAAAAACCTATTTATTACAGTGCTTGTCTGATATAACCTATACAATAATCAGACTCTAATAAATCCTATGCAATCAGTTTTCTAGACATCTTTTTACTTTGCACTATAACAACTAGTTATGGTACTTCATCATTGGGGTTAAACAAACAAACAATAAATAAATGAATCATATCAAAACTAAATTTTATTTCCAACAACTTCACCATAGATGTCTCTTTGACTGAGTAATACTTCCATTGTTTTCTAAATTTTATGTATATCATCAGCTGTCATGAATTCAATTGGATCATCAGTTATTTTGAATGTAGACTGATCCATTGGATTAAGAATCATGAGGGCTTGTCCACTTTCTTCAGTCTTTTGATGAATGTCAGCTGTCTGTGACCCAACTGGCATTTTAGTGTCTTGAGTAACTGACTTCCCATCTTTACCAGTTTTGTCAGTTCTATCTCCTTTATAGTTGAGATAGTCCTGATTTCAGCTTTCTCAGTTACAGTAGGTAACTGATCTTCCTTTGTCAGCTTTTTATCATCATCATCAGCATCTCCATTTTTCTTCTTCTTTTGGTTCTGATGATACAACTAACTTCTTCTTTTTCTTTTCTTGTAAAAAGTTATAGCATATGGTCAAAAATTATTCCATAGGATATAACTCATACAAGGTCTCTATTCCATACAAATTAAGAAACCATCTTTCTTCTGCTTTCATTGCCTTATTGAGTGGTTCCTGATTGTCCATTGTGTTGAGTTTCCATTTCACGAGTTTTTCAATCCTTTCAGGTTCTATGGAAAACTCATCTTCTATCATCAAGTCATCTTCTTGAGAAAGTTGTGCTGCTTTCTTGTGATGTTTCATGAGAGTACAATCTCTGTCTTTGAAATGTCGACTTTCTTGCTAACTTCGGTTTACGATCTTTGACTTGTCATCGAGATTTAGATTACTTCCCCCGAGTTGATGCTTTTTCATCCGCTTTGATCTTTTCTCAAGGATTACGAAAATAGTTGTCTTTCTACAACTTTCTTTAATTGAGAGTCACCTTTCCTCTTGGTTCCATTCTGTTCACTACACTTAGAAACAATCTTCTTGGAAATATAAGTTTTGCAGTGTCCACTTTAGCTTTGTTATATTCTCCTTTGATTTGTCAGCAGGGTATTTTACCTTAGTCGCCATCTTGTTGATTGAAAATGTATGTATGTATGTATATTTTCATGGTTGACCATTTTCTTGTCTTTTTTTCCAATGGTTTTTATTTATTATACCACCGTCCTAAAATATAAGTGCATTTAGTTTTTCAAAATTGTCCGATGATATAAATCAATTTATAATACCAATTGAACTTTAACACATTTTTCTTTTTTACCCCTATTTATTAGGGGGAATGAGGGAGAATGACAGAAATATTTCATCGGTTGAGTAGAAGGACAGTCTTTTGAAACTTTTGCATAAAGGAAAAAGCTATTTATTCACTGTCGAAATTCACTGTTCGAATTCACTGCCGAAATTCATTGTCGAAATTCACTAATTTTCAAAATTCATTGTCGAAATTCATTGTCAAAATTCACCGATTTCGGGATTCACCTGGAGATTCACCGATTTTCGGGATTCACTGTGTGTGTCCTTCTCGCTATAAAATTATGCGGTTGTCCTTCTCCCTATAAAAATATGTAGCGTCACTCATTACTTAAAAATATTCCAGTTGTCGCGCCTTACTACCCCAATTTCTGTATTTATTATACATCCACTTACTTTACAACTATTATATTAATGAGAGACGAATGATATTCTAGTATTACCCTTAAAATTAATGATAATTTAACCATTTTTTAAAATCGTGTTTATATCTTGGGAGAAGATGAGCATGGATCCTCTGCCGTGGTGCTCACACATCAGGGTGCTGTTATAAGAGGAGGAGGGGTAAAATAGGTAAAATGCTGAGGTGAAAAGAAAAAAAAAACCAAAAATCAAAATGGCTGTTTGAGGGAAGGACAACAGGGGATCCTACGAGCGAGAGTAGTGGTAATTAGGAGATTAATGGATTTTATGGTGATGTGTAGGAAGATAATTGGAGAGAAAATATAGAAGGATAGTAAGAATGATGTGTGTGATTAGATGTTGTAATGATAATAAAAAATTTTAAGACTATTTTTAAAATAATATTAAATTAAAAAAAGAAGTTAGCTTTTTGCCTTGATAATTGTTTGGGACTTTGCTTTTGTTACTTTTTGCAGAGACAATTGGCTGTATACTTTTCTGATTTTGGAGAATGGACTAGATTATATCTCAAAAATCTCTCCAAAAATGGTAATGCATTACTTTGTAAAATGAGATGAATATTATACATCTTTCTTATTTTTGCCAAAAGAATTGGCTATATGCTCTCCACTAGGGTTGCTCTAAGTGGGAGAAGATAGTATTCGTGTAATTTTTTTTGGGCATGGTTAATCACACATCTGCGATTTACTTCAGGTATGACAACTGAAAGCAATTTCTACTTAGCGAGAGGTCGAAATATGTTTTCTTTCTTCCAGAAAAAATTCACAAAATTCGACTCTGGGGGGTTGAAAATAGATTTTGACCTCTACAAAATCAAAATTTGCATGATGTGTGATGGCCGAGTAAATCACGTGTGGTGTTATTAACGGTGAATTTTTTTAAAATTATTTTTATGTGTGTGCACTTTTGTTATTCGTTTTTTTTCTCTTTGCAAAGATGCAGAAACACTGTCAGCATAAAATGAGGTGGCACAAAGAGTATGACATGGCGTGATATCACAGGTGTGATTACATAAACTGGGTCTCACATTAAGTTAACACTTAATTTAATCAAACTAACGTTCGTTTTAACATTTTCGGAATCGTTTCTGTCTCGCCTGCAATCCAATACATCACCACCAATCTGCCGCTTTTCTCCGCCCTTCCCCTGAGCTCAACTCTCCGTGATCGTCTACTGGAAAATCTAGTTTCTCTGTCTTATTTTATTGGTTATTGCTTAAAAAGGTATGCTCTTTCTTTTGTTGCAAATTTAGGGAATCTGATAAATGCAGGTGGATTCAATTTGCCAATCAGTTCGCTTTAGAATCCCAAATTACGTTCATTCTGATATTAATTCGGTTATCTTTTTTTGTGTGTGAGTCGTTCTTCATATCTGTAGTGTTTTTTCTTTACTGCAAATCCCTAGTTGGTACTTGATCGATACAACTTTGCTATTTTCAGCATCCGGTTCAAGTCAAGGAATTCAATTGATAGTTTTTTAATCGTTAATTGTTTTGAATATGTACTTGCAGACAAAAAGTTGAGGATTGTTAACTGCATCGGCTGCGTTCTTTATTGGAGATCTTGGTTTTACTAGCCTAAAATTGGTTTGAGAATAGATGGCGTCTCCTGGGGGGCCTAGGCCAGGCAGTATGCCTCCTAATTACAATCCTAATCTGTTATCTGATAATATGCAGAACTTGCATCTTCATCGGCCTAATCAGCCCCCTCCACCTAACCTAGGTGCACCCAGACAACCCCCAGCTCCGGGTTTTGGCCAACAACCTCCAACATTTACCGCGCCACCTCCTGGTTCACGACCTGGTGGAGCACCTCTTGATGCCTTCCAGAGGGGTGGAGGAGCGCCCCCTCCCAGTGGACCACCACAATCTGCATATTCTACCAATGTTGGTGGAAGGATGCCTTTTCCTCCTCCCCAAGTGACTCAGGGTGCTCCTGTGGGTCAGTCTCCAATGCCTTTTGCGTCAAGGCCACCCCCTGTTGGAGCTGTGCCTACTTCAATGACTGGCCCATCGTTTGCTCCACCTTCAGGTGCTGTTCCAACTCCTGGATTTGGTCCTCGACCTGGGCCGATGACGTCAGGTTCTCCTTTTCCACCCTCTAGCAATACAGGCCTGACTAGTAATGGACCTCCTACATCTGGTCCAGGGTCAATGCAAGTAGGACCACGTGTCCCGCCATCTGCTAGTAGTATTCCGAGGGGACCGGTTGGAGGTCCACCTCCAACTGTATTTTCCTCTGGAGTTCCTTTACAACCTCCTAGTATCGTTCACCCTTCGAAGTCCACCGGCTACTGGATCACATGGAATAGCACAATCAACACCTTTTTCAGCTGCACAACCAAACATCCCACCTCCTCTGGGTTCCTCACCGTTTGCTGCCACAGCTCCTGGCATGCCTCCATCTGCTGGTTCTCCATTCGCTGCTCCAACATGGCCGGTGCAATCTGGGCAGGTAATATGCTAAGTTTGCCATCAATTTATTGTTCCTACTTTTTGGAATTAAAATTTTATGCCTTAAAGTTTCCTGCTTGATTGGATCCAAGTCCTTTCTTTGTGTTTGTTATACTTTTGCTTAAAATTATTCTTCATTTAGCATTTAACTCCTTTTTATCTTCTCCTATGAGGTAGCAGGAAAACGGTGTTTAATTTTTCGTTTCCTTTATAACATGTTTATGTGTTGTGGTGCTATGATAATTTAAAGCTATTCTTCCCCAATTATTTTGTGCAATGGCTACTTGTGAAACATTGTCAGAGTTCAATGTTCATGCTGGTGCATTTTCTTCTGGATATATGTATAAACTGAAAAATCTTCAAAGCGCCAAAGTTACGAATCATTGAATGGAAATTGCCACTTTCATGCACTGAAAGTGTTGTTGTATGTACACGATTATGTCCTGGAGCAAATAGATCTCCTTAACCATGATTATCATAAAAAATAAGAACTTTCAGTTGAATAACAGTAATTAAAAATTGTTTGTTATTTTGGCCACTTCACAATAAGTGGGCAGACAAAGTTCCATGTTTGAACAATTCCGAGGCTTAGAGGAAGAAAGAAAATGACAGCATCATACTTTTTCCACATCGTTGCTTTGGCTTCACATCAAAATCCTTGAGAACAGTATGGTTAAAGGTCTCCTTGCCACTTGTCTTATCTGCAGAGTAGGATGTAGTCAGATTGACCTTTGACATTCCTGTCTTCTGAAGTGGACTGGAGTTGTAGTAAATTTTAAGATTTGCCTTTTTAATTTTCTTATCCACCTTAGCTAGACACTGGAAGTGGAAAAGAAAGCATAGCAGTTTTATACTTTGGAAATTAAAGATCATGTTTTTGCCTTTAACGAGGCTTATAGTTGCTCATTGACTATGATCACTTCTTTTATTTGTTTTTTAGAGAAATTACCAACGAATATGTTTCATGATTCTATCTAATATAATAAATTGTGTTGGTCAGAAATTTGTAAAAACAAGGAAGAAAGAGAAGGAAAGGGGGGAGTATGTTGGTCTGAAATTTGGACAAAAGAAAGAGATCCAGAAAATATTTTTGCTGTAGTTGTAGTGAGTATGTTCCTGATTAGGCTCTTCCCCTCTATACCCATATTTTTTCATTTATTTCACCGGATCTCACTGGAGCTACAAATCCTTTTCCAATTCTTACATTTTTTTAGCCATTTAACAGCTCTATACCAAGCATCTGGAGTTCTAGACGGTAGAATTGGTCGATCTTTCTTGTTCTTCATCGCCTTGCTTGATGGCCCTACCATATTTTCATGTTGGATATATAGAGTGAAAGAAGTTAAATAGCAATTGAAGAAGAAATTAGGACAAGCAAGAGGCTGCAATTGTTGAGAGTGTTCCTGATAAGCACTCTTATTTTTAATTTCTCATGACCTATAAATGAGGACCTACCTGTGTGATTTATGATTCTTCCACTAGTCATAGTCATTTATTTTGTCAAGTTTTCTCTCATTTATCATTTTTAAAATCCATATTGACTTGAGAAATATTTTTTCTTGCTGGAATATGTGTGAAGGAGTTCATATAGCTTAAAATATAAGGATCTTTTTTTTGCAACAAAGAAAAGTAACTGAAAAATTGGGGGATTCCTTATGGGAAAAAAATTATGGTCTTTGGAAAAGCCACTGTATACAACTAACCCTAGAAACTTGTTGGTGCATTGCCTCAATGCCGGAGGAGAATTTGAAATGCAAATTGTACCTCTGATTTTGTCAATTGGCACATGTAATTCATGAAATCCTAATTTATTTCTTTATGCAGACAAAAGTTTTTGAACCAGGAAAATCTTACCTGAATTCCTGTGCATGTAATTTTGCCAAAAGCGTTGAAATAAATGTGCATGAGATCTCTCAGGGTTTTTGGACAACTCACTTTTTAATGAAAAGCTTTCTCCCCCCTCCCCCTACTTGAAAAGGATTGATAGGTGGTCCCCTTATTGTCACAGTTGTATATAGAACAGATAAGTTGACATGCACATGCATCATTTGATTCTGACTAGAGCGGTTTGTTCAGGTGGCTCCACCTTCATCCTTTCCGGGTATGCAACCACCTAGGATGTTTGGAATGCCGCCACCTACAACTCCATCCATGGCTCCAATGCCTCCTGCAATGAGTCATATGGGTGCTTCTGTGACTGGGCAATCAAAAATCGATCCCAATCAAATTCCTCGTCCTGTGCCTACTTCTGCTGTGATTTTGCATGAAACTCGACAAGGCAATCAAGCAAATCCTCCGCCGGTAGGTTTGGTTATCAACATAGATTTGTTTCTTCTTTGAGCTAGCATTCTATCTTGGTGAGAACCAGGGTTTGATTCCCATGCCGCCCCGAATAAAGTAAGGTGGGTTTTATTGGCGCCCCCGTTTTTACTTTCGGCACCCATTTTTTGATTATTTTTTTGGATGAAAAAAATGTCGGTCACACTGGTGTTCCTTGTGGCACACCAACGTCAGTGACGTCACTGACATTGGTGTGCCACAAGGAACACTAGTGGGAAGTCGTGGACTGATGTTTCTAAGTTTTAACACTTTTTATATAGGGAACGTCAGTCACACTGGTGTTCCTTGTTGAGCACCAACGTCAGTTCCCTTTATAAAAAATCACCGGGTGCCGAAGTAATTTTTTGTGGTGTCGGGAGTTATAGGGGTGCCAGTAGTAAATTAAAGTAAATCCCCTTCACCCTCCACCACCACCAAAAAAAAACCTTTAAAAAAGGGTACCATAACGGCGTTAGTTGCTACAATTGTTTGTTCCTGTTTGTGTTTCCGTTTATAATAATATTGCATTATATTGTCAATTGTGCTGACACAGTTAAGTTTATGTTCTGGTTATACTGTAATTTGCATCTGATTGTGAAATTTTTATGACTGTCAAGCCCGCAACAAGTGACTATATTGTAAGAGACACTGGGAATTGCAGTCCACGGTATATGAGGTGTACTGTTAACCAGGTTTGCAGACTTCTCTGTGCAATCAGTTCCCCCCTCCCCGCCTGCCCTGCCACCTTTTTTTCCTCCTTCCTTCAACAGTTTGCCTAGGCAATACTTTAAGTGTACGTAAATTTCTTCTGCTGGTGATTGTATCAGATTCCGTGTACTGCCGACCTTCTGAACACATCTGCAATGCAGTTGGCCTTGCTGGTCCAGCCCCTCTCTCTGCCTCATCCTTCTGAAGAGCCAATACAAGTAATCCATGGATTCTTTCTCTCCTTTTTCGGTTTCTTTAATGGTATATTTTGTTGATTGGTTTGAATTTGGTATGTTGCCTTCCTTGGCAGTCCGTATGACCAATTTTACAGCAGCGGATCATTTAAATTATGTAGTTGAGAACGCCAATGTTCTTCATACCTAGAGTAGCGTTTTGATTGAAAACTATATTTTGGCATAGATTCAAATTTTCCGTATAGAAAGCTACTGTTTCACGTTATTGCTGATCTAGATGGCAATCATAGCAGCTTCAACAACAACAACAAAAAGATGTCAATCATAGCCATTTAAAAATGCCATTATGAAGTCAATATAAAAAAATCTCAAATTCCTTGCGTATTCTATAGTTGTCTATCAATTGTTATTTTAAGTGTGGTGGGTCATTTTTGCCTTTACCTTTAAGAGCTATACAACTGGATTGAAATTTTAGTTATTTTTGTGTTATTTTGCTGTAAACCTCCTTTATAATCTCACCAATCACTGGTTGAAGAAAACATGGTCTCTCTCCTTCCTGTGATGTGTATTCTTTCTTGCTTTTAAAATGATCTTTATGCACGGGATAAGAGAAGAGGTATCAACGTTTTCATGGTATTTGCAAACAACACTGGACTAATGTTATATATATTGTTTGTGTTCCTTAGCTGTTGTTAGAAGTCGTATTAGTTTAATCGTGTAGGAGTTTGATTTCTCTTTGTTAAGTGGTGCAATTATCTTTGGGTCCAGTTGGGTTGTCTTTATCTTATTCTGCATTTAAAGTTTAGATAAGTCTTATGATAGAAGTTATCTCAATATTGTGTCTATCCAGTTTGTAACTCGTATTCTATTTAAGCAGTAATAAAGGAAGAAGAGGTATCAAGTATTCCATCCCCAGTTGTTTCATAACCATTAATATTTCTAACAGCTGTTATTAAAGAATTTTTTTTTTTTAACTGCTGCTGAATCCACGGGCAGTCAAGAGACTACCTGGTGAAACATGTATGACTTGTCTGTAACTCAGTTGGAAGATTTATTGCATGATGGTGCTGATAATTGTATAGAAATGTTTTTATCTAAGATAGTGCTTACTAAATTTTTTAACTTCACACCGTTAGTAGAATGATGCTATAGTTTTCCTAAAGATGACAAAATGGTGGGATGTGGACTCCTCTTTCTTAGAATTTCCCGCTGAATTGATCTGCTAGATATGGTGGCTTGTTCTGCTTTGGTGCGTGTTAGTTCAGTTTATCCATCTGACAACTCTATTGTCAGTAACCTAATGTCGATACTTTTCGGGAACTTTGACTTCAATCGTATGACTTTATCCATATGAATCGTACGTAGTATTTAATCCTTCTTATTGTAGGTTGTTGATTTTGGCGAAAGTGGTCCTGTTCGTTGTTTGCAATGCAAGGCTTACATAAATCCTTTCATGAAATTCATTGAACAGGGTCATGGTTCATCTGCAACTTATGTGGTTAGTGTTTCTTCATTTATATTCCACAGGACATATGGTACATGCCTGTTAGTTGCTTATTCATTCTTCACGTGGCAGCTTATCGCTTTGGCCTTCATATATTCTGGATTTCTTGTACAAGTTTTCATTCTCAACAAATTTCCATTGGATTATCTATTATATCAGTACTTACCAGTGTTCTAAAAGACGCTAGGCGGTAGTCGGGCAGTCATGGGGCGCCTGGGTGTTATTTATTTATTTATTTGATTTTTTAAATAATACAATGGTTGTCCAACATAAATCAATACATCATAAAGCATAAACATCAAGTAAATGTGTCAAAAGACTAATTAAAGTACAAAAGCTCATGAGATTATGTTAAAACAAGTCTAAGAAGTAAGAACTCAAGACTCTCAAGTTCAATCTTCAATCTCATTCCCCGAGTCTTCTACTTGTCCAACTCCCCAACATCACGCTCTTTGTTGGAAGCCCTAGACGCCTGGACCGCCTAGGCGGCGCCTGGGACCGCCTGGGCCGTTTAAAGCCCGCCTGGAAACCTGCCTAGGAGCAAACCACCTAGATCTGGCCGCCTGGGGTAAAATCGAGACGGCCAGGGACCGCCTAGCGCCTAGAGCGATTTTTAGAACACTGGTAATTACGTGGTTTATATATTGATCAGTCCCCTTTCCGAATTGAAAGAATAGGCTTTTCAATGCGAGAAGGTTTATTACATACTTAGGTCCAATATAACTTGAGCCTAAGGTGGATCCATGCTAGACTTAAGCATCTTTGGTTTTCTGTTATATATCTTTGTCATCATCCACCATCTCACCTTTGCCTCAGCCAGTGCTCTGCCAGGAGGTTCGTTGACTGCTGTTGGCGCTGATTATCTTGGCTGTCGTCAACCATCCATGCGTTTGAAAAGCATAGGGGCAGTCACCTACTTGACAATTCTTTATTCGAGTTGAACGGTTCTCATCTTATCAGTGGTGGTTCTGATCCGATAAATGACCCAAACTACCATATAGTCTGAGGCAGTTCTATAAGTGTAACCAAGTTGCTTAAACCTCAGTCACTGATTCATGGTCATAAGGTTTTATGAATTGAGAAAGTACATGTTGGATCAGGCAAGATGGTGGTCGTGCTTGTACAGTTGTTTTGTGTCTTGGCCTGTGATGCAGCTGCTAATATGTATTCTTTGGTTTTTACGTGTCTATATTGTGGTTGCTATGGTGAATTCAGGTGTTGGTGCTGTTGTATTTTTTGGGTGTGTGGGGGTGGGTGTGGTTTTCTGAGGAATGGTGATAACATTGAGTTAGAAAAGAAAGGGGAGAACTTCATATTTTATTGAGATAAAAATGATTATGAATTACATAGGGTCTGCCTTTCTTAAATAGATACAAAGCCTAGAGTCTTGTCTGATTTAAACCCCTTGATTTTAGGAATCAAATCAGACCAGATTTCTGTACAACTAAATAAAATAAAAATCAGAACATAAATGCCGGATCCCCTAGATCCTTTAGGAATTATAAAATACATAAAAAGACAAAAAGACCCCGAGACTTCAACACATTGTCTGCTTACTTGCCTTTCCTGTTCCCTGTACTTTTTTGTTTGCTTGTATGAACAAAACACTGAAGAATCTACGTCTGGAACTGAGCTTAATTTGCTTGGAAAACACTATGTTTGTAATAGAAAAGAATGTTATAGAATGTAAACTGGAAACACAACTTTCGTATTCCTATCATGCTGTCCCCTGCCTAGAGAATCTTGACTAATTCTTCCACCATATGCATAAAATAATGTAAACGATGCATTCTTATTCCTCTTTAGGAGTTTTTCCCCCCTACCGATGGCAAGAATTTATCAAAATTTGTAATCATGATGAGAGTATTTCTTTTATTACAAGTTGTTCCGAGTTCATCTTTAGCAATTGAATATCATTTAACTTACAAGTTGATGCTGTTTTCTTGCCTTTTTCTACGAGATTAGCTGGCGACTGTGCTTGTTTGATTATCATTATTTTTCTTAATAAAATTATTGGTTTTTTTGCGGTGTTGGTCGTATAATCATGTCATCATTATCATTATTATTTTTCTCCCACTTTTTGGCAGGAAATAAGAATGAGACTCCCCGTGATTACCAGTGCAATTTAGGTCCAGAAGGGAGGCGAAGGGATGCCGATGAAAGACCTGAGCTTTGCAGAGGAACAGTCGAATTTGTTGCCACCAAGGAATTCACTGTTAGTGGCCTTCAATTTCTGATTTTCCTTGAATCACCTTATATAGATGATTTAAATTTCAAAAGTCTTACCTTTTCAGAATCAGCAACTATTTTTTTAATACGTTTTGATGTAGTTAAAGATATTGATGATATGGTCTGCGCTAAGACATTTGCTCGTGTGGTTTGAGTTGTGTCCCCTCTTGTGACTTTTGGCAAAGCCTCTCTGTGACTTCCAGAGCTCTTTGAAGAACATTTACTACTTAGCTTAAATGGTATTCACTCTCTGTAGGAGGATATCTGGGGACGTACTACTACCATAAGTATACACACACAGAGAAGCAGTAGAGAAAGGGCTGATTGTTCAACCACGTTGTCATGTTTGCTTGTGAGTGAAATGAAACTAGGTAGCCAGAAAAGACGCCCATTAATTGTAGCACACCCTACCCCTTCCTCCTTCCCTAAATCACCCACTAGAGAAAATGAAAACCCCAGGATTGGGAAGGGCGTGTGCATACGCAATTCGGACTTCAATATTCATCACGAGAAAGAGGGTAGGAGGTACAGCACAAACCTAAAGCAGATGCCCGCAGAGAGGCAAAGCAATTTTAGTTGGTAAAGGCTTATATTAGGCACCTAGTAAATTGTTGGAAGTATATCTTTTAAAACTAGCTTCCCTTTGAGGAGGGTATCTTAATTGAAGGGCTTAGTTGCTGAGATTTGCCACGTATGTAGATACAAGTCATAATCTCATATAAGGATGAAAAGTTTGCTGATCTAGCTTGGTTTTCTCGGCAAAACATTCTTGTTGCACCATCGAATTGGGGTCTTGTAAGCTCTGATGTGGGCTGCTCATATATCAATTGCAGTATATATTTCGAAACCACTTGCATTATATAGATCAGGTGTTTGTTTCTGGAGGATGCTTGTTCCTCAGTTTTCATTAGCAGCCACTTAGACTAGCTTCCTGTATTGCTGAATGCCTTACTTATTCAACACACCAAATTAGTTATTCTTTCTCTAATGGAAACCTTTTTTGTTCTGACTGCTGTATGATTTTTCTTCTTTCCAGGTGCGAGATCCGATGCCTGCTGTCTTTTTCTTTCTGATTGATGTATCAATGAATGCAATACAGACTGGTGCTACAGCAGCAGCCTGTAGTGCGATTAGCCAAGTTCTTGCTGATCTTCCAGTAAGTTGTAGGTTTCTGTTGTAATAATAAATTCGTTAACTATGTTGCTTGTCATTGTAAAATTTAGCCTTATTACCGACGAGGTAATATATATATATATATATATAGTTACCTTTTAAAAAAAAATCCTGGTAATATACCTGCAAAGAACCATTTATTGTTCATGAAAATTGATCAGTTTTGTATTTGTAAATGGTTCTGGCCTATGAAGCATGGATACGGACACGGACATGTCACACAACACAGATACGGCGACATGATTAACTTCAAATTTTAATGACCACGACACTTTAGCGATCGTGTTAAAGAAACATAAAATTCTTTAAATATCTAAACTTGGTAAAATAGGTATCACGGCTTCCATAGTATAGGGTTACATAAAATCATAAACTTGCTTTGCCTTCAAAATATTGCAATTTACAAAAGATGGTTGTTAATGAACATTAAACTGATAAGCTAAATAAGATGTGTTACTTGCTAAACAATAATTAAGGTTGGAAATCATATTTACCTGTCAAATCATATGAAATTTATCTTGTCCTTTTACAATTATTTGGAAAAAACTGAAATTTAAATTGTTTTGAAAACACTGTGTCCAGTAGTGTCGGAGAGTGTTGAAACTGTGTCGGGAGTGTCCACATTGTGATGGGTAGTGTTGACACTGCATCAATAACGTGTAGGGGCACAGACGGATATTAAAAACTCAAAATAATAACTTTAATTAACAGACACATGTCGGAAAAGTGCCCGACACTGCGCATGACACCCAGATTGAAGTGTCGATGCTTCCCAAGTGTTGACATGATGCATTTGCATCTGGAGTAGTCTTAAGAGTGAAATATTTGGGTTTTATGGTCAATGTGGTCATAAGACCCCCCACACACACACACACACACACACACACAGTTATCAACCATTCTATGGAAGTAGTGGTATTGTTGTCATCCTCCTATAACCATAATCCTGTTAGTGCTATGGGTTCGCTACATCTGTAACCATGATCCTGCTCCACCTGAAGAACCATTTCTTGCCACTCTTTTTTTTAACAACAAGCCACTTAAGCGCATCATATTGTTCTTTTGCATTGTCTGGAAGTATCGCAGTAAGTCCTAAGTATGGCTCAATTTGCTCATGGGTGACCCTTTTTTGCCCCATCTTCCAACTCTATGTCCCTTTGCCTCAACACTTGTCTTTGCTATTCATGCATGGTTATGCTCCTGTCATTTCAGTGGGTATACTTGTGTTGCTGACCTCGCTCTTTGTAACAATAACTCTGTTGTACTCTTGAAACATCTCCACCTACCTGGAGCCTTGGAGACATGAGTTATCAACCACATCTCCACACACACACACACACACACACAAACACAGTTATCAACCATTCTATGGAAGTAGTGGTATTGTTGTCACCCTCCTATAACCATAATCCTGTTAGTGCTATGGGTTACTTCATCTGTAACCATGATCCTGCTCCACCTGAAGAACCTTTTCTTGCCACTCTTTTTTTAACAACAAGCCACTTAAGCGCATCATATTGCTCTTTTGCATTGTCTGGAAGTATCGCAGTAAGTCCTAAGTATGGCTCAATTTGCTCATGGGTGACCCTTTTTTGCCCCATCTTCCAACTCTATGTCCCTTTGCCTCAACACTTGTCTTTGCTATTCATGCATGGTTATGCTCCTGTCATTTCAGTGGGTATACTTGTGTTGCTGACCACGCTCTTTGTAACAATAACTCTGTTGTACTCTTGAAACATCTCCACCTACCTGGAGCCTTGGAGACATGAGTCAACCTTGGTAAGGTGTATGTGCTGAAATTGGTCATACACGTGCTTGGCGCTGCCTTTTTTTATTAACCTAGTAGCTCTGATCCCTTAAATTATTATTATTATTATTATTATTATTATTATTATTATTATTTTTGTAGTCTGTAAGTGGATATCATGTTGCAGGTGGGTCCTCGAACAATGGTGGGGATCGCCACATTTGACTCAACTATCCATTTTTATAATTTGAAGCGTGCATCACAGCAGGTTAATGAGTAAATGTCTTTCTGATACAGTTTTCTTCTTTTCTTTCCCAAGCTCTCTTTTGCTATTGATTTACTTTTTAACCACTCTATTCTTCCTCAAAAGGGGTAAAAATCTACTATATTAATGTATTTAAGAAACAGCATTAGTGGCAAATTACATTGATGCAACTTAAAATTGCAGCCATTGATGCTTATAGTTCCTGATGTGCAAGACGTTTACACACCTCTCCAGAGTGATGTCATTGTTCAGCTTTCTGAGGTCTGTTTTGATAAGATCTTGACTCTGCATGCTTTTCATACTATTTAATATATTCTCATTTTCAGTTTCCTTGGCCAGCTAGCCTTGGGATACCTGAGATTTATCTATTTATTTTTTTCACTTTGGGATTTTAAAGGCTGATATTGAAATGTATGGCATCTTTACCAGTGCCGCCAGCATCTAGAGTTGCTATTAGACAGTATCCCTCGATGTTCCAGAGTAATAGGATTTCTGATTCTGCTTTTGGTGCTGCTGTCAAGGTAAATTTGCTAAGCGTATGACTGAAACTATTTTGGAACTTGAATTTGTTGCGATTTCATTTTTGTTACTAAATATCTTAAGTTGATAATGAATGCCCTCCCTCCTCCCTTCTTTCCCCCAAATAACGTAAATGCATACACCAACACTCCTGTTTGATTCTGTCACAGCGTTCTATGCTTTATATTTTAGATTCAAATCCTGTGACTGGACAATCAGAAATTCGGTGCATATTTGAATCATGACTATTTTAGTTTAAGCATACTGATTTGAGTTTGTAATTGCTGCTGGAATATTAGGCAGCTTTTTGGCATTGAAGAGTACTGGAGGCAAGCTTCTTGTTTTTCAATCAGGTAGTCTCATAACATTATTTAGCTACATGATCTTTTCATTTTCCACCTCCGAAGATTTTTGCTACATTCCAGGTTCCCTTGTCCTTATGTTTTGATTATCTGCGTTTTGTCTTCTATCTGTGTAGAAGATGTTTCTATCTTTCATGATTATCAGCTCTAAAGCATTTTTAGTATACTGGCCATGGAGTCAGGCTAAAACACAAATAGAAATTTCTAGTATACTGAACAAATACCCTGTGGTCCATATGTCAATTCCGAGACATATTCTAGTTAACTGTTTCTTTTCTCTCGTTTCCAACTCTATGTATATTGAATACCTGAGCCTCCTGCAAAGATATATGTTTTATATATATATATATATATATATATCTATATATATATCTTATCCAATATGTTGATGCGATTACCAATAATATGTGTTAATGAAACCATAACTTGGTAATCTTAGTTTCTTTCTGACTGAAGATTACTTGCTTTTCAGTCTTGGCATCAGCTGGCATTGGAGCCCTTTCAGCTAGGGAGGCTGAGGGAAGAACTAATATCGCATCAGGGGAGAAGGTTTGCTTCCACTATTTGAACATTTTTGATCTGGAAGTACTTTGTTCATATCAGGTATGTCTATCCCTAAATTTCAGGAGGCTCATAAGTTGCTGCAACCTGCGGATATAACTCTGAAAACAATGGCCATTGAATTTGCCGAGTACCAAGTAAGACTTACTGTTGTATCTCTGAGTACTGCCTTCTTTATTGTTTCTTTTCATCCGGACCCTTTCTGGAAGTTGGCTTGTTGGTCGGGTATTTATTTTCATAGCCAGGGTTGCTCTTGTAATTTCTGTCTATAACATTTCAGGTCTGTGTTGATCTGTTTATTACAACTCAATCATATGTAGACATAGCTTCTATCTCTGTTATTCCTAGGACTACAGGAGGCAAGGTAAGTTGATTCCTGCCTTCTCACCTTTTAGTTTTTTTGGAACTGGAATAGTTGTAATGAAGTATGCAACCTTTTGTGGATGTAACTGGAAATGCTATATGCAGAGGAAGTTGTCAAATCCTCCCTCTATTAACACTTACTACATGCTTTAATGAAGTAGGGCTCCATTTGGTTTTGACGTGGGGGGGGGGGGGGAGTTCAGTGAACTGGAATAGTTGTAATGAAGTATGCAACCTTTTGTGGATGTAACTGGAAATGCTATATGCAGAGGAAGTTGTCAAATCCTCCCTCTATTAACACTTACTACATGCTTTAATGAAGTAGGGCTCCATTTGGTTTTGACGTGACTTGCATTTCTGTTCCACTTTTTTCGAGCATTTTGCATTCTGTTATGCGCTCTCTTGGTTTTGTTGACTTTACGTCGCTTACTATGTTACCAGGTATACTATTATTACCCATTTTCTGCGCTGTCTGATCCTGCTAAGTTGACCAATGATCTTCGCTGGAACGTTACGAGGTTGCAAGGCTTTGAAGCTGTTATGCGTGTTAGGTGCAGCATGGTGATTATCCTTCCTCCTCGATCAAATTCTTTGGATTTGGTTGTAAATGGGATTTTTCTATTTTATGCGATTCTTTTTTCTTTTCTTTTCTTTTCTTTTTGCTGCTTGAATTGCATTTGTTTTTTAGAAGAACATAGGGGTTGTTGTGTAAGAGTAAAAAGAGAAAAAATAACTTTTATTTAGTTGGAAAAGGCGAGTTAAAATAACAGAAGACATCGGTGTAACTTGATTTCCTCATTTTATTAACAAAACAATATTGGTTGTTGTAAAGGCACTTGGTGGTTGATGATAGATCATAAATTAGAAAGTATCTTAGTGAAGTGTCTTTTCTTTGACAGGGACTTCAAGTTCAGGAATATTCTGGAAACTTTTGTAGCGTATACCTACAGATGTTGATCTTCCTGCGGTTTGTCTCTCTTCCCCCTTCTTACTCTTTGCTGATGTGAACTACTAACAGATGAATAACATGGTTTTTAGGAGGTTATAACTTTCATACTGTTAAATTGGTCCTAACTGTTTAGCTATTGGGTTAACATTTACTAGGTTGTCTGTTTTTCTTTCTCCTTTTTGTTGCTTAAAAACTGTTTCACAGATATTTAATTTTTGCTTATTTGCCAGGAAAACGGTTATTGGCATCTTTCTGGTGTAATAAAGAGATGCTATTTGTGAATCTATCACTCTATTGTAGCAAAGATGTCCAAGCATACATAGCTATATGCTTCACATAGTCGAGTTTTCTTTACATTTGCTTTCAGTTACTGTTTTACAATGACCAACTTTATGTGAACTTGATTATGGAAGGTGATACTTAAACTTATCTGGTTAAAGAATGTGCCGAAAGTACTTTACCTTTGAAGATGAGTATTGCAGCTCCTGTTAAGTGGACTAGTCAATATATTTTGTGTATTCTTTTAACTTCTTAAGTTGCACATTACTACAGATGTGTGCTCAAATAGTGTTTATGGTTTTAGCAAATGATTTACATGCAAAATATTTTGATAGCACTCAATTGTTCATTGTACTTGGCTGGCACCTCCTTCTTGTACTCTTTTGAGGAAAACATTACCTTCTTTGCAAAAGGGGAAAAAAAATTAAAATAGGGGTGCGGGGTCAGGGGCAGAAACACACATTTTTCTTTTCAATTTTGAGTAAGACGTGCTTCATTTCTTTTTTCAAGCAAGGTGGTGTTAGTATCATTTCTAACTTTACTATTAATGCAGATTGATTGTGACAAGACAATAATGGTAAGCTTAAAACACGATGACAAATTGCAGGATGGATCTGAATGTTCTTTTCAGGTAACTTCATTCTATATACAGCGTTGATTCTAAAAAAATGTTTTTTTTCCTGCTCATTTTTTAATATTCTCCCTCTCTTCCCCCTCCCCCTATCCCCTACTTCCTGCCTCCTTGTTCTCCCTTCTTCCTTTTTCAAGTATGAGAAAACAAGATGAGAGCATCAGTGATTAGTTGGTCTTAATGATTACGTAGAATCGTATATAGATAATTTTGAGAATTGCTTGGTTATTGTTACCCTTTTCCGGACAGAGAGCTGTGTGTAGGATGGGTCGCTTTTATTTAACTTCTTTTACATTGCAGATATTGTCCTTGTCGTTTTGGGCTCATTAAGAACACTTCCTTTAGGCTGCTCATTTTGTTGTGTACATTCCATTTCTGTTACTGTCCTTTCGTATTTGTTTTTCTTCTGGCGACTGGCCTTTTGGGGGAGGGAGTGGGAGCCGGGGGGAAAGGTATTATGTGGTTTTGCATATGATCAGAGGTGTGATAGCGAGTTGAGAACTGTTGCAACTTCATTAAGCGAGGGTGCTCTTGATAGTAGAGAATCATGAAACTCTTTCTGAAAATGCTGATAAGCAAAATTTGATCAACTGAGACAAGTGGGGTTGATTTGGGGGGAGGTTGCGATTCCCCAAGTTAAATGGCGTTTGACAGCGTTCCATGCAACTTCCAGTCAGATGATTGTACATTGAAATATTTTCTCTAATAATGTACTGAAGTCAAGAGAGTCAACACTCCAATTTAAATAAATAAAATGTGAATACAACTCGGGGTGAGACACATCGTTCTTAAATAAAATGTTCAGATAAAGAAAGAAAAAGATGAACGTTTGAAAAAGTGTAACAGAAGATAGCCAAAAATTAGTGGGCTACACAAGCAAATAATCTTGCGCAAACATTGGAGTCTCTTGCCTCTTCAGTCAAGGGAGAAAGAGGAAGCAGCAGCAGACAGGGTTAAAGAAAGCACGAGGCGGTCTTGGAGGTTGACAGGATTCACTTCTTCTTCTGCCAACAATGTGACACACCTTGTTGTGAAAGCAGTTAATTTAGTGGGAAACTTCCGCTTGAAAGGGAAAGTAAGTGGAAGTTTCCCAAACTAAGGTGAATCGGCTTATAAATGTCTTACAGCTACTTGCGCTTACTGCAAAACACATTTAACAACTTCCATTGGATATGTCTGGAATTTTAGTAACAGATCTGTTTTGTACTTGAAAGGAGATTGCATGCTTCTGCAGTGTATAGATTGCTGTATTTACGTAACAAAGCGTTATCTTTTGCCTTTATTCTTTACAGTCTGCTCTTCTTTACACCACTGTATATGGTGAAAGAAGAATCCGCGTTTCAACTTTGTCCCTGCCTTGCACCAGCATGTTGAGTAATCTCTTTCGCTCTGCCGACTTAGACACACAGTTTGCTTGTATTTTGAAGCAAGGTAACATGGTTTTTCCTATGTTATATCAATGTGAAACCAGTTTGGATTGGTCAACTGCAATCTCTAATTTAATTTGTTTATCTGCAGCGGCTAACGAAATTCCATCCAGCCCACTCTCACGAGTTAGGGATCAAGTCACAAATATTTGCATCAACATTCTACACTCATATCGCAAATTTTGTGCCACTGTGTCATCCTCAGGACAACTAATTTTGCCAGAAGGACTTAAACTCTTGCCTCTGTATACACTTGGTAATTGGCAAAGTGCTTTTTTTTTTCTTTTTTGGTGCTCTGCTGCATGTGCATGTCTTTGCGCTAGAATGTTTTCAACATCTTGTGTTCTTATTTATCTATCTCTTTACCCTCTTTTTGTGGTGAAATTTGTCAATTACTATCACATACTGAGGTGTAACTAGTACCAACAACCGTGATGCTTTCTTTAGTTATTTTAGAACAAGTCACTAGAAATGTTATTGAGCAGGGGAAGATAAAGTTCTTGCACTCAAATTGCTTGTTTCCAAAATATTTGGATGAAGAAAAATGCTCTTGTTGTGATTTAACGATAAGCCAAATGCTGGAGTAGAATACATCCTGTGTTAATAAGGTGGTTGATTATTTTATTTTCTCTCAAAAAAAGAAGGTGATTGATTTGTTGTTATATTCTTTTTAAGCTCTGGTAAAAAGCGTTGGACTACGGAGTGAAGGGCGCGTAGATGATAGGTCCTACTGGATCAATTATGTTGCACCTCTTTCTACTCCTCTGGCTGTTCCACTAGTTTATCCAAGGATGATATCTATTCATGACCTTGACTCACAGGTATACCCTAATTAGATTAATATAATATTTTCATTGTTTTAATTATTGGTCTGCCCTAAAGCAGATTGTCTTATTGTGTAAATGTACAGGAAATGGATGAAAATCTAGTTCCTCCTCCCATCGGGCTAAACAGTGAGCATATTAGTGATGATGGTATCTATCTTCTTGAAAATGGAAGGATTGCTTAATTTATGTTGGGAGCAATGTTGAACCGTCCACAATGAAACAACTTTTAGGTTTTTCATCTCTTGAAGATATTCCCACCCAGGTATCTTTTTCTCAGCATATATTACCTTAATAACATGCTTTCTAGTTAAACCTGCAATGATATATACGTACCTACCATGTCATAGTTACAGCTTAGTAGCAACCCTAGTATGAAGTCTAAATTGCCGTTGTTTTAAGGACTGATTATGTTATATTATAAAGCAGCTACACGATAGTTGTAATTTTTGTTGACACCTTTATCTCTCTGTGGACGGTTTTTTTTTTTCCATTTGATTACGTAAAACTACAAGCAATAAAATTCATATATAGAAGGTAGCAACCTTTTCGATTAATGAAGGAAATAGAGAATGCAGTGTTTTCTGTTTTTTCTTGCTTTACCTAACAAAAGTTTGTGTTGCGAGTGAGATCATGTATTAGGTATATGCTAGTTCTTAAGTAAATGTAATATATTTTCATGTTTCCTATTCTCTACAATGTGTTGACTTGCATATTCCCTCAGTTTGTACTGCAGCAGTATGACAATCCATTTTCAAAGAAACTGAATGATGTCATGAATGAGATAAGGCGCCAAAGATGTTCCTACCTCCGGTGAGTTATTTTATCTTCTCTCGTACTCTTCACCCACCGTACAAATGCTGTTCCTGCTCCTATGGTCCAGACGTCTAGCACCATTTAATGGTTGTGTTGCTGCATTGATTTTCTGTTGTGTTTGTGTCCTTGTTTGCAGCTTGAAATTGTGCAAGAAGGGAGATTCATCAGGTTTGTCTTTCTTTTAAACTGATATCTCTTAACTTGCCAGCTGTATGGTTAAGTCTTGGAACTCCTGCCTAGTACTTGAATTTGGTCGGGTATAGTTGCCATGTGGTGTAAAAGCTTTGGTACAGCAGTAGATATTGTCGTTGTGTGACCAGAGGTCCATGGGTTTGATTTGTGGAAGCAACTTTCTCACGGAAATAGTATAAACTAAGGTCCTGTGTTCAATAGGCTTAAATGGCCTTGTCCATTCCCAAAGCTTGCATAGGCAGAAATCTTTCCGTGCTGTTTTTATTATTGCAACTTTAAAATCCTCTTGTGGTGCATTAAAGTTCTTTACCATAAAGGGTTAAGGCCCTAGCACTGAAAGCTTGATTATGTGGATGGGAGGTGGGGGGTCCTTTAGGGGTTTCTGATCAATAGTACATCTTTCCACTTTCTACTTTCTACTTTCTCCTATCTGATGATGTTTATAAAATGCTACAGGGATGATGTTTTTCTCGCATATGGTTGAAGATAAGACGCAGAGCGGACTGTCATACGTTGAATTTCTGGTGCATATTCATCGGCAGATTCAGGGTAAAATGCCTTGAAATAAAATACAATGATGCATATGCAATCTTCTTCAGTTTTGGTGGTCGTTTCGTTTCTGAGGATACGTGCATGCATGTATGCATCAGGGGAGGTGGCAAAAGAAGGCTTTAGGTGACACATTAGAATTTGGCACCCTGTTGAGATTACAAGAGCGAGCAGAGAACTTGTTGTTTTGTTAGTCCCCGTTTTCCCGCAGTGTTGTTCAAATAGTACCCTACTCATCTAAGTTGATGAATAGGTTGTATCCTCTTTTTTTTTTTTTTTCATCACATAGATACCATATGATTGTTGCCCTTGGATTTGATTTTCAGGGATGGATATATTATTTATTACTATTATGATTATTATTTGTGCTGTGAAGTTCACCCTGTCTAGAACTGGATGATTTGTATGGGGCATGACTTACAATGGAAACCTTTTACAGTTTTGCCTTAGATGTAGTACAAGATCAGTGACCCAAATCCTCTTATTTATTTATTTATATATTTATTAATTTATAAAAACAAGAGGATTTTAATAAGACTACTACTATTACTACATGACTGACTTCACTTGGTTTTGAAACAAAGCCAATCTTTAAAAGCATACTAATTAGTCCTTTCTGTTCAATAATAACCGATGCAGTTCCAAAAATACGTAGATTAAAAAAGTAATTAATTGTTTTGATTTTGATTAAATAAATACTAGAATACCCTTATAGAAAATAGAGTAAATAATGTTGGTGCATTTAAGTCTGTATGGAAAAAATAAAGGGATGCATAAAAAGGGAAAAGTGCATTAAATTTTGTATTGAAAAATGTTCTGTTATTTTGAAACAAAATTTTTAATATTTTTTTTCATTATTTTTTCAAACGGAGGAGCAAACAATAAACACTTAACACTTTATACAAGCAGAACCTTACTTAAGCATTTTTCCTTTCCAAGACTTTAAAACCATGAATCGTGCATTGAATCCATATTTAATATTCATACCCATTGTTTCACATTTGAATAATTGAATCCATATTCTCTATTTGGCTAGATCTAACAAAGCGTGAAATAAGCCCATCGATCATCATAATTGGCCCGAATATAGGGTAACCTAGATTTGCCTCGATTAATCTATATGACCGTCGCCTAATCGAGTGCGGTGGCTCTATACAGAACTACATATTATCATTACGATTAGTGCGGTAAATTACAGGTTAGTTAAACATTCATTAATTACATCACGCGAAAAACAAGCTAATTGTAAAAGTCCCACATAGGTAAAGTAGTCGAATGTTCACCCCGTATAAATGTGAGGCATAAATGTCTTGTCAACTTTCGGGTTAGCCGCACTTTTAGACCAGCGAGGGCGGCGGTCTAAGCGGTTGACCGGACCATTTATGACCATTTAAGCGCTCCAGGGCCAGGGTCTGGGGCGTTCTGAGAATGGTATTGAGTCGACTATCGAGGCGGAACTACTATGTTTGTACCGTACAAGAAAGGCGGTGTAAGGATGGTCTCTGAGTTACCTCTGGTAGGGACGATCCGAGAACAGTCTTGGTCATCTGGCGAGGACGCAAGTCCTTATAAGGGAGAATGTAAAGTCCACATCTCTAAAATAGTAGAATGCTCGCCCCATATAAGTGTGAGACATAAATATCTTGTCAACTCAGGTTAGCCTTTTTTAGACCAGCGAGGGCGGCAGTCTAAGTAGTTGACGAGACCATTTTGACTCGTTTAACGCTACAAGGCCAGTGCAGGCGTACACTAATATACCATATTGAAGACATAAAGGAGCGTTAAACTTCATACATTCAATAATTGAGGATCTAGCTTGATCAACTCAAGCTAGTTGATGGCTTAGGGAGAAGGAAACCAAAAGAAACTCACAACGCAACAAAGAACTTTATTTCATAAAATTGAATAGTATAAAGTATTACATATATGATCTACACAATAAAAGGATGCTACAGGTCTTATATAAAGTTACGCATGCCGACTTAAGCCTAATAAAACCACTAGCCAACTTAAACTAACCTCATAAGGTCGGTTATCTTGTTGCCGAAGAACTCGATTAGTGGTTTGGGCCTTGAGAATCGAACCTAATTTCTTTCCCTTTCTTATTGAGATCTCTTCCTAGACTCTTCCTTCGCCCAATAACTTCTAGCCCAAATTCACTCTTTCATTGCTCACGAAAAGTGGTACACACGAAAAGCATGCAAAAGCGAGACAAAACAATACGAATCAAGGATTAATCATATAAATGCGAATTGATAACCAAAGAACACGCACCAAGCAATTGACATGTATTTCACACAATAATATCTCTAAATCGATTGAAGCGAAATTAAGTGGCAACTAAAGATATAATATATAGTAATAAATAGACTATTATCAAGTGCCCCTAAGTTGAATATACATCCACTCTTGGTTTTGAGTTTTGTGGCCCATCCTATATTCATACTTTTTGAGTATTGTGTTGGCCACATTGTTAAGCTAAAAATATAGGGAATTACCAACTATTCAAAACATCAATATGAATTAAATTGATTCGCATAATACAAACAAAAGGACCACCACTGGCGACCTCGGTGACCGACATTGGCGACAACATCATCACTGCTTGCCACCTCTATCGCCGCCCGACCCGGACCGCGATGTGAGAATAAACAACTAGGGTGGCTCAAATACCACTTTAAACAAATCTGTTGGTCCTTGAAAGGCTTTGGTTAAGTTTAGGGAGGGGTGAATAAACTTAACACTTAAAACTTTTGGAGTTAACAAACTCGGCAACCCGACAACTTTGCTTTCATACTTGATGAAGTCTCTTTTTTTCGATGGTCTGCTGACTATTGAATATACTGAATTTGTGTAGCGGAAATATATCAAAAATTAAGCCTTATTACTTGTTGTTAAATATGATACCAAGGTGAGTTCATCCATGATTGCATTGAATCTTGATTCCATTTGTTCAATGGTTTCATTTGGTTTCATCTTGAACTCTTGGAACTTCATCTTGCCACCTGCGATCTTATTCTTCTTGATTGCATCGGTGCCTTCACCAGATTAATTGCAACTTGTCCCAATGTTCTTTTCTGAGTTTGCAATCTTTCACTTTCATGTACATATTGCTATCAAAGTTACGTATATATGATATCAATAGCAATATTGTTGAGATTTGCTCTCTTTCTATCTTCTTGATCCATTCCCTTTTTGGTTTTGGAATATCTTTGTGTATCCTCCTGCTTTTTCTTTGCCTTGGTAATCTCAGGTGGTCCATCACGACCACATCCATCATTTCATCATGTGTTTACGGCTAGATAAACACGCATTCGACGTTTATACTCATCAAATCTATCTAAAGAACACATCGACATAGTTCTAGCATCTTTGGTTGTTATCCATGATGCAAAGCTTTGAAAATCGATAACTTGAAAAGTTTCAAAGTATTTTCACAAGCACAACAAGTAGGATTACTTGAGCGAAGCTTCTTTGCTCCGATACCAATTGTTGGTCCCTTGAAAGGCTTTGGTTAAGTTTAGAGGGGGTGAATAAACTTAACACTTAAAACTTTGGAGTTAACAAACTCGGCAACTTGACTGACTGCGATACTTGATAATCTGTGACTATTGAATATCTTTGAATTTGTGCAGTGAAATATATCAAAATTAAGCCTTATTACTTGTTGTTAACTATGATACCAAGTATTAGATACTCGAGTGGTGTATGTGTGTGAATTCGGTTGCTAGATTCGGTAGGTTGATGTGTGTAATAAACTAAATCTGCGAGAATGTAAGTCTGGAAAGTAAGTAGGCGAGATTTTATAGTGGTTCAGGTGGTGTAATCACTGTCCAGTCCACTCTTCTCACCGTGATGTTGGAGGTAATTCACTAAAGATCTTTGATGTATTTATTACAAAAATCCTATGTTGCTTGTCCTTCACCAATAAATATGGCTTCACAAGCGAACACTTGCAATAGGTAGGATTCTTTGCTCCAAAGTCTTCCACTTGGTCCTTGAAGGGTAGGATTGCTTCTTCACGGCTCCACCACAAACAACGATCTTTCACACGGATGTGCTTCAACATCTTGTTGATTTCTTGTAAAGAAAAGATTGAATCAAGTAAATGATTCCGTTCGCGACTTGATTAGGATGATATGATCGGCTTGATGTCTTCAAGTGTGTAAACTTGATGTAGCTTGATTGCGAGTTACACTTGAAGATTTTCTGGATCGATAGATTAATGCTCGATAGGGTGACGGGGTGATTTCTTGATCGAATTTGAAGCTCGGGATTATTTCTTATTTTCATCAATTATTTGCACTCTTTGAATTTGGAGTCCTCTGTTTATAGGTAGGAGTCCTTGTGACTTAATATTTGAAATTCAAATATAGCCGTTCCATGTTTTGTCCCATTTGACTTGCTTTACATCGCTTTGTTCATAAATCTTGACATGATGGCGGTCAAATTATACCACGTAAAAGTCATCAACATTATCCTTAAATCGGGATTAATAATATATATTTTATGATAAATCACTTGTTTATATGGATTATTTAATGTTATGTGATTTATATTATATAATTTGGTATTTATCCGTTTATATTGTATATTTTGGTATTTATCCATTTTATTTAAATATGATTTATTTTGGGATAAATATTTATTTTGTAGATTTGGATAATTTTGGAGGATAAATACAAATGGAAGAATTTAATCTCAAGATAAAGTCAAGATGCATTAAAGATAAAGATCGGATAAGCATGACAAAAGCCGGCAAACCAACCCAAGAATGGCGCCGACTTTGGAACACGCATTCTAGGGGGCGCATGACATTTTGAGATCGGCCGGGAGTTATCTCTTATTTATTTTGATATTTTGAAGTATATCTCTTAATTAGCTTGAACCCACTATAAATAAAAGGGTGCATTACACGCCATTGATACCATAGAAATACTCCGTAATACAATTCACAACATTTTTTTATTTTCAATATATGTTTTCTTTATTTTATGTTCTTTCATTCTGGTCGTTAGAATCTCGGTTAGAGATAAATGTCGAAGAGTGGGAATCACGCACAAATCTTGAGGTAATGTCTACTCAATTATGCAATCTTTATTCATAGATCTAATTTATTTCGTTATGGAGTAGTCTTTTTGTGTTTTGATTTAGTGATGTAGTTAATTTACTGAACCCATGTTTATGTAGATCTGAGGCGTAAAGGCGTTTCACGAGCAAATCTGGTTGAGATCTGAGCTTGTTGGCGGTGAGCTTATGTCTGTTGGTAGCAAGATCGTGATGTTCTTGATTTGTGCGTGAGCGGCTTCAACTACGTCGAGTTCTACGCTTTGTAATTCAAATGAGTAATTAAACTTGATCAACTTAATTATTTGTCATCGTAATTTAACATGAGACCTAAAAAGTGATTGTTATTTAGGACAAAAGATTGAATCGATTGTGTCTAAGAGTGCGCTTTAACCATAGGAATGTTACTTAGATGAGATTCACGGTTTATACGGCATCCACTAGTTTAAGTAATTGTGTCGAAGTTATATGAGATGGAGACTAAAAATGTGAAGTCACGTGTAACATCCGACTTTTCATAAAAGGTAAAATAGTCATTGGGCGTATTTACTATGACCTAATAATTATTTATCCTATTTATTTAATTAAAGGATTTAATTAAAAGGATTTAGTTATTTAATTAATGAGTTTAATTAAATGGCTATAAAAAGAAATAATCCCAATTATTTCTACTTAAGCTACCTGCCTTTTTTACGAGAAAAAGAGGATGGGCAGCGTGAAGAAGAAACTAGCAAGACGAGAGCGAAATAAAAGGAAGAACCGTGGGATCAATCCGTTCATCTGTTTAAGGTGCGCGGGAGAGAAAAGTGATCAGCGAGGAGGCGCAACTTTGGAAAATAACATCTCTCGATTGCGTAAGTTTCGGTTTAGCCACTAGTTTTAGGTATTCGTATAGTTCGATTCTTGGAAAATTAGTATCTTTTAATCCGTAGCTCTGTTTTTATGACCATGAGTAGTCAAAGCGATCGTCTTGAAGCGTAGAATAATCTAAAAATAGTTTCACAGTAGTAAACCCAGGTAATCTTCAGTTTTACAGGCTTTTCAGTTTCGTTTTTACGCAAGGAAATAGGATTTTAGGGTTTCTTGTTGATCACATAGGTTTTGGGGTTGAGGTGCGGTTGCTTGGTGTTTTCTTTGTCGGTTTGCAAGCAAATAAGGTAAGAGCTCTTCCTATGATTTCAATTATCGTTTATAGGGTTTAGATTAAGATTTAAGATGTATAGATACAAGAAAGATGTGTCTTTTCGTTGATCAATGATCATAGATGCTATGGTATGATTAGATAAGTTTTTACATGGTCTTTATGTGTTAAATTCTTTGTTATTTAGGTTAGAAGCGGTTAGAAATCGAGTTTGAAGAGAGTTTAGGGTTAGGCAAAACCCGAGCGAGGCGAGGCGTCTGTATTAAGCGACAGGCGTTGCGATCGTTAAACTCAAGCGAAGCGTTTAGGTATTACGGGCGGGCGTTTGAGGTGTGACTTTGATTCGAGATGTAGCCGCTTTTTGGCGAACGAGGCGTTTGAGAGTTAGTGAGCAGGCGTTCGGTTTGAACGAGCGTCCATTAGGGTTTTAAGCGGGCGTTCGAGGGTTGAAGCGGGCGTTTAGGCTTTTCAAGCAGGCGTTTGACTGTTTTATTGTTTTCCTTTGTTTTCATCGTTTCGAGCTTAGTTTGAGTTTTATGCACATGTGTTTCTTGTTTTAAACCCTTAAACATGATATATTAACATTGAATAAACATAAACAAACCTGAATTGAGCTTACGATTAGTTCGGTTAAAACACCGAATGACTCTTAAAGGGAGTTGAAGTTCGGATCCGTCGGAAGAGCATGATAGGCTTGTGCTTTGATGAATTAGTATTCATCAATATACGTATAATTGCTAGGCCTTGTCGTGTCTAGTGGTCTAGGAAGAGTAGCATTTGTGAGGAGATTAATTGAAAACACTTAGGTGGTTAGCTAATCATTTTAATAAATTACGTTACTTGACTAGTAAAGATTAAACAACATGTCTCGCTTGGATAGGCACCGGTCTATATCGCGATGTATGCCTACATCCCGAAGGTGGAAGAACTCCGTGAGTAAAAAAACCCTAAATGCGGAGGGACTCCCGAGATATGCGTACTATCGAGTCTACCTTTTACTAGAACTTAAGTGGATATTGGTGTGATCCACTAATATGTTGCCAATAATATCCCCGACTTGGATATGCGTAGTGCCATTGAGTGCGGTTGTAACATAGATAAGTTAAGTAGAAAGCGTTTAGTCAATTCATGTTGATGGACATGGAATGAACCACTGAATTGAGTCGTTCACACAAAGATAACTAACTAAGCGATTAAATATCTTTTCTTTATAAATCTTAATTGTTGTCGTAGCTTCTCACTTTTACTAAGTACTTTGTACTTACCTCCTTTGCATTTTCTTTTTGTATGCATTGTGGGGTGAGAAGGCGAGCAGGTTGATCAAGTGTAGACAACGGCTTTTGAAGACTTAAAGTCTTGTGAAGCTTACAGATTATTTTCTTTGTAAAAGGTTGTATTAGGCGGTTGTATTTCTTCTCTTAGATTTGTTGTACTTCTACTTTTAAGGCATCATATTGTATAAGCCTTTGGGTTTTAATCGTTGTAATCTTAACTATCTATCTTTAGTATGGTAAATTTCCGTTCATAGTAGCTTTTATGTTTTTACCGAGTCTTTTTAGCTTCCGTTTGCTTTTATTTGATACAACGACGTAGAGGCTTGCGTATAATATTAGATTTATTTAATGCTATATCGTGCGAGCGTTTCTCTTCCGGATAAGGGCTCGGTATCCGGGAGGCGGGCGTTACATCACGTAATGGAACCGCGATGATTTAGATGGTCTACCAGGCTAGATCTATTTTAGGGGATGACTCCGTGAGTCGAATAATTAATCTTAAATGTCTTGTTTTGTCTAGTCATCAATCTACATAGCATGGGAGTAATTACTACTAGCGTTATCAATACCGTTTGTCAATTATTTATAAAACCTATAAAAACAAGTGTCTTAGTGTAGTCGTTGTGTCTTTTGTTGGTTTTGTGTTTCTATTGTGTCAATTTTAATTCTACGTTGATTAGTTGGTAAGTAGACCGCCTTTTTATTGCTTTTTAATTTAATAAGTCGTATTTAGTTTAAGGCGAGTCTCGTAGGATTGACCTCGACTCTATCTAACTATACTCACGATTGAACTGGATTCTCTTGCTAGTGTGTTATTTAGGTATCGGTATTTTTATTTTACTTGATCCGACATCAAGTTTTTGGCGCCCGTTGCGGGGACTCGTGTCATTAAATTAAATATAGCTTATTCTATTAAAAGTAAATTCTTAAATATTGTGAATAGAGTCTGTTTTAGTTTTGTTTTATTATTTAGTCTAGTTAAAGGCCTAGCCTTTAAAGTTTTTAATTGTTTATTGTTTTATTTTTATTTTATAGTACGTCGCTACTCGGAAATCGAAGGAACCGCTTGAGCCATATAATCCGGAAATAGAAATTTGCAAGGTGAAATAGAAAGTTAGCTAAAGAAGCGGCTAAGCAAGGAGAAGATGATCAAATCTTGAGGAAGCGAGCACGAATCGAGAAAAAAGGACATACAACCGATCATTACGAACATTACGAATCACGAGGCATAAATGGAAGGCATTCGGTCAATCGAACCAGGTAATTAATCACGAAGTTATTAATAATGCCAATAATGCAAATAATCTTAATGCTAATAATGGAAACCAGGCTGCGAGCACACTTTACAAAGTTATGCAACACTACTATTGAGCAATTCATTCCCTTCTATCGTAGCACCATGGATGTTGCGGAAGTCTATCACCACAGGCCTAATGTAATCCAAATGGTGACAAACTATTCCACTTTTCATGGAGTCAGAGCGAGGATCACGGTGTCCATGTGACAAATTTCTTGGAAATCGTTAGCAGCTGTGAAACCGAATTAATCGGGAGGGAACATTAAATCTTAAGCTTTTCCTTTCACTTTGAAAGATAAAGCTAAGCAATGGCTTCTCTTATTAGAAATTTGGATCTATCACTACTTAAGAACAATTGTTGCAAAAATTCATGAATAAGTATTTTCCTTTAGGAAAAACCTTTAAGTTACGCCAAGACATCTTAGGATTTAAGCAACAACTTTGGGGAGAGTTTTGATCAAGCTTGGGAGGCGTTTTAAAGGAAGCTATGAGGAAGTGTCCTCATCATGATATCTCTCTTTGGCTTTTAATGCGAACTTTTACCATGGATTGAGAGGCGAGAAGAAAATTAGAGTAGGCAGCTTCTAGCAATGGAGCGTTTGTTCTTTTATCTCTGAGGAGGCACAAGGAAAGATGGAGCAAATAGCGATGAATAGTCAATGGGAGGCAATGACATAGCTCTAATGTGAAGATGGGCTGTGACATATTTGAGGATAGTGCATCTACCAAAATCTTAGAACAACATCTCATTATCAGCGATGGGTAGATGGAATGCAAGAGAGGATGGCAAGAGTAGAAAAAGGGCTGGAATTGAGGTAACCCCTCAAAATGAGAATCTTTGATCTTGAAAAGCCAAGCTATATTGGGAAACAAAGGAAATCAATGGGAGGATATAAGCCTAACCATAACCATCTTGAATTCGATATAGTGACCCCAATGCAGGAAAGGGCCTAAACCGCCTCTACTTATATACCACAGCAAACTAAAACTTTTGGTTGGGAAGGCTGCGATAGAAAAGCCGAAGTAATGTCGTTCTTGACAATATGGGACAACTTTCAAAATCGATGGCGGATTTAGCCACTAACTTTGCCAATATTGTGGAAGACCGATGCTAAGGTGACCAATCAAAGCCATAGTCAAAATCTCACTCACCAAATAGGACAACTAGTGAGGCAAGTCTCAACTAGACCTCTTGGTGGATTGCCGACAACAGATAAGAATCCTAAGGATTTGAATCGATCATGACTAGAAGTGGGAAAAGTAACTCCACCATCCTTTAAAGAAAGAAATCCGTGAGGTAAGGATGGTGAGCCAACAAGGAAGCAAATACCTACAGAACTTCACTTTGAGCAAGAAGCCTATAAAGGAACCTCTTGGCTAGAGTTGAGCTTTATAATAATAAGTATCCTATTTTCAGATGTCGATCCTTCAACCTTACCTTATCCTCCATGCAAACCTAAGCCTAAGGTTGATGACAAGAGGTATAAAATTCATTGATATCTTTAGAAAGCTACATCAATATACCTCTAGTTGAAGCCTTTGGTTGAAATGCAGAGTACACCAAGTTCTTAAAAGAAAAATGTCTCTACTAAGAAAAACTCCTAGATTTAGAGACTATCTGTCTAAATGAGGAGTGCTCGACCATTCTTCAACATAAGTTACCAGCTAAGTGCTTTCTCGTTCCACTGCTTTCCATGAGGTAACATATGTTTGAACAAAGCCTTGTGTGATCAGGAGGCGGCGTAAATCGATGCCTCTATCCATTTTTCAAAAGCTCGGTATGAAAGACCTTAAAAGACTTCAATTACTTTGCAATTAGTGATCGTTGGTTAAGGAACCTTGTGGAGTGGTTGAAGATGTGCTTTAGTAAGAGTTGAGAAATTTGTGTTTCTGTCGACTTTGTTGTGCTTGATATGGAAGCTAACTCAAGTGCCCACAATCTTAGGAAGACCTTTTATGGCCACTAGTAGGGCGCTTTTATCGATGTTTACAAAGGAGAGTTAGTGTTAAGAGTTAATGGGGATGAAATAGCATTCAACATGCTTGACACTATGAAAACACTGATGATGAAGAGGATGCATGTTTCATGTTGGATTACGTTGACAAGCTTGTCAACGACTTCCAACAATATGAGGATATTAAGGATTTCCTCAAGGCTACCTTAGAGTTAGAGGATGAAGTTCCATATGAATAAGCGAGGAAGAGAAAGTGATATGGCACGGATGTAGTAGAGAAACCCTGGACATGTTGAGGAGATGAAATCTACGAGGTTGAGAAATTCTACCATAGACCCGGCGTGGCATAATTTCTTTGAACTTAAGCTAAGCGGACAAAAGTTAAAGACCTCGCTAGAAGAACCTCTACTGTCACGAAATTGAAGCCTTTGCACCACTTTTGAAATATGTATTCCTTCAAGATGAAACTTTGCGCTTATTATTTCTTACGCCTTGAGTGAAATACAAGAAGAAAAGCTGATGAGAGTGTTGAGAGATTATCGGAGCATTTGATGGACTATAGGCTGACATCAAAGGCATTAGTCGAGCGTTTGCATGCATAAAATCTCCGTGATCACTGCCAAGCGGTTGTACAACCCCAAAGAAGGTTGACTCCACAATTGAAGGGCGTGGTTAGAGATGAAATTATTAAGATGTTAGAGATGGGAATCATTTTCCTATCTCGATAGTGAATAGGTTAGCCCGATCCACGTAGTTCGAAGAAGGGGTTTCTTGTACAAGCCAATGAGTTAAATGAGTTAATTCAGTTAGGCTCATTCT